>CAJQZJ010033609.1:3288638-3409558 GCA_907164525.1 Lophiomys imhausi | reverse complement strand
AAAAAAAAAGATATGATCTTAGGAGCTGGAGAGATGGCACAGCAGTTAAGAATCCTTGCTATCCTTGTAAGGGGTCAGGTTTGGTGTAAGGGAGTGAGATTTCCTTAGTGAGTATGTGGGGGTTTCTGAAGGACAGTCTCTTAAAAGGAGGCATATGACTTGAGGGAAACACCTAGCAGAGCATGTGGTCCTGGGCAACCAATGAGAAGGCACTCTGTATAAGAAGGAAAGCCAGGCTGGGCGTGGTGGCACATGCTTTTAATCCCAGCCCTTGGGAGGCAGAGGCAGGTGGATCTCTGTGAAGTGAGTTCAAGGCCAACCTGCTCTACAAAAGCGAGTCCAGAACAGCCAAGGATGCACAGAGAAACCCTGTCTTGAAAAACCAAAAACCAGAAGAGGAGGAGGAGGAGGAGGAGGAGGAGGAGGAGGAGGAGGAGGAGGAGGAGGAGGAAAAGCTGGGAAAAATAGAAAGGGATTTTGTCTTGGCATTGCTTCTCAACACTACTGGGATGCTGGACACTGCCACACTTTGAAAGATGCTAGAAAGATACTGGTCTAGATGGGCAGAGCCCAGATTGGGCTGAAGCCAAGTGAAGCCTCATTTTGGAGCTGAAAAAGCCAGGACCCTCGAGTGACCCCCAGACAGCACTCTGCTGAAGGGTGTGGCTGAAATGCCCCAGACCTTCAAGATCCGCCAGGGAACCACGTTACTGCAAGAGCAGTGAACTACTTAAGGGTGTGGTAGCAGAGCCCAAGAGAGAGGGGCATGAAAGGCAGAGGTGTGAATCAGACATGCACCAGCTGAGGAGACGGGACACAGAGGCCAAGAAAAAGCCACAGAAGGCTGCCCCTGCTACAAGTAAGCTCGGCCCAGCACACAAGGCCATCACGAGAAAGTTCATGAGAACTGAATGCTGAGGAGAGCCCCTGGCAGCTGGCACCAGGGCACAGCAGGAACAGAGAGGCCTGAGGCTACGTTTGTCCATGAGCTCACAGCTGCAGAGCAAATGAGCAAGGTATGAGCTGTGAGCACACTGAGGCCTTGGCAAACAGACTGTGAGGAGATAGTAGAAACAGAGGTCGCAGTTCCAAGAGACCACAGAGACAGAGTCCTGCCAAGGGGTAAGGCTGAGGAAGCCAGGGACCTGCCAGAGGCCTCGGTTCCAGGTGTGTGTGTGCCAACTGCCTGTGGCAACAACAAAGACTAGTCCACAGGCTAACAGGCAGTGCTAGAGGCCGACCCCAAGCTGAAGTGTGGCTACTATAACAATACCAGACCCAGGTGACCACTGAGTGACGACTGCTATTGGGGTGTTCCTGCACACAGACTGCTGACTAGTTGCCTTCAAAAGACTTGTGCTATGTCAGTGGTGGTGGCGCACACCGGTTGTGGTAGCGCACACCGGTAGGATTTGCTGAAGGAGGCAGAGGCAGGAGCATCACGAGTTCGAGGCCAGCCTGGGCTACACATTTTTGGGGCTAGAGAGTTGGCTCAGAGGTTAAGAGCACTGGCTGCTTTTCCAGAGGTCCTGAGTTCGATTCTCAACCACCACATGGTGGCTCACAACCATCTATAATGGGATCTGGTGCCCTCTTCTGGTCTGAAGGTGTGCATGCAGGCAGAACACTGTATACATAATAAATAAAATCTTAAAAAAAAAAAAGACTTGCGCTAGATATCCTTCCTAAAGGGTTAGAGTTGGTTGGGTGGTAGGTGTTAATAGATATTTGCTGCAGGGCCCTTATAGGGTGATCACCACATAAAGGGGGGTCTCAGGGAAAGGTGAGTGCACTGCCTGCCCAACTCTCCAGCCTTCATTCCGAAGACAAACAGATGCGAGAGGAGTGATGTCTAAGCATTTCCCATGTTTAATGTTTCGTCCCCTAGCTTATATATAGAACCAAATGGATGTGGTTACGTGGGCCAATCACATTAAAGGTCATCCTATTACATCACATAGTAGAAGCCTGGTAACATGGTAATCACTAGACACAAGTACAGAAGTCTTGCTCACCCAATCAGCTATACCTACAATCAGGCTTCAACTCCTCCCCAACATCTTCTGGCTGGCACCATCTTAGATATCTCCCACAAGTTACTTTCATTTTCCCAGCCACAAGGCAGTTCTCATAAGCCTCCATTTCCCAGGTTTCCACAGATATTAATAAATATAGTTTATAATTTACGTTTACAGTTTAGTTCCTAGCACCCACATCAGGCAGCTCGTATCCACCTGTGACTCCTGTTCCAGGAGATCTAGTGCCCTCTTCTGGCTTCCTAGGGCACCACATACACATGATGCACATACAAATACTCAGGCATGTATACAGACACATCAAATAAGCAAATGTTTAAAACAATAATAATCTTTTAAAAAGAAATAAGACGGACAGCACACTTAACTTCAACCTACAGACCACACACACACAGAGACAAAGAGAGAAGAACAGTAACAACAGAGACAGGGAAACAGAGAGGGAGTGAAAGAGAGGGAGAAAGTGGAAAGAGAGGCAGAGTGCCAGAGCCCCCAAAATGTCCGGATTATATAGGAAAGGGCTTCTGGGGATGGGGAATGCCCCAAACAGGTAGATACTGAGGCATGCTGGGAGAACCTGGAGATCAAGTCCAGACCTAGCAGCTCCTGGTTTAGTAAAAGGTAGCCGGAAGCTATAGATCACTTGAGATGCCAGAAGACCTGGTAGCCAGTCTGCTCTGAGGGACAGGAAGACATAACTAGACTGCACTCCAGAGGGATGGACTTGCAATTTTTTTTCAGCCTTGACTCTCCTGTATTTATCATAAACCCTGGTGCACAGATATTCAGTAAATATTGGTAGAATGGAAACGCTATACAAGATGCAAACAAGTGACTAAGCCATATCCCCACCCTACCCTGATTTCTCTCTTCGGATCTCACTGTGTAAGTCTGAAAAGAAAGGAAGTGGGACCAACTTCATTTCCAAGACCTCAGCAAACTCCTTGTTTTGGTCAGCTGGCCCAAGTTCCAACCTCAACTTGGGCCAGTTCAATAAGTAAGAGGGGAAAATGGCGTCCTCCAACAGGATACCACGAACCCCGACTGGGCGCTGGAGTCTTCTGGCCTACGTTCCACCGTCCTTCCGGGCTCACCGTCCTTCCGACCTCTCCCCTAAGCGCACGCGCGCTGGCGCTGCGCTCGGCCTCACCCGCCGCAGATTCCGGGCTTCCGGTTCCGCCCGGAGAGACTGATGGCGGCGGCCGAGAAGTTGGCTGGAGGTGTCGTGGAAGAGGCAGTGGAAGAAGGGGATCCGGGAGCTCTGAAGCCCGGAGCCGCCCCGTTCGGAAATTTCCCTCATTATTCTCGCTTCCACCCTCCCGAGCAAAGGCTTCGCCTTCTACCCCCGGAGCTTCTTCGGCAACTCTTCCCTCCCGAGGGTCCCGAGAGGAGGCCGATCCTAGGGCTCGACGTGGGGTGTAACTCCGGGGTGAGTGACACGGGAGGGCTCGGAGGGCCGGGAGCCCAGCAGTTGTCATTTTCCACGCCCTCTGTGGAGGCGTGCCATCAAAACTTGCCCAAAGTGGGCTTTTAAAGTATATCGTTGATAGACACGTGCACGTCCCAGCCCTCCTCCTCGGGCCCCACCACCAAGTTAGGAATTTTGAGTAATCCACAAATCATTCCAAATTCCCGCCAGACCGCGGGAGAGGAGGACCGTTTAATCTGGACTTCCGCCGTTTGCCTCCTCCCCTGCTTGGCTGGCCTCCTTGGCTGGGGAACGGGGCTCCCAGAACCCACATCTGGCAGCATTCATTCCTAGGAGAGAGGAGCCAGTGTGACAGAATCATGTCTGAAACGAAAGGCTCCAGATACACAGTGCAGGACAGACCTGGAGCTAGGTCCGTATTTATGTAAACTTGTGCTAACAGAGAACAACAGTGAACAGTAGAGAGGATCAAGAAAGAAAATGGATCATTCTGCCAGCGGAGGGAGGCCTTAACCACCGTTCCCACCGCAAAGTGTTCTCAGGCATGTAATGATTACAGTCAAAACCACATGCAAAATAAGGAAATGTCAATCACACCTATTTGTAGTCACTTAATGGATATCTTACTGGGGCAGGCAGTTTTACCCCATGATTGGAAATGGTTCCAAAGTTAGGACCATCCCTCCACATCCCCATCACTCCAGAGCAGGAGGATGAAGAGAGACCTGTACTATGATGATGGCCTTTTGCCCACGTGTAACGCTAGTACTCAAAAGACAAGGATGGGCATTCAGGCAAGTTTGAGGCTACCCTGGGCTATATGAGACCCCGTTTCCAAAAACTACAAAAAAGAGACGTTGGTGGCTGGTTGAAGACCATGGGGGATTCAGCTGAGGAGAGCTTTGGGATACACAGACTGAAATGAGCAGCTGGTATGTGTCCCTTGCAAACTTCATAATATAGGACACCAGAGGAAGAACTGATAAAAGGAGATTTCCTGAAAGGAATCAGGAAACCACTGCAGATTTTGAAGTTGAAAGCAGTGTGTATGGAAGCACACAGAAAGGACACAGTTGCAGGTGACTAAGGCAGTTGTTCCCAAGTATGTATTTATTTACTGTTTTATTTTGCACTGCATGTCACTCCGTGGCCACACTGCCCTCAATATGTAGACCATGCCAGCCTCACACACACACTGCGTCAGGTAGGAGGAGAGAAGCAAATAGAGGTAGGGGGAAATTTAGGGGTGTGGTGTGGGTCCTTGTGCCTTCAAGTGTGACTTTGAACTATAACATTATCATGACTTTGCAATTTATTAGAAACGCAAAAATCTCGGGCCTGTCTACTAAGTCAGCATGTGTATTTTAAGATGACTCCTAGGTGGCTTGTATAGTTAATGTTAGAAGGGCAGGGACATAATTCAGCTCTTCAGAGTGCTTTCTGCCCTTCTGGAGGACCTGAGTCAGGTCCTCAGAACCCTTGTTAGACAGCTCACAACTACCTGAAACTCCAATTCCAGGGGATCACATGTCCTCTTCTGGGCCCTTTGGGTACCTGAACACACATGGCATATGTAAGCACCAAGACACATGGATGCACATTTAAAGATTTATGTATTTATTTTATGTATAAGCTCTATCTGCATGTACACCTGCAGCCAGAAGAGGGCATCAGATCACATTGTGGATGGTTGTGAGCCACCATGTGCTTGCTAGAAACTGAACTCAGGACCTTTCGAAGAGCACTAGCCAGTACTCTTAACCACTGAGCCATCTCTCCAGCCCATGTATTCACATTTAAAAAATAATTTTAAAAGTAGAAAAGCAGCCGGGCGTAGTGGCGCACGCCTTTAGTCCCAGCACTCGGGAGGCAGAGGCGGGCGGATCTCTGTGAGTTCGAGGCCAGCCTGGTCTACAAAGCGAGTCCAGGACAGTCAGGGCTACACAGAGAAACCCTGTCTCGAAAAACAAAAACAAAAAAAAAATAGAAAAGCTTGGTATAAAAAAAGGAATTTAATGTAACTTAAATCTTATTATGTTAGTGGCCATGTGTATTTAGGTAAGTAAATAACCTCGATCCATAATTTTTTTTGTTTGTTTGTTTTTCAAGACAGGGTTTCTCTGTGTAGCCCTGGCTGTCCTGGACTCAATTTGTAGACCAGGCTGGCCTCGAACTCGCAAAGATCCGCCTGCCTCTGCCTCCCAAGTGCTGGGATTAAAGGCGTGCGCCACCACTGCCCGGCTCGATCCATAATTTTTAAAATACAGAATTTTGTGAATTATTCTGTACCTTCATAAAAGTACATAAAACATAAATCTGTACTTTATGAATTATGAGGTAAACACCTTTATGACCATTGTCAGAGTGAAAAATGAAGCATTGTCAGCCAGCACCCCCCAAGTTTGGTTTTTGTTTGTTTGTTTGGTTGGTTGGTTGGTTTTTTTTTTAGGTTTTTTTTTTTTTTTTTTTTTAAAGATTTATTTATTATGTATACAGTGTTCTGTCTGCAGGTATATCTGCAGGCCAGAAGAGGGCACCAGATTTCATTATGGATGGTTGTGAGCCACCATGTGGTTGCTGGGAATTGAACTCATGACCTCTGGAAGAGCAGCCAGTGCTCTTAACCGCTTTTTAGGTTTTTTGAGACAGGGTTTCTCTGTGTATCCTTGACTGTCCTAGACTCACTTTGTAGACCAGGCTGGCCTTGAACTCAGAGATTCGCCTGCCTGTGCCTCCAGAGTGCTGGGATTAAAGATGTGTACCACCATGCCCAGCAATTATAGACAGCTGTGAACTGCCATGTAGGTGCTTGAATTTGAACCCAGGTCCTTTGGAAGAGCAGTCAGTGCTCTTAATTGCTGAGCCACTTCTCCAGCCCCCCAAGACAGAATATCTTTGTGTGGTATCCTGGAACTCATTCTGTAGACCAGGCTGGTCTTGAACTCACAGAAATCTGTCTGCCTTTGCCTCCCAAGTGCTGGGATTAAAGGTGTGCGCCACCAAGCCTAACCATTACAGACAATTTCAAACTTCCATGTAGGTGCTGGGATTTGAACCTGGGTCCTTTGGAAAAACAGTCAGTGCTCTTAACTGCTGAGCCATCTCTCCAGCCCCTCCCCACAAGTTCTTTATATGCTGTTTCCTACTTATAAAAGCCCTCTTCACCCACAGATAGCAATTCACCTATTATTGTCTTATTTTTGTTTATAGCTTACTCCTCTTCTAACCCTACACAATATAGTTTAGCTTTCCCACTTTGGAATTTTGTATAAAGGAACACTTGCGGTCCCAGTATTGTCAGTACATGCTGTAATACCAGCATTTGGGAGGCTGCAGCAGGAGACTCACAGTAAAGAGACAGGCTGTTCTACATAGTGAGACTTGTCTAACAAGACAAAACAGGAAACTTGCCATGTATTTTCACTGTGGTTTGATTTTTCTATTTGGTAGTATGTTTTTGAAAGTACTCTGTTTTGGTGCCTTGAGCCAAGTTCTTCAACTTTACACTGTTATTAATGTTCCATCTGACTGACTGTTATTCTTACTTGTCCATGCTACTGTTAGTGGAGATCTGAACGGTTTCCATTGTGCATGTTCTTCACCTGCATGAAAAGCTGCAGAGGTAAATAGGAAAATGCTGTGGAAGAAGCCATATAAAACATCGTGTTTGAATGAGTTAGAGTGGTTACAATTAGAGGAAAGCGACGGTGCCACATTAGAGTCAGAGGCGTGCCAAGATGGTAAGTGAGGTCACGTCATTGCACTCGGCTAGAGAGGTTCACAGCGGCTTGTAAGAGTGATGGCTACAAAAGGAGAGTGGGTCTCAGGAGGTGGCGCAGGCTCACACAGTAGAAATGAAGGCTGTAGAGCTGAGGCTAGACGAGAACTGCATAGATCCAAGACTTTGTCAGCTACCTCTGAGAACCAGATTTATACAAGCTAAGGAGGGACACCACGCACACTTCTGAATTCTTTTCCTTTGGATACGAAACACCCAGAAAAAGATAACGAATTTGCCAATCTATTGTTAAAGCTGGAAAACACTGCTCTGGCCTCTTTGCTGCCCTTGCCACATCATTTGGACTATAACTTCCAAGTGCACAACCCAGTCTATTGTCAGTATCAGGGTACAGTAGCCAGATGTGGTGCATATGTGCCATCATGCATCACTCAGGAGGCAGAGGCAGGATCATCAAGAGTTCAAGGTTACCTCACCTACATAGTGAGTTTGAGTTGAGCCACTTAAGACTGATTCAAAAAAAAAAAAAAAAAAGAAAAAAAGTAAAAATAGAATGAACATAGGGTATAGGGCAGGTGCATTGCTGCCTGCAGCCCCTGGGGGGCGCTGAAAGTCTGCTCATGAACAACTGTATCCTTTTTAGATTATGTTAAGAGGCTCACATCCAGTACAGGCAGAGGTAAATGGCAGTCTCAAAGGATGAGAGATTTCTTTTGCACTCAGTTTGAGAGCTGCAATGACAAGGCTCTTTTGAATTCCTCTAGGATCTGAGTGTGGCTCTGTACAAACATTTCCTTTCCCCGTGTGATGGGGAAACCTGCCCCGGCGTCTCCAGAGAATTCCACCTCCTCTGCTGTGATATAGATCCAGCCCTTGTGGAGCGGGCTGAGAAAGAATGTCCTTTTCCTGACGCTTTGACCTTCATCACCCTGGACATCATGGATCGAAGGAACAGGAAGGTTCTCTTGAGTTCTTTCTTAAACCAGTTCGGGCATTCTGTTTTTGACATTGTCTTCTGCATGTCAGTAACCATGTGGATTCATCTGAACCATGGGGACCATGGCCTGTGCGAGTTCCTGGCCCATGTCTCCTCTCTCTGCCGCTACCTCCTTGTGGAACCACAGCCCTGGAAGTGTTACCGGGCTGCGGCAAGGCGCCTCCGAAAGCTGGGGCTCCATAATTTTGATCACTTCCGCTCTCTCGACATCCGAGGTGATATGGCCAGCCAGATCGTGCAGATCTTGACACAGGACCATGGGATGGAATTAGCATGCTGCTTTGGCAACACCAGCTGGGACAGAAGCCTTCTGCTCTTCAGAGCAAAGCACACCATAGAGACTTAGCCAATCCCTGAATCACTGACAGAGGAGACAAAAAGGGACAAATTAAGATTCTGAAGCAGCTGGGCGGTGGTGGCACACGCCTTTAATCCCAGCACCTGGAGGCAGAGGCAGGTGGATCTCTGTGAGTTTAAGGCCAGCCTGGTCTACAAAGCGAGTCCAGGACAGCCAGGCTGTTACACAGAGAAACCCTATCTCGAAAAACCAAAAAAAAAAAAAAAAAAAGGTTCTGAAGCCAATAGGACAGAACAGGAAGACCGGCAAAGAGATATTGTGGAGCATTTATACTGTGTTCGGGTCCTGGAGCCGCCAGGCAGCCTTGAGACCTGGCAGGAGCATTTTGAAAAGTGTCTAAGGCCGGCAACTGATTCACTGTCTGTGTTCCCTGTTGCTTGGAATAGCCCCTTGGGGGAATGAGGTCCTAGAGCAGTGAGCTAGGCAATCTGGATAGAGACTGTGGTCCTGGGAAATGAAACTACTTTTGGAAGTTGCTTTGTTTGCTGTGGATCAAACTTAGGGTCTTGTGTGTGCTCAGCAAATGGTCTATCACCAAGCCTCATCTCCATCTCTAAGGGGTTATTTATAATAATTAATAATGATGATGATGATGATGACAGAGTTAATCTTAGACTGTGTTTCTTTAAGCTCCTTAAATCCATTCTTTTCTGCAGGCATTTTCTAGACTTCCTAGGCCTGCCTTGAGGCAAAGCCTCACAATGAAATCTGTGATGAGGTGCTACACTGGCTACAGGAAGGGGCCAGCAGGGAGGCATCTTATCTACAGCAGGCCAACCCTCTGGCACACCACTTATAGACACTAGAAAGATGCGCTAACCAGCATTTAAAGAATACTTAGAAGCTGATGTTAATGGTGGATGCCTGTTATCTAGGTACTTGGCAGGCAGGGGCAGGAGGATCTATAGTTCAAGGACAGCTTCACCTATATAGTTTGAGGCCAGCCTGGGCTACATGAGTCCCTGTCTTTTAGGAAAAAAAAAAAAAAAAAAGAAGTGATGACAGTAGATATTTAAGGCTCAGGGTAAAGCTTAATTGCAGAGTGTTTACAAAATACTTCCAAGGCTTGATCACTAGCTTTCTCATTTCCCACCAAAAAAAGTTAAATAAATTTTAAATTATGAGCCCTGAGGTAGGTACTGATTTGAATGTGCAGTCCAGTTTAGTAATCTTGCTTTTCCTTCCTGTCCCTTCTCCCTCTCTTTAGTTTTCAGGATTAAGGACCAAGCACAGCCCAGGACCTGGCACACACTTGGCAAGCACTCTACCAGTGAGTGGAATCCCCAGCCTGGCTTTGTTGTGTTTTACCTTTTAGATTTTTTGTTTTGTGTTTTTCAGGCAAGGTATCTTTATGTAGTGTTGGCTGTCTTTGATCATGTTACATTGACCAGGCTGGTCTTGAACTCACTGAGATCCTTCCTCTGCCTTCCAAGTGCTGGGATGTGTATTTTGTTTTGACTGCATGTGCTCCATGTGCATGCAGTTCCCAAAGAGACCTGAAGGGGATATTGAGTCCCCTGGGACTGGAGTTAGCAGATGGTTGTGAACCACCACCATGTAGGTGCATGGCCTCCTGACGCCTCTGCAAGAGCAGCCAGTGCTGTTAACTGCTCAGCCGTCTCTCCAGGCCCCATGTTAACTGCTCAGCCGTCTCCCCAGGCCCCATGTTAACTGCTCAGCCGTCTCCCCAGCCCCCATGCTGGCCTTTTCTTAGGTGTACGGTTCTATGGCATTAAGTGGTCACAGTGAAGGTTTTGTTTTTAGCAGGCACCTTGATTCTGACACAAGTGGAAAAGATCACACTACAACAACTTAGGAGTCCTTCAAGCCTCCTGCATATTCTTCCCTAAAGAAAGGCCTTCCATTCCAGTTCCTTTAACACATGCTAATGGCTCCTAAATGTTCTGATAGCCCAGCCTCAGGGTTCCAGACTACCTTTTTCTTGTTTTGTAATCATAATCCCCTGAAGTAGTTTTGGGGTTTGGGTTTGTAGTTTTTGTTTGTTTGTTTGTTTTATTTTTTAAAGACAGAGTCTCTCTGTGTAGCCCTGCCTGTCCTGGAACTCACTCTAGATCAGGATGGCCTTGAACTCACAGAGATCCACCTGCCTCTGCCTCCCAAGTGCTGGAATTAAAGGCATGTGCCTCCACACCCAACCATTACAGACAGTTTCAAACTGCCATGTGGATGCTGGGATTTGAACCTGGGTCCTTTGGAAGAACAGCCAGTGCTCTTAACTGCTGAGCCATCGCTCCAGGGCCCCCTGAAGTAGTTATTAGACATCTCAAATATTTCATAATTTAACATATCCCAAAACAACTAACCCTGCTTCCAAACCTAATTTTGGCCCTATTGTGGTGTTCATTTATTCCACCCACTAGAAACTTCAGTTGGCTCCTCCACATTGAAAGATGTGCAAAGTCCAGCAAATCCTGCCAACAGTCTGTAAATCCCACTCACTACATCCATATAGCAGCACTTGCTTTCCAGTCCATGTCCTGCCTTCAGCCATAGTTTTACACAACTGAGATAGTGCACTCCTTTTCCTAAAGCCAGATGAGAAGGAATTTTGTGGAATAAAGTATTAAACAAAAATAAGGTCCTATTACTTTGTGATGACACTGTTGTCCTGCCTCGGGCTACAATTATGCTTGTTAGAACAAAGACCTAGAATGGAAATGGCAGAAAATACAGATCTTACTGTGTCTCATTGCTTTTCAGGATAAGAAAGTGTTATAATCTCTGAGGGCCACCTAGCATTTTAAATATTGGGGCCAATGGAAGGAATGGAACTGAGGCAAGCTTTGGGTGGTCTCATAATAATCACAGCTGAGTTTCCTCATTCTCCTTACACTGTAGCTGTACCTTGTGGCACTGCTGGGCTCTCTGTCACCGATTGCCACGGCTGTGCAAAGAACTATATTTGGACCATGACAGGCTACATAACAGACTCCCAGGGTGTACACACACCGATCCCAGGAGCCTGTGAACGTTAGAGAGCAGGAGGGGCTTCCCTAACATGAAGAAGGGACCTGAGCCAGCGGGGGTAACTGGAATCCCTTTAAAAGGGAGAGGAGGGAGATCTAAGCATACTAATGACAGAAGCTTGGGTGATAATGAGGAAGGACTGCCAACCAAGCAATGCAGGCAACTTCCAGAAGTTCGAGGCAAGGGAATGCATCCCTCCCTTGATTCTCTAGAAGGCATGAAGCTGCTGATACCTTAATTTTAGATCTCTGGCTTCTGGGATTATAAGAATAGTTGTATATTGTTTCAAACCACTAAGCTCGGGATTTGCTACAGCAACAAAACAATACTAACACAAGCTTCTTACTACAGGACTGGCCCAGAAGGCCTCAAATGGAACCTAGCTCAAACAACTGTTTGGGTTTTGGTTTTGTTTCTATAGCCCTGGGTTTCCTGGAACTCTGTAGGCCTCCAACCCACAGAGAGATCCTCCTGCCTCTGCCTCCCAAGTAGTAGGATTAAAGGTATGTGCCACTGTGCACAGCTGTCCCAAACAACTTGATGACAGAAAATGACCCCAGTGACCAAAGGATATACAGGGGTTTCATCTCCACACTTACAGTGAGAGCCCTTCAACTGAGAAAGCCTTTAGGTCCTGCTCGCCACTGGCATGATACTGTTTGACTAGTTGCTTGGTAGGGTAGGGGAAACCATTGTACTTCATAACAACCTGTGTGACAGAAGAAGATGTGTGACTAGTCCTCATAAAGACAAGGCCCTGCCACCAAGCAGACAGTGACTGCTCAATCTCCATGAGAGCCATGACAACCATGAGAATATTATCCTTGTATCAAGCCGGCGTAACTAAGGCCTCATCAACGAGTATGTGGAACCTTTTTAGGCCTCATGACAGATAAATAGAAAAAAGCCTGGATATACTTTAACATTAAAACAAAACAAAAAACCCTGACCTGGGTGTAGGGACACTCATCCATAATCTCAGCACTTGAGAGGCTGAGTTTGAGGACAGTGTGGACCATACAGCTGAACTCCAGGCTAACCTACACCATGTCATAAGATCCTGTATCCAAACATTTTTTTAGGTTTGTAATCAAGTATCTCAAAAATATTTTCATGTAGTTAGCGAGAAAGTAAAACCCACCAACCATCCCTTATACTAAAGCTTCCAGTTCTCACATGTAAATACACATGAGGTTCATCTCCATTAGGATCAGCCATATTTCAGAGGATTAGCAGCATGTGGCTAGTTCATGTACTGTCATGGCAGATTGGGAGGCACCCTGTCTTGTTCCTTCCCTGTGCCTGTCACACTTTTAGCTGCCATGGGATAGGACTGGGGAGCACACTTAAATAGCCAGGGATTTCCAAAGGTTAAATTCAGCTTTTCCTGCAAATTAAAGTTGACAAGGAGAAGCAGATGCCGGCTAATGTGATCACAGAGCTTCAGAAAAGGGATTCTGTCAGCTGCAGTGAGTACAGGAGACTTTCAGGTAGATGAGCAATGAGCTGACCCTGAAAGAACGTGGACATGGCAGGAGCAGCCCCTGTGAGCCTGGTCAAAAGGACCCTGTGGGCAGAGCATACAGGCACATGACACACAGGATGGGCACACGCGCAACAGGTGGGTGTCAGAACAGAATCGCAAATTTTGGGGTACTTTCCAAACAAAATACTCAGAAGCCACAGGCGTGGGGGTGAAAAAAAAAAAAAACAAGTTTCATGAGAACCACTTAAAATTATTTTAATGTATATGACAAAGGACTAGTCTTATACACAATTTGTGAATCTATCAGTAAAGACATTCATGGAAAATAACAACAGGCCAGGCTTGGTGGCACACACCTCTAATCCCAGCACTGGGGACGCAGAGGCAGGTGGATCTCTGAGAGTTCAAGGCCAGCCTATTTTTACATAGCGAGTTCCAGGACAGATATACGAGTTCAAGGCCAGCCTGGTCTACAGAGGGAGTTAAAGGACAACTAGTGTTACACAGAGAAACCCTGTCTCACAAAAACAAAACAAAGCAAAATCTGCTTTTGGCTGGATTGGTGTATGCCTGTAATCTTAGCACTAAGGAGACTTAAAAGGTCGAGGACTGTGGGACAGCCTGGGCTACACAGCCAGAGCCTTTGTCAAAGAGGAATGGAATAGAAAAGACCCTGTTTTTCTTTCTTTTAAAAAGGAGACAGGTGCCAAATACATATGGACTGGACATTGGGAATGTATGCTAAGCCATATAACTCTTATAATCGTGGCCTATTTATTTCTGTTGTTTTGTATTGTATTTATAGTTATAAGAAAAAGAACCATTATTTGGACTGAAAGGGAGAGCTGTTGGGGGGAAAAATAAATACCTTAAACTAAAAAAAAAAAAAAAGAGGAGACAACAATCAAGAGACAGAGCAGTGAGTCCGAGGCGAGCCAGAGCTACATAGCAAGATTCTGTCAAAAAAAAAAACAAACTAGGGCCAGGTGTGGTAGCACACATCTTTAATCCCAGCACTCAGGAGTCAGGGGCAGGCAGATCTCTGTGAGTTCAAGGCCAGCCTGGTCTACAAAAGAAGTTCCAGGACAGCCAGGGCTACACAGAGAAACCTTGTCTGGAAAAACCAAACAAAAATTGCAAGTGTTTCTGTTCTAAAGTATTTGCACTCGCCGGGCGGTGGTGGCGCACGCCTTTAATCCCAGCACTTGGGAGGCAGAGGCAGGCGGATCTTTGTGAGTTCGAGGCCAGCCTGGTCTACAAAGCGAGTTCAGGACAGCCAGAGATATTCAGAGAAACCCTGTCTCGAAAAACCAAAAAAAAAAAAAAAAAGTATTTGCACTCATTTTTATATTGTGTGTATGTACACATGGGGACTTGTGCGTGCAGACGTCCTGAGGACCTGCTTTGGGTCCCCAGCACCCACATAAAAAGTTGACTGTGAGAGGCAGCTGGTGCCTGTAATCCTAGTTCTGAGGAGGCAGAGGTAGGGACAAGCACAGATGATTCGTGGGGCTTGTTGGTCAGTTACTCTAGCTGATCAGTGGGCCCCGGGCTCAGTGAGAAACCCTGTCTAAAAAAATAAGGCCAGAGGTTAATGTTGGATGTCTTCAGTCACTTCACCTTATTTTAAAAAATTTATTATTATTGCATGTAGTGTGTGTGTGTGTGTGTGTGTGAATGCGGTGTATGTATGCATGTGTGTACATGTGCGTGTGTGCGTGTGTATGTGTGTAGCTGTGTGTGCTCAAATACAGTGTGTGTGCATGTATGTGAATACAGAGTATGTATGCTCACGTCTGCTTGTGTGTACATGTGTGTGAATGCAGTGTGTGTGCATGTATGTGAATGCAGAGTACGTATGCTCACTTCTGCATGTGTGTACGTGTGTGCATGTGTGTGAATGCAGAGTACGTATGCTCACTTCTGCGTGTGTGTACGTGTGTGCATGTGTGTGAATGCAGAGTATGTATGCTCGTGTGTGTGTGTGTGTGTGTGTGTGTGTGTGTGTGTGTGAGAATGCAGATGCACATGTGCCATGTAGAAGCCAAAGGATAATTCAAAAGTCAATGTCTCCTGGCACTGGGGTTCAGGCCTGCATGGCAGTGGTATTTACCTGCTGCCATCTTGCTAACCTTTGTTTTTTTACATAGGGTTTCTCACTGAGCCTGGGGCCTGCGGATCAGCTAGACTAGCTGACCAGCAAACCCCACAATCATCTGTGCCTGTCCCTACCTCTGCCTCCTCAGAACTAGGGTTACAGGCACCAGCTGCCTCTCACAGTCAACTTTTTATGTGGGTGCTGGGGACCCAAAGCAGGTCCTCATGCTTGTACTGACTGAGAGCTCCTCCGCAGCCCTATATTCACTGTGTATGTGTGGTGTAAGTATGAGTTCATGTGAAGTGTACACGATACATACAGCGTGTGTCTGTGTGCACAAGCACATATGGGCTTATGGTGGCCGAGATTGACACCAAGTGTCTTCCTTTATCATCCCATCTTATTTTTTGAGACAGTCTGTCATTGAATCTGCAGCACATTAGTTGACTAGGCCAGCTGGTCAGTGAGCTCGAGGGATCCATCATTCCACGTTGCTGGTCTACAGATGTGTGCCCACCATGCTTGTCTGCATGGGTGCCAATGGTCTTAACTGCAGTCCTCATGTAAGCACGCCAGTTTACTGACTGCACCATCTCCCTGGCCCTGCATGCACATACTTCTAAAAGATTAAACTTAAATAATTTTCTAAATTAACCAGTGCCTTCCTAAAGCTGACTGAAACGACTCTTATGGATGCCCTATTGCCTCGTTCATCTGTATATGCCTAGTTGTTTCTCTAGCCAAGCACAGTCAAGATTCTTGGAAGATTTAAACACTTCCAGTCTCCATTACTTAGTATGTATGTCTTCCCCAACCATTCAAAAATCTGGTTTTGCCGGTCTCCAGCGATGTGTGGCGAAAGTGAAGAAGAATGTCTATCCTGGCCCAGCCTCCGAAGCAGTGGGAATTAGCTGTTCCTTGCTCACCTGGCTTGGACTCTGGTTTTCTTTCTCATCTGGCCCCCTGTCAGGTTGGTATCCCTAGGGGTTCTTTCTGTTCCAGTGCCCTCTCCTATGTGATTTCCTTCATCCTGTGGCTTCAGTTGCCTCCAGTTTTAATGACTCATACATTTCTTTAGTCCAAATCCTCTCAAGCTTCAAAATTATTTATCAGCCGGGCGGTGGTGGCGCACGCCTTTAATCCCAGCACTTGGGAGGCAGAGGCAGGCGGATCTTTGTGAGTTCGAGGCCAGCCTGGTCTACAAAGCGAGTCCAGGACAGCCAGAGATATTCAGAGAAACCCTGTCTCGAAAAACCAAAAAAAAAAAAAATTATTTATCAAAAGGCCTACATTATTGCTTCCAATGTTTAAAAAAATTTTATGCACATGAGTGCCTTACCTTCGTGTGTGTCTGGTGCCTTCTGGGCCAGAAGAGGGCGTCAGAGTCCCTGAAACTGGAGTCACAGATAGTTGTGAGTTGTAGGTGCTGGGAATCAAACCTAGGTCCTCTAGAAGAGCAGCTAGTGCTCTTAACCTCTGAACCATCTATTCTGCCCCACCCCAACCTTTTTTTCTGTTATATATTCATTGTACATAATGCTGGGTATCATAAAGACATGGATCTTGACCATATTCATCCTCTCATACCATCCTTTCCTCCATTCCTGCT
The DNA here is from genome assembly GCA_907164525.1 of Lophiomys imhausi. Lineage (NCBI taxonomy): Eukaryota > Metazoa > Chordata > Mammalia > Rodentia > Muridae > Lophiomys > Lophiomys imhausi. The sequence goes on along the minus strand of CAJQZJ010033609.1, from coordinate 3,392,818 downwards.
CATCTCCTTCCCCACTCTCCCTTCTGCTCTCATGTCATATATAGAAATGAGCTTTAGCATCCTAACCTTTTCACAGCATGGTGCACACCAGAAATGGTGGGAATTCCTGTGTCAGGCGATGTAATATAGCAGACAAAACTGTCTCAGGGAACTTGTATTGTCCTAAGAATTGAGGTTAATGTGCAACTTATCTGTAACCCCCTCCTGAGGAACAACAGCAGCTGGGAAGGGAGCACTCACCCCAGACAGGCATTTCCAGTCAGATATCTTTTGAGCATTTCATTGTCAACCTGTTTGGAAGTAAACATGTCATCTAAACCTCTTCAGCATCTCTTTTTTTCTTTTTTTTTTTTCTGGTTTTTCCAACGTTTCTCTGTGTATACCTGGCTGTCCTGGACTCACTTTGTAGACCAAACTAGCCTTGAACTCACAGAAATTCACCTGTCTCTGCCTCCCAAGTGTTGGGATTAAAGGTGTGTGCCACCATACGCAGCTACAAATTTCAGCATCTCATACCCATCACTTCTATTACTTTCCTAACCCACACCAGATCACTTCTCATTTTTCTTCCCAATTGTTATAAATATTTTCTGTCTGGTGGCCCTGACACCATTCTTATCTCTGTCCAAACTGTAACCACAGTGATCCTTCCAAAATACAGATCTGAAGCCAGGAGTGGTGACACACATTCTTGGTCCTAGCACAAGAAGGCAGAGGCAGGCAGATCTCTGTGAGTTTGAGCCAAGTCTGGTCTACAAAGTGAGTCCAGGGCAGCCAGGGCTACACAGTGAAACTCTTTCTAAAAAAGAAAAACAAAATATAAGTCTGATAATGCATCCCTCCAGCTCTATCCCCAACCCTCACTTAAAACTATGCAAAGGCTCTGCTTTGTTCTTAGGATGAAGTATAGTTTTCACATGGCTTACTTTTCCAAAGTCATCTTTTGTAGGAATTAATTATTCTGGGGGTTTATTACACCCCATAAAACCCTCTAGTTCCTGAGTGAATAACACAGAAACATTATATTTTATTAATAAGCTGTAGGCCTTAAGCTGGGCAGGTTCTGATCTATAATAATCCTACCACCCTAAAAACCCAGATAAATGCCCATCACTTGCCAATCTGGTGACCCTTTGGTGGCATCTGGTCCATCAGTCTGTCCTGGGGCATTTCACTCAGCTGTGTGTTCCTGACCGATCACGTCTGATTGAAATGTCCTGTTCTCTCCCTCTCCTTCCTTCTCTTCTCTTGTGGTCCCTCTGAGATCCCAGGCCCAGGAACCTTAGCTCTGCCTACCTGTCTTCTACCCAGCTATAGACTGTCAGTAACTTTTATTAACCAATTGGGGATAATTTGGGGGCAAGGTTTACACACCATCATTTTGTGTACATGAGAATTTGCTTGAGGACAGTGAGCAGATCTCGGGGCCGGTATTTAGCATTTGAATACATAGCAGCACCAGACCAACCACAACAGTCATCCCTACTACTTAGCCTAATACTGTACGCAAGTTGCATACAATAAAATCTCTGTAAAAATTTGGGGGACTGAACTCAGGATCTCACACACACCAGGCGAGTACTATTAGCCCTTTGTTTACTTTTTATTTTGAGATAGGGTCTCATTTAGTTGTCTACACTGACCTTTGAACTCAACTCTGTAGCCCAGGCAGGCCTTGAAATTGTGATCTTCCTGAGTAGCAGAGACTACAGGCCTGGACCACTGGGTCCAACTCAAAAAAGAAGTTCAAGAATGTGAGCAGATCCATCGTATTTTACAGGTGAGAGATTTCAAAGTATATTGGCAATGGCTTATTCCTAGTGAGAAAATGAACTAGACACTAGCCAGCTCCTTTCTTCCTCTTACTAGGCAGTAGTAACATCTAGATTGTGTTCTGGAGTTGGTCCAACTTGAAGAATAGGCAGGTTAGAGTGTTCTGAGAAGGCAGTTAGCAACCTGACCACATCTTAATGCCAAGAGTTCTAAACTTGGGTCATCTTGTCAACCAGTACAACAACAGTGAAGTGACTAATATCGGCCTTTGAAGAGGAGGGAGACACCCAACACTGAATGGTGGAGCATACCATATTAAGGTAGAGAATGTGGGAGATGGCTTAGTGCTCATGAGCTTTTGCAGAGGACTGAGGTTAAAAGTCAGCACTCAGAGCCGGGCGGTGGTGGCGCACGCCTTTAATCCCAGCACTTGGGAGGCAGAGGCAGGCGGATCTTTGTGAGTTCGAGGCCCGCCTGGTCTACAAAGCAAGTCCAGGACAGCCAGAGATATTCAGAGAAACCCTGTCTCGAAAAACCAAAAAAAAAAAAAAAAAAAAAAAAAAGTCAGCACTCAGAAGGTGGCTCACAATCACCCATAATTCAGTTCCAGGGATCTGATGCCCTCATCTGGCGTCTGTCGGCACTAACCACTCAAGTAGCATACAGACATACATGCAGGCAAAACACCCATGAGCAAAAAATAAATAAACCTTTAAACAACAGTAAGAGTATGCTATTCAAATGTAGTGAGTGGAGCTCTCCGAGGTCATCATTACTACATACCACACCATCACTTGCTTGTAGACAGCTGCCTACCGCCCCAGACACCCTAGAAGGATAGCTTGTCTTATTACAACCAAGGAAAGGACGTGATTAGTGATCTCCTAATACGAATGGAGAATCAACTTTGGGACTTCAAAGTCTTAATAAATTGATTAGTAAAACAATCAAAATGTAGTAAGCCGTATCAAGGGTTCAAGAGCCTGTGAGGAGAGCAAGGACACGTACAAATGTGTTTATTAAATAAGGATGAACATGTGAATGAAAAAAATCTAAATGTTTTCAGAAATTCAGTTACGGGGGCTGGAGAGATGGCTCAGTGGTTAAGAGCACTGACTGCTCTTCCAAAGGATCTGAGTTCAATTCCCAGCACCATATGGCAGTTCACAGCTGTCTGTAATTCCCAGGCGTGTTTGCACACGTACTTGGGAGGCAGAGGCAGGTGGATCTCTGTGTAGGCCAGTCTGGTCTACAGAGTGAGTCTAGGACAGCCAGGGCTACACAGAGAAACCCTGTCTCAAAAAAAAAAAAATCTAAAAAAAAAAAAAAGAAAACCTTGAGGATCTGGATGGAGTAAAAATGGCCTTCCAAAAGCCGGCGTGGTGGCACACACCTTTAATCCCAGCACTTGGGAGGCAGAGGCAGGTGGATCGCTGAGTTTGAGGCCAACCTGGCTGGTCTACAAGGCAAGTCCAGGACAGCCAGGACTATACAGAGAAACTGTCTTGAAACTACCCCCTCATAAAAAAATTCAGTTACCTGCAAACATTCAAAACTGGTTAGAAATGCCTGACAGGCTTAAGCTTTCCATCCCAAGGTACAGTAATACAACTGAGACATCATTTGTGTTGGACCTTAAAGCCCTTTGAGGGAAGAACTATGCCTAATTTTTGTTATACTCCCAGGACCAGCTATTAATAATCCCTATTCTATAATTATTGGATGATTGGGCAAGGATTAATCAGTCCTGTGGTGTCCCAAAGATTCATAATTGGGTGAAAAAGGAAAGAAAAAAACAAAAAAGGGGGGGGGAACGGAAGGCCATGGATGTGGTTCCACAGCATTTGTGACCCTTGGATTTTTCTGTTCTTTTTAATCCAAAATGACTCCTTTATCCACATGCTCATTCTGCTTTCCATATAAAATTTCTTGCATTAACTTTCCCCACTTCCTACCAAGAGGATCTGCCTATTTTTTTGTTTGTTTGTTTGTTTTTTCCTGAGATGGAGTATCACTACAGAGCCCTGGCTATCCTGGAATTCACTCTGTAGACCAGACTGGCTTCAAACTCATAAATATCCGCCTGTTTCTGCCTCCTGGGTGCTGGGATTAAAGGTGTGCGCCACCATCACCCAGCCAGTACTTAGCTTTTTACCCATCTCTTGTCATAATTCCTGCCTAGATCCCACTCAAGTTCTCCATCTTCAAAATCCTACTTTAAGATGCCCTCTTCAGAGAGGAACTCTTAAATTAATCCCCACCCACCTGACCACCCTATGTTCTTTTATGGCTTATGTTCTTTTACTGGACAAATTTCACTTTAAGTCTCATCCTGTACACTTATGACAGAAACAATTTTAATAAAATATACATTGTGTCCTAAGATACTTTTGAATTCCCCTGTGTGGAATTCAGAACCTGCACATCCAGGCCAGTTAGTACAGTGCAGGTTGTGAGGATTATAAAGTATCTGCCAAAGGACGAAAATGGAGGCAGAAGCTATATGACCGTGGCAAGTTCGAGGTCAGCCTGGCCTATATAGTGAGATCATGGCTATCTAGGGTTATATGGAGACCCTGTCTCAACAAAACAGTAACAACAAATAGACCAAAGAGAATGGAACTGAGCTCTTAGGTTGGAAGGGCCTGTGTGAGTTAATTCGCTTGTTTCCTCTATGCCAGTGGTTTGAACTGCACTTCCCTCTTCCCCATAGGAAGTGGCTAAAAACCAAAGCAGTATCCTTTTTCTGCACTGCTTGCCTCTGCATCACAAGTGCGAGGGCTTTCTGGGTCTACCTTGCCTCTTAAGCCAGCACTGCTTTCTACAAATAGTGCCTGTTCCTCTCTCCCAGTTTCCAGATTTCTGGGAAGACCCCAACATAGAGATGGAAGAGAGAGGCCGGAGCATTTAAGGCCAAGGAGACACTCAAGCCTCTTCCCATAGACTTAAACCCAACACGTACGCAGAAAGGCAAATTACAAACACGCTCTCAACCACATACACGTGCACGCCCGGACCCACGGAAGCAGACGCGCATGCCTATGGGCCCGCGCGAAATGCCCACATTCCAGCCCTACTCGGCTCAGCCTGGCATCTCCAACCCCGGCTCTGGGAAGGTTCTGCAGGTCAGCTCCGGCCTGGGAAAGAGTGTTTCTCCGTAGTGGGGGGAGGGGAAGCCCTTCCCACCCGGGCGGAAGCGGCGCGCGCGGGCCGGGCAGACTTAGCTCTCGTCCTGGGAACATCTGGACAGAGCTGGGCGGGGCGCGCATCCAGAGTGAGCTTGGATTGGCTGCGCGGGAGGAGGGAGGCAGGGTCTGGGCGAGGGGCGGGGCTCACTGGCCCCTTTAAAGCCTTGACATCAAGAGGCGGCTCCGGTACCCCCCTTTTTCTGCCCCCCCCCCGCCCGTCTCCGAGATGCGGCCATGGACCTCGCGGACCAGTCCTGCCGAGCTCAGCACCTGATTTCGGTAAGTTCAGGCCTGTCTGGTATTTAACGGGCTGTGAGGTGGGGGGCCGTATGCCCCCGGCGAGGGCCGCGCCGTGTGGAGTGAAAGACTCTCGTGGCAGTTATGGCTTGAAGGGGCAGCTAGGCTTCCGGCCCACACCTCGACGCCTGCCAGTCCCTCCCGCCGCACTCTCCCAGGAGGGGTCCTGTTGTGACTTTGTCCACCACCCCACCCCCTCCCGCCCCCTGCGCTATCCTCGCGCACACTCGGTGGCCCCGGAAGGGAAACTTTCGGGAGTGGGGGATGTTCCGGTGGCGGGTCTCCCTCCCTCTTTGAAAGCACTGACCTTGCCCACACTGCGCATCCCACCCTACCCGTATCCCACGGCCCCGGTACCGTTTAGCTGTGCTGGATTGCGGAGGGAGGGGGGCTCTCCCCAAAGCGCAGGCGCAGACCAGTGCCTGGGGCACCCCTTCGCACTCCTTCCAGTCCCTGTGGCCCGGGGCTGTAGGGCGTGGGGGGGGGAGGCGGGGAAAGGCGGAGTGACCGGGTCTTGGGAACAACGTTGCTGAGGCTCTGAGGGGCTATGGGAGGGAGGGAACCCGACAGCCTGCATGCTGAACAGAGGCTGAGTGAAGGAGAAGGGTTGGGCTGCAGTGGGGACAGAGCAGTACCGACAGAAAAGGCTTTCTGGGTTTTGGCTGGGATACTAAAAGAATACAGAGGTTTTATTTGTGCCTGACATTCCCTTGCTTTAGCAGGCCCAGGAAAGCGTCTGTTGGGATCCCCCAACTCCGTCTCTTTTCATCCTGGGCGGTAGGCCCCTCTTGTCTCTCTCTAGCCCTGATGCTGTCCCAAGGGCACAGAAGGCCTTACCTCCCCATAGGTCTGGTTTTCCAGAGGGCTCAGTCAAACCCACCCAGCCTGCCCAACAGCTGCTTTCTCCTCAGGAGCTGGAGGACTTCCTTGGCTTTAGAGGCAATCTCTAATTTCCCTCTCCACAACTCTTTCTCCCCTTCTCCAGTGGGCCCTCCTGCTTAAACACAACCAGAGGAAGTGGTTGGAGACAGAAGCCGGGGACCAGGACTGATTTGAGGAACCATGGGGAAAAGATCTCTTAACTATTGTGCGCTTTGAGGGGAAGGGAGCATTGCACAATTGCTTTGTTGTAGACCCTCTTTTATCTTACAGGACCCCCCCCCCCCACACACACACACACAAATCTGACCTGAAGCCTGGCTCTCAGATTTTTGAACCTAATCCCCAGTGTGTGAGATTTCTTGTCTACAGAAGCGTTACCACATAGATCGTTAGGTTTTGTTTCCAGAGCCTGTGGTCTGTGCCTAAGGTGTTTCTGGGTCTATAGTATTCTCGGCTCTAGCCTTTGGGAGAGAGTAAAAGCCGGGACAGGGAAGTTGCTGTCTTGGACTGCAGAGAAGGGATGTATTTCATCGTAAGGCTTGCTCCGGAGTTGCTCCCAGGATGGCCAGAATCAGGAGCTCTGGGCCCTATAAGACCTTCAGCAAGATAGTTTGATTCTATAGGGCACAATTCCCTTCATCTTCAAACTCAGCAGTAGGACCAGAAAGATCTAAAAATCTCTCCCAGTGGCAAGTGACTGGAGATGGGAGAAAGGTCCTCCAACAGGGTGTCTCTGTTAAAAGAGCTCCAGTGCTGGGCCACAGTTTGTTAGGATTAGAATTTTGGATTGAGAGAAACAGAACTCTGTTCTGCCTATGAATAGTCCTTTTCTGCTCACCCTGGTGCCTTGGGGTATGAACTCCTGCTGGCTCAGGTTGGCCCACCCATCAAGGTGAGACATCCTGACTGGGCCAGTCTTTGCATTGGGTCTCTGGGGAGGGGTTGAGAGAGGAGGGCCAGCGGGGCAGGCAGATCCCCAGGAGACAGTTTGCCTCTCAGCTGCTGGGACTTGTTTTAGGATCTGAGCCAGGGAGCCCAGCACATTCATGCACCCCTCTTGTGGGAAAGAGGGCAAGGAGGGCCCCACTCCTGTTGCCCATCCTACCTGCACACACTGCACCTCTGTACTCAGTCAGCTCCCAAGCAACAAGAAGGTGCCAGTGCCCTGCTCTTCCCAGGGTCCTTACCTCTTTGAGGTAGGGCTTTCTCAGGACTCTGGTGCTCCTCGTTAGGACTTGCTTTCCAGTCCAAGAGCCAGAAGGCCTGATGTTCTTTGTTTTCATCCTTGGTCTCCCAGGCGAAGGGGAGTACCGTAGGAGACTGTGGTGGTTAAAAGGCCCCAGGATGTGAGGTACACTTTCTTTCCTACATTGTGTTCACTCTGTCAGCCTTCCCAAATCCGGGGAGCCCTCTAGCCCCAGCCCTGCCAGCCCATGTTATTGAAGCTTCAGCAGAAGGCTTGTAGGTTGAACCCTAAGAAACCTCCCTCACTGCTGTGAAGCCCTTGAGATGGATAATGGAAACTCCCAGGGAGGTCAGTATCTCAGAAGGCAGTTATTGGTGGAGTTCCTGTCAGAGGGAAGGGTGCAGCTGTTGCTAGGCAGAAACGGCAGTCCCATCTTGAGGAATGGCTCTGAGGCTGGCTGGAGGCCCTGTGATGGAGAAAGGACGGCCTGAGTGAGGGATGAGGGGCCCTGGGTGTGCAGACCTGAGTCATCAGAGTTGTGTCTCTCAGAACAGGTGCCCTTTCTCACTCCTGCTTCCCCCAACCCCTTCCCAAGTAGGACTGCTCCCACTGTCTTCCTTGACGCCCCCTTGGCCGAACCTGGCAGGCTCCTCCAGCCTGTCTGACTGCACCAATGGACTGATTGGATTTTCTATACTTGGAGTTTGAGGGTTTTTTGATTGAACATGCAAATTTATGTAAATAAACCTGAGATCTGCCACCACATTAAAACAACATAGAGCTTCCACAGGCTGGAAGGAATCCAAGAGAAAATCTGGTCCAAGGCCCACTTTCAAGTTAAAAATGGGGAAGCTGAGCTGGGCATAGTGGCCCACACCCTTAATCCCAATACTCAGGAGGCAGAGGCAGGCAGATCCCTGTGAGTGTGAGGTCAGCCTGACCTACAGAGTTGCAGGACAGCCAGAGCTACACAGTGAGACCCTGTCTCAACAGCCCCAACAGCCTCAACAAATGGGGAAACTGACAATCACAGAGGAAGTGATTCATGTGGTGGTGATGCCAAGGCGGGACTCCAGCCTCTGGTCTCTGGCTTACGTGGCTGCTTTCTGCCTTGGTTTCTCATTATGAGAGAACCAGCTGTGTTTAAAGCAGAGAAAGCCAGTCCTTGAACCTGGATAGCTGTTGAACATTAGCCTAGGGTTCCCAAGTGCTCTGTCTGGTCAGCTGTCTAACTGGCTGAAGGAAAACTGAATCCCACAGAACAGAATCTCTAATGCCCTGGACCCTGTGGTGGTCACCAGAAGACAAGACCACTGATGGCTTCCTGCCTTGGCCCTTCTGGTTTCCTGGGAGATGCAGTTTTATTTGTTCCCAGCACCGGCACAGTGCTAGGCACACAGTAGGCAGGCTGTAAGCGTACTTGTAGAATATTGCTTTCTGCTCTGCTAGTTTGAGTTTTCACTGTTTCCCTCCTTGGGTACAAGTGGAAAAGGTCTAGAAGCAAGAAAAGGTGCTTCTGCCCACCATCTTGAATATCAGGCTACCTGAGCATCCTCTGCAGTGTCCTCTGCAACACCCCACAGTGGTCACCAGGCAGGCCATGCGAAGCATCTCATTATTTGAATACCGTTGCCAAAGTGGATAAGTGCTCCAATGATCAGCTAGGTCCCAATATCAGTTTTTCAGTGATATTTTTTTTCCTGTGTTGGGGATTGGACCCAGGGCCTTACAAATGTCAGGCCCCAAGCTATAGTTTCAGTCTCCCCACTTCCTGACATGCTCTTGCTTGGATCCCCACACCCAGCTGCCCATTGGGCCACTCCCTGACCTGGTCCTGCTGCAGCCATGTGGGTGAGCCTGGGACACATCTGTGTTCTGTCTTTACCTTCTCAGAATACACCCATTTTGACATATTCCCAGAAGTGCAGGAGTGGAGCTGACACCCCCAGCCCTCACCTGCCCAGCAGCTCCTAGCACCAGGACCACTTGCTTCCACTGGAACAAGGTCTTTCTCTCCTTGGGCCTCAGTTTCTCAGCAGCCAGTGCTCATGAATTAATAACACATCATCATTGGGGTGTGGCACCTGCTCCATAATTACCGTTTTTCTCAGCTCTGGGAGTTACGCAGATGAAAGAAGTCTGAGGAGGCCAGGCTGTTATTAAGGTGAATTAGCATTGCTGTTATTACTGATTTCTAAAAACCCAGTAGGTGCTCAGAAGAACCTCAGTTAGGCACAGCACCCTAAACCTTGTGCAGGTCCTTGAGCTCTGGGAGTTTGGCAGTATTCAGCTAAGCTTTTTATTTAAAAAAGAAAAGTTACAGGGCCAGGGATGCAAACCAAAAAAAAAGAACTTGAGAAGCCTTGAGTTCTATCTGGAACACAGGGGTCTTTTTGTTTTGTTTGGTGGTTTTTTGTTGTTGTTGTTGTTGTTGTTGTTTTAGCAAGAAGAGCTCTTGAAAGGAGGGTGGACCCGGTGCTGCTGTTTGTATTCTTGCCTTCAGAGCCTGAGCAGTAAGTAGCCCCTAGTGCTCTGCATGTCTCATCCTAAATTTGCTTCTGACCCCTAGGGGAAAGCTGTGAAGGACCTTGGAACACCTGGGGCACATCCTGAGGCTCACAGGGGCTAACTTTCCAAAGGCTGATACACTTCACACCAGCTGGGATGATTTAGGGGCTATAATGGGTCCTGTGGTCCAGAGATCTGTTGAGACATCTCCTCCCTAGAACCTGCCCACAGCAGCTCTGGGCGTTGCCAGCACTCATTTGCTTACCTTAACCCCACCTGACTCAAAAGTCTCCCCTGGACCAACCTCCTACCTCTTAGCCCTCAAGTTGTGTGTGGTCTGGGGGTAGTCTGCTTTTCCTACCATTGACTAGACTTTGCTGCCTTCTCAAGGGGCTACATCAGTGGTTCCCAATCTGTGGGTCAGACAACTGCACTCAGAGGGGTCTCCTAAGACCAGCCGAAACCACAGATATATTTACATTACCATTCGTAAGGACTGGAGAGATAGTTCAGTGGTAAAGAGCACTGGCTGCTCTTCAGAGGATCTGAGTTCAATTCCCAGCAACTACATTGATGCATAACACTAGCAGATTTACAGTTATGAAGTAGCAACGAGAGTAATTTTATAGTGGGGGGGTCACCATAGCATGAGGAACTGTATTAAAGGAACGCACCATTAGGAAAGTTGAGAACCACTGTTCTGGTTGGAACATGGCTCTTACTCAGGTACAAGTGGCTCTCACCAGTTTCTGAGTAGTGGTGTCGCTGTGCCCACACCACAGACTGGGAATACTAAAGCCTCCTCTTACCCTGGGGAAGAAAGGGAGCGAAGGCATTGGTGCCTCATGGTGAAAGCCCCCCCCATACATTGCCTCGCCTGCTTCTGGGATGTTTTCTCTGCTTACTTGTGTAGAACTATATAGGTGGACACAGCTGGGAGAAGCTTTAGCATGAACGTAGTTATAGCCCATCGTGATGGTACAGGCCTGTTGTGGAAAATGAGAAGTTTTGTGGCAGAACACTGATTGCAGCAAGACTGTCTCAAAATGACACTTGGTCAAGTAGTTTGTTTTCCTGATTTGCTGGGTTTTGCTGGTTGTTATTGTTTTATTTTGTTTTGTTTTAAAATAAGCTCTCACTCTGTAGCCCAGGCTGGCCTCCTGGAACTTACTATTTAACCTAGAATGGCTTCGAATTTGTAGTAATTCTGCTTCAGCCTCCCAAGCAGTGGGATTTGTAAGAGCAGCTTACAAATGTAAACTACTCTGCTTTATTTTTGGAATGCTGGTGACTGGACCAAGGGCCTTAAGAACACATCCTAGACAAGGGTAGTACTACTGAGCCACATTCCTTGACGCGGGGTCCCTCCATGTAGCCCTGGCTGTCCATTAACTCTGTAGGCTATGCTGGCCTCAAACTCAAGAGATCTGACTGTCTCTGCCTGCCAAATGCTCAGATTAAAGCTGTGGGCCCAACCTCAGACTCCTTCTAACATTTCAAAAGGTATTTTAGCCAGGCATGGTGACACATTCCTTTAATCTTAGCATTCTGTGAGTTTGAGGCCAGCTTGGCCAATATAATGGGGCAAAATAGTGAGACCGTGTCTCAAAAAAAAAAAAGGCTATTTTAGAGCAGATGTTGGGTGGCTTTATGATGGGTTATAGCATGAGAGGTCTATGTTATACTTGCAGTTTAGAGATTTTTGTTTGTTTAGGTTTGGGGGTTTTGTTTTTTGTTTGCTTTCTTTCTTTCTTTTTTTTTTTTTTTGGCTTTCCAAGACAGGGTTTCTCTGTGTAACAGAGCCCTGGCTATTCTGGACTCCCTCTGTAGACCAGCCTGGCCTTGAACTCACAGAGATCCACCTGCCTCTCCTCCTGAGTGCTGAGATTGAAGGCGTGTGCCACTACCCAACCTAGAGTTTTATGTTTCACTTGATTTTGCCGCCACAAAGTTGAGAAACCAAAATAGCTTTCCAAGTGCTAGGATGATAGGCCTACGATGATGGTGTCACTAAGGTTGCCCCTGCAGAGTCTCTTTATTCAAGTACATATCCTTTTCCCCCATTTCCAAAAGTCAGGGTAACCTTTACTGCTCATCTGTTATCTTGCCTGTTGGCAACCTCTAAGTGTTGGAGGGATTCCCCAACCTTCTGGCTTCAGACTGCTTTAGCAAAATCACATGAATGTCAGATGTTACAAGCAATAGTTATTACTGACAGCTTTAGAGGCTGAGTACGAGATGAGGCTTGTGACACATTAGTGTCTTGCAAGGGACGGATTTCAGGTTCAAAGACAAAGCCTTCTCATTGTATTCTCCTGTGCTAGAAAGCGTCTAGAGGTTTCCCTAGGAGTTACACAGATGAAAGATGTCTGAAGAGTCAGGCTGTAATTAAGGCCTCTGTTTTGTTTTTGTTCCTGTTCAGAACAGATCTCACACTGTATTCCAGGCTGACCTTGAACATGAACTTTGGGAAGCTTTCTCCGCCCCTTTGAGTATTGGGATTACAGGCATGAGCCACCACAACCAGCTCATCTCCTATTTTATAAGGGCACTAATTTCACCTTAAAGGACACCACCCCTCACTTTATCACCTCTCAGTGACCCCGACTCCTTATACTATCACCTTAACAGTAGGATTTCCTGGGGAGTGGTCTACAGATGTTCCAGCCACAGTACTCCTCTCAGGCTCCCCCACTTGATTGCTAGTCACTGCCAGATCTCACTCGCCAGCCAAATGCTGATCTTCACCCAGATGCCAGGATTCATGCCCAAACCAGATGCTGAGGAATTTTTAAGCCGTGCAAGGCCACTCATGAAACCAGCAGATAATTTAGAACTTCCTATCCAGAAAGTCCATGTTTATCAAGCAACTGAGCAGTTGTAAAATGCAAATTCAACTGTGATAATGAAGCAAAGGAAGACCACGTGCAGCCCTCATGTGATTGTCACACACTGTATAGGTGTATGGAACTACAATACTGTACCCCATAAGTCACTACAGATTTATGTCAGTTTTAAAGAAAATACTGGAAGAGTAAGTACTCCAGGACCTGCCCCAGCTTGGTGTGTACTAGTGCGAGCAGAGGCACGTGCAGAGCTGTGTGGCTGGGCACTGCTGGGAGCAGGCGCCTGGCCAAGGCTGAGGATATGCACCACGTGAGCTAGACTGCTGGCTTTCCCAGCGTGTCTCAGTGGCTCAGTTCTCTCCACTTCCCTAGTGTGGGGATGTCCTAGGCCCCTGGGTTCTTGAGTGTCAAAGGCAGAGACTCCCCCTCCTCCACACCCTGGGCTCTGTCTTCTGTTTCCCCAACCCTGGGCCCACTGTCCTGTTGAAGCTGAGACCTGCCTTCCCTCACTGTGGCTGAAGGGAAGTTTGGGGGTGTTTGCTTCTCATTTCCTGTGTAGACAGCACCTCACTTCCTGCACCCCTCCCCAGAAGAAGGCTAACACTCTTGGCTCTGCAGTCCTTCCTCTCCTCCCCCACTGCTTTCCTGGAAAGCCTTCAAGCCTTGAGAACAGCAGCATCAAAGACAGCTGCTAGTTCCCAAAGAGCACCACACAGACCATACCACCATCCTTCTCAGGTGGAAGTCTCTGACCAACCACAGACCTTTCTATGATACTATCCTTCTGCTGGCAGAAAGGTGGACGAGGGATCACTCCCATTTTACAGAGTCCCAGAGGAGGTCCTGGTCCTTCTCAGTCTCTGGTCAGGAATCCAGAAACCATAGTTCCATTTGTAGGCAGATAGGAAAGACCAAAGAGTGGGAGCTTGCCGGTAAAATAGACCTGCAGTCTCCTCCAGGCCTGAGCTGGCCACTTAGGAGGGACATCTGGGCTTGACCCACAGGAGCTGTCTGGATACAGAAGGCTGGCCAGAGCCTGCTTCTGTTAGAAAGAGACCTAGGTACAGAACTTGGAGGAGCGGATACTGGGGCCAAGCTTGGGGAGCTGGGAAGGTATCTGACTGCTTCCCTGGGACTGTGGGTGAGCCCGAAGCAGGCAGCTGAGCAGCCATCCAGGCTCTGTCATCTAAGAGCGGTAGCCATTGTTTGTTCCATCAGTCAGCTCCGCTATCGCCTCTAGGGGCCTCTCTGCCTCTGTCCTTCCTGAAATACCTAGCGTGTTTCTCTGCTTACACCCAGTGCCCTCCCCACCCCCTTTTAATGTGTGTTTGGTGAGTGCCTGAGTGTGCAGGTACATGTTCCTAGGGCAGAAGACACTGGTGGTCTGCCTGTCGGTCTCTGCCTTCTTCCCTTGAGACATGCTCTCTCACTAAACCTGATGCTCGCTGTGTTCGGCTAGTCTGGCTGGCCAGTGAGCTGGGATCCACTTCTCTCTATTCTCCCAATGCCAGGGTTACAAGCAGAGGTGGCCATTCCTGGATTTTAGGTGTGTGTTGGGGATGGGAACACAGATCCTCATGAGTGAGCTGTAGAAAACACTCTTGCCATCTCCCTATCCCATGCCCACGTCAGTATCTTCAAAAATGATGAATCCTCCCCAGGAATGAGAGAAGAGTTAGCATCCACCCTGGATCAGAACATGAAAAATACTCACCTTTGGGTACCTTCAGGTCTAGTTGCCCTGAGCTGTTCTATGTGCACATGCACCCAAAGTTTCCTGCCTTCTTTCTTCTATGTGAACACTTCTGCCTAGGGGGACAGAATCAACAAATTAAAAATATGCACATTTGGGGTGTGAGACACAGTGTTTTTTGTTTGTTTGTTTGTTTTCTGTGAAGCCATCAGTGGTCTTGTCTTCTGGTGCACCAGCACACGGTCCAGGGCATTAGAGATTCTGTTCTAAGGGATTTGAAGTTTTCTTCAGCCAGTTAGACAGCTGACCAGAGAGAGCACTTGGGAACCCTAGGCTAATGCTCTAAAAAATAGCTATCTAGGTTCAAGAACTGGTTTTCTCTGATTTAAACACAACCAGTTCTCTCATGAATAGAAACTAAGGCAGAAAGTAGCCATATGGGAGTCCCACCTTGGACATCACCACCACATAAATCACTTCCTCTGTGATTGTCCGTTTCCCCGGTTGGGGGTGGAGACTGTTGAGACAAGGTTTCTCTATGTAGCTCTAGCTGTCCTGGAACTCACTCTGTAGACCAGACTGGTCTCAACCTCACAGAGATCTGCCTGCCTCTGCCTACCCAGTGCTGGGATCAAAGGCGTGTGCTACTGCCACCACCCAGTTTACAATGCATTTTTTTGTTGTTTGGAGTTTTTTGTTGTAGTACTGGGATAGATCCTAGGGCCTTATGCATGCTAGATAAGTGTTCAGGGCCTTACCAAGCTAGCCAATAAACTCAGTCCACAGCTCAGAACAGCCTTGAACTTCAAATACTCCTGCCTCAATCTGAATAGCTGAGATTTATTACAGTTCTGTGCCAGCAGGCCCAGCTCAGCATGATAGTTTTGTTTGTTTTCAGAGTTGCTAAATCAGCTAGGCGTGGTGGTGCATGCCTTTAATTCCAGCACTCTGGAGGCAGAGGTAGGTGGATCTCTGAGTTCGAAGCCAGTCTGGTCTACAAAGCTATTACACAGAGGAACCCTGTCTCTTAAAAAAAAAAAAAAAAAAAAAGTTGCTAAATCAAGCTAATTAGCGTATGCATTGCCTTCTATGACTGAAATTTTGTAAGTCTTGACCAGTGCTGTCCCACCTTGAAACCCTAGTCCCTGGCAGCTGCCATTTTACTCTGAACTCTGTGTGGTCCACTTTTTCCAACTTCACATGCAAAGGAGAGCCTAAGGCCGCCACCTTGTGCACCTGACTTACTTCCTTTAATGTAGTAATGTCCTCCAGATTCTTCATGTGTATTCCAGGGTGTTTTGTTTGTCTCATTTTTTTTTCATTCATCTGTATACTGACACTGATCCTGTAGCCTGGCTGTTGTGCAGTTAACATGGGCTGCAGATAGCTCATTGGCTTACTGATCTCATGTCCTCTGGCTACGTACAGTAATGGGACTGCTGGGCTATGGGTTATTCTGTTGTGACTTTTTGAAGAGCCTTTGTGCTGCTTCTAGTCATCGATGCACTAAGTTACATTCTTAAAGCCGTTATAATAGGCGACATCTCATCGTGGTTTGGATCTCTGCTTCCCTGATGGTTAGTGGTGGTGAGCATTATTTGTACATGAATTGGTCATTTGCATATCTTTTGAGAAAAGTCATTTCAGGTCTTTTGTCCTCTTTTTTTTTTTTAATTTGTTTTGATTTTCTATGAGAGTGTTGAGTTGGATCCTGGAATTACAGACAGCTGTGAACTGCCATGTGGGTGCTGGGAATTGAACCTGGTTACTCTGGAAGAGCAGTTGCTGCTCTTAATCACTGGGCCATCTCTCCAGCCCCTATGAATTTATGAGGTTTGAACTTTTGGAGGTTGAGGGGCTGAGACAGGGCCTCACTGGGTACCCCTGACAGGCCTGGAGTGCACAGGGATCCACCTGTCTTTTTATATAGTTTCTGGGAATTGAACTCATGTCATCAGGCTTACTCAGCAAGCCCTGTGTCCTCAGTGAGCATCTCACCAGTCCCTAACTTACTTTCTGGTGTCACATTATAGAATGTTTCTGGTTTTCATGCGTATGTATGTTGCATTCCTTAGTAGACTGCAGATTCCAGGAAATCCCAGAATGAGGTAATTGCTCAAGAGTCCAGCATTGTGTCCACACGGATGGTCTGTTTACAGTGTCCGAGGGAGGCCTGGGCGAGAGCTGAGGACTTTTTGTTGTTCTGGTTTTTTCTTTTTTACAGTGCTAGAAGTTGAATCCACACCTTGAGCATACTGCATGAGGACCTCTACCAGTGAGCTATGTTTCCAGCCAGAAAGTAAGGCTGTGCCGGGGGCATTTTGAAAGGACATGAGACAATCTGAAAGTCAGGAGCGAGCTGGAGTTCGGGAAGTGAAATGAGTGATGTAGTATTGGATACTACACTACAAAGATAGTGGATACAAAGAATAAAAATTAATCCACAATAATAGAAGTATATAATTAAATAAATGGAGATGGGGGATGATTTTTCCTTACAGAACTTCTTCCAATTAATGAAATAATGAGGAGATGAGAGAAACTGAACCACTATAGTACTTCCCATAAAAAGATTCACTGATAGCCGGACAGTGGTGGCGCACGCCTTTAATCCCAGCACTCGGGAGGCAGAGGCAGGCAGATCTCTGTGAGTTCGAGGCCAGCCTGGTCTACAAAGTGAGTCCAGGACAGCCAGAGCAGTTATACAAAGAAACCCTGTCTCGGGAAAAAAAAAAAAAAAAAGATCCATTGATGGCTGGGCGTGGTGGGCACAACTTTAATCCCAGCACTCAGAAGGCAGATGCAGGGGGATCTCTTTGAGTTCAAGACTAGCCTGGTCTACAAAGTGAGTCCGGGAGAGCCAGGGATACTCAGAGAAACCCTGTCTTGAAAAAAAAGAAAAAAAAATCCACTGATGAATCCTAAAATCCTAAAACTAGTAGGTGGAAATTTGAGAGTCAGATTGGCTATATAATCTTACTGCATTGCCTTCCAAAATATTAATTGAAAAGAGGAAATAAAAGTTTTCATGTTTGTTTAGTTTGAGTTTGTTTTTTAGAGACAGACTCTCACTATGTAGCCTTGGCTGGTCTGGTGCCCACTATGTAGACCAGGTTGGCCACAAACTCACAGAGATGCACCTGCCTCTACCTCAGGATTAGAGGTGTGAGACCCCAGGCTAGGCAGGCTTTACATTGATTATTGTTATTATTATTGAATTATTTTATTATTATGTTGCTGAGGATTATATCCAATTACAAAAGCAGTCACTGTGTGTGCGGTAAAGACACTGGGGGTGACTCCCACCTGGTTGAGAGATCCAGGTTAAAGCCACTCTCTGTCCAGAGATGACGCACATTGAGAGAGGCACCGTGCGTCTGTGCTGTTCTCTCTGCATAAACTCAGCTTGATTAGCCAGAGTATCAGACAGACCCATGGTATAGGTAGATAGCCAGTCTCCAGAACGCTGCTCCAATTCCCTTCAAAAGTGTCCAGTCATGAAAGATGGGGCAAAATTTAAAGAGCTGCCATTACCTGGTGACTGACTGTCATGTGGGGTCTGGAACAGCAGTAGGAAAAGCTGGTGGGATGTGAATAAATTCTGTGATTTCATCTTCTTTTTTTTTTTTTTTTTTTTTTCTCCGAGACAGGGTTTCTCTGTGTAACAGCCTGGCTGTCCTGGACTAACTTTGTAGACCAGTCTGGCCTCGAACTCACAGAGATCCGCCTGCCTCTGCCTCCCGAGTGCTGGGAGTAAAGGTGTGTGCGACCACCGCCCGGCTCATCTTCTAAAAATTGTTCTGCTAAAGAAAAATATACAAGTGGTAACATATTACTGTATCTTTTAACTACACCCACACACCCTCGCATGCACACACATTTGCACACATACCTATGCATATGCACATACATACATACACACACATATACATGTACACACACAGAATAATATGGGAAGTTGGAGAGCTGAGAAAAGTCCAGGACCAAAATAAAATCCCCTCAAGGAAGTTAACTGTTCTCCCACAGAATGAAGTGAAATATTTGCAAAGTATATACACTAAGATTCAGCTCTAGTACATGTAAAGAATACTGATGTCTGTCTAGAAAACCCAATTTGAAAATGGGCAGAGAATCCAATAAACATTTCTCCAAGTAACACTTTAAAAATGGGGTGTTGGAGAGATGGCTCAGCTGTTAAGAGCACTAGCTGATCTTCCAGAGGACCTGGGCTCAATTCCCAGCACCCACATGGTGGCTCACAATCACCTGTAACTCCAGTTTTAGAGGATCTGTCTGCCTCTTCTAACCTCCCAGGGCATTGCACACATATGATATACAGACTTAACATGCTGGAAAAATACCCATATACATAAATAAAAAGAAATTAAATCTTGGGGGAGGAGCCCTAAATAATGGCCAGCATTGTAATTCATCTGGGGATTCTAATCTGGAACCACACTGAAGAACTGGTTTGGTGGTATGCATACTTAATCCTAGCACTCAGAAGGCAGGAGCAGGAGGATCTCTGTGAATTAAAGGCTGGGGTCTTACGTAGACATAGCAAGCCCAAGACTAGCCAGAGCTGTATAGTGAGACTCAAAACAAAACCAAACCACAATGAAATACCACTTCACACTGCTAAGAGTGCCTAGGGTCAGAAAGCCAGATGACAAGTGGTGAGGGTGTGAAGAAATTGCAGCCCTTGTACTTTGTTGGTGAAATGGTAAAACTGTCTGCTTTGGAGGACAGTCTGTTATTTCCTTGAACAACTAGACCTAGGCCATGTGATCCAGCCATTCCACTCCCCATAGATTCCTAAGAGAATCAGAAACATTCACAAACGTGCCCATAGGTTATGGTATTTGTAATATAAAGGTGGAGACAGCCCCAGTGTCCACCTTCGGGTGAGTGGATAAACAAGATGTGGGCTGTGCACATAGGCTCCCCCATAGAAAGGAATGGGCACCAATAAAGCTGTGGCACTGCTGAACCCTGAAATACTGTAACAGAGTGGAAGGAGCCAGTCACAAGAGGCCAGTTATTACTCAAACAAAATGTCCACAGTAAAGAAACCTATGAAGACAGAAGATACACAGTAATTCCCTTGGACTAGACCAGTAGAAGCAGATAAGGAGAGAGGCAAGAGTAAATAAATGTTCTAAAATTGATGTGATTGGCCACTTATCTGAATATAGTGAAACCCATTGGATTGTCTGTATTTTCTGTAATTTGTAGATGTTCTTTGAGGCAAGGTCTCAAGTATCACAGGCTGGCTTTCAGCCTGAGAGCCTCTCACCTGTGCCCTGTGAGCAGGCTGATAGTGTACCACCACACCCAGCACTTTAAACTGGTGGGTTGTATGGGATGGGGATTCTGCTACAAAGCTTGGAAAAGTGAGCGCAGGAAGAAGGAATACCTGGAGGCAGCAAAGATGACTGCGATCACACCACTTGGGACAAATAAGGAAGAGGTGAGAGCTTGGCCATCTGTCCTTTTGTTTTGGTTTTGTTCTTTAGGGCTTTTTTTTTACTTTTTGTTGATTATTTGTGAATTTCACATCGTGCACCCCAATCCCGCTCATCTCCCTGTCCTCCTTTCATATCTGTTCTCTGCTCTGACAAGTTCCTCCCTAAAAAAAATCTCTCTTTGGAAGCTATGTGTCACAGTGTGTATCACAGTGTACCCCTTTGCCCAAACAGCTTTACTTGCAAATGTTCATTGCAATGAGTCATTGTACTGGTTCAAGGCCTTTGGCTTCTGTTGCACTATCAATACTGGATCCTCACTGGGACTTCCTTCAGATGATGCCCTGTGTCATGGAATCCTGCAGCTTTGGTTCTGCAGGACTGGTCCCTTCACTTGCTCCAGAAGCTCATGGACGGAACAGATGTTGGGGTGGGTCAACTCAGAGCCCTGGATCTAGGCCTAGGTGGTAGCTGAGTTGGTTAGCCTGCCATCTCTACTACACCCAAGCCACGAGGCTAGCTCTCCCAAGGGGTGGGACCAGCTCTCCCACTCTGGGGTAGATCCTTTAGGTTTTTTTTTTGTTTTGTTTTTTATTGTTTTCTTTTGTTTTTCTTCCTTTTTGAGAAACTTGGTGTTGTGTGACAAAACTTTTTCTGGGAAAATACAACACACATCTACTTGGCCTAGATAGGAAACTCACAACAGACCAAAGCATGCATACCACCAAAGTCCAATTTGGCGAAGTTTTATTGGAGTTACTTACCGGAGTATGGGTGAGGGGTTACTTACAGGAGCAGAAATGACTCACAGACAGCTGCATCACCAAAGCCCACCCCAGCATGAGTGACAGCTCACAAAGCCAGGAGCCTGGAGCTTCCTGCTTAGCCCAAAGTTAACTCAGTGGGTTGGAGTGTGTCCTCCAGGTGCTCTAGCATTTTAAACCTCTCCTGGCAGCTCGGCTGGTTTCTACACCCCCTTCCCATTCTCACCCCGACCACCACCACCACCGGCAGCTGGTCTGGTCTCAGGTGTCCTCCTTTTTTTTGAAACAGAGTTTCTCTGTGTATGCCTGGCTGTCCTGGACTCACTGGCCTTCAACTATCAGAGATCCGCCTGCCTCTGCCTCCCAGGTGCTGGGATTAAAGGCGTGCGCCAGTTACTGACAACTGTGAACTGCCATGTGGGTGCTGGGATTTGAACCCTGGTCCTTTGGATCAACAGGTGGTGCTGCTAACCGCTGAGCCACCTCCCCAGCCCTCAGGTGTCCTCTTTGTAGCTCCTCTTCTCTGAGAGTCTTCATTTGCAGTTTAGCCCTTCTGGTCTGAGAGAGACTCAGTTTTTACTGATTACTCCGACAGGGAGGGGCCTAGTGATTCCACTCAGTTTCAGGGACTTCCTGAAGCTGTTTTGATTTGTTCACCTTCCTGTTTAAGGAGTTTCCTTGCAGAATAGAATGTTTCAGTCTCAGAGGAAACTGTTCCACAACACTTGGCTTTGAAGGGAGGTATTGAAAACCTTTCCGATTATTTTTTAAAGTAAAAGGTACCTGAGAATGGTGCTGGAGCAGTGTTCAGTGACTGGAGCACTGGCTGCTCCTCCAGAAGAGGTATGTCAGCTCCCAGAGGACCCCAGTTCAATTCCCAGAACCCACTTGGCCACTCAACCATCTGTAAGTCCATTTTTAGGAGATGTGATATCTTTCTGATCATGTAGACATCAGACATGCACCTGATACACACACGTACGTGCAGCCAGACACTCATTTACATAAAATAAAAATAATCTTAGTTGCATGAGAGGTTTTTAAACTGCATGCTTAGCACGTTTGAGGCTCTGAGAGTAATTCATAAGCACTTTTAAAATAGTGAGTGGGAAAATGCCTTCAGAAGGTAGATCCTAAGAACCAATGGGAATGTGTCCATCAATAGATTGGAGGGGTTTCCTGCTGCTGGGCTTTTTACTCTCTGGGGAAACGGTATGGGTAGCTGACAGAAGTTTGAGGAGAGTAAAGAAGGAATCGTGATTTCAAGAATAAAGAGAGCAGCTCCAGCTGGAGGCCTTGATGGGTAGTTGGTGGGACCCATGACACAGCCAAAGTGACCTCTTTGGTTGGGGCAGAAAAAGTGAGAAAGGCACACAAACAAAAGCTGGGGACAGGAGTGAGTATCTGTCCTTTTTCTTTTCCTTGGAAAGGAGACTACCCAGGGTATGCCCGTCAGAGGACCTGGGGGAGTCTTCAGCTATGGCTACAAGGGCTCTTCAAAACTGGGTTCAGTCTGGGCTTGGCTTGTGCATCCCTGGAATCCCACACCTGGGAATTGGGAAGGTAGGATCAGGAGTTTAGGCCAGCCTCAGTTACCAGAGACACTATAAAGATAGATGATGGATGGATAGATGGATGGATGGATGGATGGATGGATGGATGGATGGAACATAGATAATAGACGATAGGTAGGTAGATACTGGAGACGATAGGTAGGTAGGTAGATAGGAAGATAGGTAGATAGATGATATGTAGATAGATGATGGATGATAGATGATTGATAGACAAGTGTTAGATGGATGATAGGTAAGTAGATACAGACAGATAGGTGATAATAGATGGGTGATTGATGGATAAACAGATAGGTGATAGATAATAGGTGGATGATTGATAGATAAACAGATAGATGATAGAACTTAATTTCTCAGTTGCATTAGCCATCTTTCCCACCTGTAGTTAGTGGGAACAGTGATAAAAGGTCCTGGATGGTTGTTTCTGGACAGGTGATCCTTAAAGGCTGTGCAGTAGCCCGGCTGGTAGAGAGCTCATCCCTTGATCCTTTGATCCCCAGCATGGCAAAAACAAAAAACAACCAAGCATAATTTTCAAGCCTTTTGGTGTATGGACTCTGTTTTCTTTTTAAGGGAAGATTTATTTAGTGTGTAGTTTCATAGGCTTCAAACTGTTGTTTTTAGGTCTGTGGCAAGATAGAAATGTGGGAACCAGGAAGCAAAGGGAAGACCTCTCTCTGCCCTCCTGCTAACCTTCCTGTGCTGTGTTAGAACTGAGAGTTTTAGATGTTTATTTCATTCACTTAAAAATGAGGCCAGTGGGCAGGGCATGGTGGCTCACGCCTTTAATCCCAGCACTCAGGAGGTAGAGGCAGGCGGATCTCTGTGAGTTCAAGGTCAGCCTGGTCTACAGAGGGAGTTCCAGGACAGTCAAGGACACACAAAGAAACCCTGTTTCAATAAAAACAAAACAAAAATGAGGCCAGTAGAACAATTTATCCTGGTAAAGGCATTTGTCACTAAGCCTGACAGCCTCTCAAGTTTGATCTCCAGAAACCGCATGCGTGGTGAAGGAGAAAACTGACTCCCAAAAGTCCTCTGCCTTCCATGCATGCACCTCCATGTGCACGCACATGCACACACACTAGATAGATAGATGATAGACAGACAAATGTAAAAACAGGTCCGTTGAGATGGTTTAGTAGGTAAAGACACCACCAAGCTTGTTGACCTGCGTTTGATCACAGCACCCACATGATGGAAGGAGAGAAACAGCAACTTCTCACTTCCACACATGCAACAAAGGACAGCACATGTGCACACACACGTAGTAGTAATAATAATAATACCACCTAGCTGGGCCCTTAATCCCAGTGCTCTAGAGGGAGGCAGATCTCTGAGTTCAAAGCGATCTTAACTCTACATAGCAAGTTCCAAGGCATCCATGGTTATATAGTGAGACCTGTCTTAAAACAAACAGACAAAAAAATAATAAAGTGAAATAAAAGTTTAAGAAATAATAAACATGATAACATTTTATGAAAAATAATTATATACTCTGAAACAAGTAGAGAATGTCAGTGTCCTATGTTTTTGCAAATCTCGTGTCTATTTTGTTTGGGGATTTTTTTTTTTTTTTGGTTGGGCTTTTGTTGTTGTTGTTTGTTTGTTTTGTTTTGTTTTTCGAGATAGGGTTTCTCTGTATCCTTGACTATCCTGGAACTCACTCTGTAGCCCAAGCTGGCCTTGAACTCACAGAGATCCGCCTGCCTCTGCCTCCCGAGTGCTGGGATCAAAGGTGTGCACCACTGAGCCGGGCAAATCTGGCATCTGACTTGGTAGAAAGCTGCGAGACTTTCATGTCTGCTTCTGTGTTCGTCTGTTGTGGTGGTGGGCGACACAGTCTCCGGGAAATGCCACTGGAGACCCTTGACACAAGGTGGTGAATAATTGGGATAGACAGTGTCTTGTTACTGTGAAAATAGCTGTGACCTTGAGGACCCCTGGACAAGGCTTCAGGGTTCCCAGTTCACTCTTTGAGAGTTACTATTCTAGAAGAATCTCCACATAGTGGGAAGGAACCTATTCCCTAGAGACTGAATTGCCTGAAGTCACACAGCAACTAAATTGTGGAGCTGGGCTAGGCTAAGCCTCTGCCTTCTGGTCTGAGATTTTTCCTGTCTCCTTAGCTGGTCTGAGCTAGTTCTTGGCTGGCCTTTTGGGAGTGGGGCCTCGGCTGCTTGGCTGCTGAGCCCCTGGTGTGTGGTCCTATAAATAAACCCATTGTGTCGAAACCCCTTCCCTCTCTCCACCTCCAGCAGCTGCTATTTCTGCTGTTGGGTTATGCCTTGGACCGGCAACAGGAGATCTCAGAGGGCTGAGAGGAGGAATGTTGAAATACAGAAGTCTTCAGGGGGCTAACAGCATCACTCTCTGCCTAGTTATTAATTGGATTTGGAAGAACCTGTGGTAGGTTCTTAGAGTGCCCATGAAAGGAGTTGGAGGGAAGATGCAGTAGGCATTACTACAGAAAGTCCATTATATCTCTGGACCAGTTGGGGCAGGGAGATGGGTGGGCAACTCTTGTCTGCCTTCTTTTCCAGTTGGAATTCTTAGGTACTTTGAGCCAAAGATTAAGTGGACTCTTTCATGTCTTGTCCTATTCCTTCTCAGATGCTCTGCAGTCCAGGGACACTCTTAGCTTGCTATGTGCCTGTTGTGAGTGCGAAGGTTGCTGTTTACAAGTGGATCCCCGGGTGTGACCGGCTGGGATTCCAGAGAGCAGCTGGCAGGGAAGTTGAACTCACCAGTGTCACAGATAAGTCTTTAATTTAAGTAAGTCGCCATCTCTGCCATCCTGCAGCTGCCCACTTCTCCCCCATGCCTGCCCCTGGCTTTTCTCCCAGGAGGACTATTGGGGGAACAGCTGGGAAGTGAGGGGCCCTTCAGGGCCAGAAGGCCTTGGCTGATGGCCGACAAAAGGAAAGATAGAGTACAGGCTACACACACTCAGACACACACACACACACACGCACGCGCGCACACACACACACACACACACACACACACACACACACGCACGCACGCCCTGACTAGAGAGGAAGGGGATGGGGCACAGACCCTCTGCTCTCCTTGGCTGTCTAAAGGCCAGTATGGCAAGATCTCTTTTGAGGTAAAGAAACTTGGGCCCATCCTAGCCGATTTACAGGGGACACAGGGATGAGGGCTCAGTGCTTGGCATGTGTAGGGCCTGACTTTTGGATTAGGAGAGAAGGGTAATTAGAGGTAACCATCACTCAGTTCATTGAGAAAAGTCCTCAGGTTGCCCAGGCATTTCTTTGTTTGCTAGTGGCAGGGTCTCCTGTAGCCCTATCCCTGGATTACAGGCATGATCCACCGTACTTTTGAGTTTAAATATTTACTTCATTTGTTTATTTTTGGTTTTCATTCATCTTGCTGATTTTTTAAAAATATAATTTTTTTAATGTGCATTGGTATTTTGCCTGCATGTATCTCTTTATGAAGGCTCTAGATCTTTGAGTTACAGACAGCTGTGAGCTGCACTGTGGGTACTGAGAATTAAACCCCAGACCTCTGGAAGAGCCCTGGTTTTTATTTATTTTCTAATATTTTTGGTTTTTCGAGAAAGCATTTCCCTGTGTACCCCCACCCCCCACCCCGTCCTGGAACTCACTCTGTAGACCAGGCTGGCCTCGTACTGGTATTAAAGATGTGCTCTGAAGGTCTGTTTCATAGGCTGTGTAAGGGGGATGTGTTTTTTACCCTTCAGTCTTGCTTTTTAAAGACGGGGTCTCACTCTGATCCCAGCTGGTGTGGGATTATATCTGTGTCTCACTACATATCCCAGGCTCTCCTTCACCCCAGCAGTCCTCCTGCCTCAGATTACAGATGTGAGCCACACACTTGGCTCGCCAGACACTTCTAAACCAGTCTTCCCTTCATGCCCCGCTGCTGCCTGAGAGCTTTCTGGTTGCCCTCCCGTCCTCTCTCCCCACTGAGGTCACTTCCCTGTGAATCAGGCCCATTATGAGCGGTGAGGGGTGACTCCTTGTTTGCAATTCTGGCAGAAGCTTCTCACTCGATCAAGTTAAGAGTTTCTAAACTCGGCCACCTCACCCTACCCAGCCCCACTGGCACAGAGTCTCTTATCTAGCCTTTCTGATGTGCTGTGGAACCACACAGGAATGTTTGAAACCAGGGCCATCCTGGATCCAAGCCTGGGTTTTCCCCAGCAACTGGTCCAACTAAGCCCACAGGGAGGAGAGTACTCGGCCACAGGCGCAGCGACATCCCACATGTTCAGCCTCTGGGGAAAGGCTTATGCTGGCTTTGTTTAATGCCCATCATCAGGAGAGTTCCTGTTTGGATTTGGCTTGGAGCTGGAGGTGATCCTATGTGTGCTTTCTGGTATTCCCTAGATGGCCACAGGAAGTTTCTTTGAAAAATCTTTAAAAGTATTTAAGAATAAATGACTCTTGCTATGTGTCCCAGGCTGGCTTTGAGCTCATGACACTTCTACCTAATCGCACCTAGTTTTTATAAATCTTCAGTTTCAAGGCAGCTCAGGATGTAAAGTTGTTTCTCACCAAGCCTGCCAACCTAGGCCCACATGGTAGAAAAAGAGAACTCCCACAAGTTATCCACTGACCTGACCTCCATATGAGATGTGGCACATGCTCAGACATACATATTCTCTCTCTCTCTCTCTCCCTCTCTCTCTCTCTCTCTCTCTCACACACACACACACACACACACACAAGTGTAATAAATGTAATAAAAGCATATTTTCCTTGCCGAATGGCCCTACACACAGGTGTACACATAGACCCAAGTGTGCTGCTCCCACCACCAAGTTCAAGTGCAGGGCTCCTCCTGTGACCCCTCCCCAGCATAGGCTGATAGCGTCCTGCTCTCTGCTGGTGGGAGGCCGCAGGCTCCTTCCTGAGTTGGCCAAGGCCTGTGGAGAGGGAACAACAGCATTTCTCCCATGGTGGGAATGACTCACAGCTCTCCTTGAGGCAACAGAGAGCTGCAGGAGAGTCTGTTACTCTCAGATGGCTTAGAAACTTCAGGTCTCCAGGACATCCCCATGGGACTCAGAGTGGGCCGGCCTCTGCATCAGCAGGGGTTCAACCGTGGAGAGGGATTGTGGTTGCCTTTGGGATGTGTTGTCCCCACCCACTTCAACGCTTAACAAGACTTCAGTGACCTCAGGCTCTGGCCCTCACTCCTGCCTGGGATGCTTTTTAAATTTTTCTTTTTTTATGGTTTTATGAAGAGACATCCCTAGTACTTTATCCTCCTTTTGAATTGTGTCTTTGTGTGAAGAACACAAGCTGTTGGGCTTCCTCTGGCTTTACCCTTATAACTTCTGTACGCCGGGCTTGCCCTGTTTATCCCACTCCATTCTCCTTCCCTGTTCACGGATGTGTGCAAACGTGCGACTGCTCTTCCCCTGGGGTTGCTGTGGGGAAAAAAGAGTGCAGGGTTGAGCGGAAAGCTGCTGATCACTGGGTGGGCCACGGACTGGAGCTGGGGGACAATACAGATACCAGAGTTGAGGGTGAGGGCAGAACTGTTGAGTGACTAATGTAACCTGAAACCTTTTGAGTCCTGACCATTATGTTTGCATATGGGAAGAGAAATAACTTCTTAAAATTGTTTTCATTTTTTTCCCAGGCCCCCATTTCTAAATATATCAAATGAGATAATGTCGGGATCAAATCAATTTTTCCTCAGCTCATTTTGCAATGTTAAAGTAATAAAGGACTTTAATTTTTTGAAGGATTTATTATGTGTATTTTATGTGTGTGAGTGTTTTGCCTGCATTGTGGAAGTGCACCACGTGTATGCAGTGCCGTTTGAGGTCAGGAAAAGGTCATGGACTTCCACAGGTGCTTGTGAGCTGTCGTGTGGGTGCTGGGAACTGAACCCTAGTCTTCTACGAGAGCAGCAAGTGCCCACTGTGGAATGCATGTATCTGCTAAGAAGGAAGACTTCCCGGGCCTGGGGTTGTAGCTTCATGGGAGAAAGCTTGCCTGTCATGCCCTAAGGCCCCTGGCACTGCCCCATCAAAAAATAAAAATAAAAAAAATCAGAAAGGCTTCTCTCCTTTGCCTGTTATTCCTGGCCTCATAACTGCTGACTCCTTTCCAGTGTATAAGGCAGGTCCCAGGAAGATCCGCTGTGTATGAGCCCAAGGCCACAGCAGGCTTTGCACTGCCTGCTCAGCATGTGGTAATAGCAGAAGTGTCCAGCGAGTTCAGGCTGAGCACTGCACTCATTACCTCATTGTGTCCTCCATCTGCCCTTTGTACCGAGTGGTCTCACCCCATTTCGTAGGCCAGGAAAGGAATTCTCTGGAGTCAGGGTCTTAACCTCAGTCCATCCAGCTGTGAAGCTCTGGGAAGCCCAGACAGCAAGCTCTGCCTGCTGTGGCCCCAGGACTAGGCAGATCTTGCTTATAAGCTCTTCCGTGTGGCTGACAGCTGAGACCACAGAGGAGGGTGTCCATGCCTGTCCAGTGTGCCATGTGATTGTAGTGAGATCCTTTACTCTGCGAAAGCTGGTAACCCCAGCCAAGGTTATCAGAGGAATGGGTGCAAGGGTACAGAAGACAGTTTCCACACTACAAGCACACAGGGTAGACTCAGTGTATGCTAGGGGGACTGTTCCTTAATTTGCTCTAAAATACCTCCTGTGATCGTGAAGATTAAATACAGTGTGGAGTTGGAAGGCTACTAAGCCACCACATGGGACAGTCAGTCTCACCCGTGCAGCTAGTGGCTTCTTCTTTTTTTTTTTAAGATTTATGTATTATGTATACAGTGTTGTCTGTATGTATGCCTGTAAGCCAGAAGAAGACATCTGATCTCATTATAGATGGTTGTGAGCCACCATGTGGTTGCTGGGAATTGAACTCAGGACCTCTGGAAGAGCAGCCAGTGCTCTTAACCTCTGAGCCATCTCTCCAGCCCCGCAGCTGGTGGCTTCTGACTAGAGGCTGGGGACCTGGGCACTGGTCCTCTGTTATGAAATGCTTTTCCCATCCCGGGATTTCATCTAGACTCCGTTCAGGCCTCTGCCTACTGTCAGACCTTAGTGTCTTGTGCCTGATGTTGTCTACCTTGTCCGTTAAGTAGAAAACAGGAAGGCAGGGCCCTCATCTCCTCACACCCGCGCCCCTGCCCCTGGCTCACGGCCAGATCCCACTGTGCTGGGGAGCACATCACTGACGTCACTCCCCTGTTACTTTACAGGTGACTGATCCGGCTGCCAGGGTGATCGTGCCAGCCTGGTGAGGGACGGAGACAGGTGAGAGCCTGTGCATGCTGGAGAAGGGGCTGTTGGTGAGAGTGGGAGCAGTGCCTTGGTGTGGAGGAGACCTAGGTGTTGCTGTTGAGGGGCTCTCTCCTGTGACACAAAATTTCTAATTCTCTTTTGTGGGACCTTCAGTTGGGCAAAGAGGAAGCAATGGAGCCATCAGTGGAGGCTAAGGGCAAGCACCCTTTCCCCTAAGGGCCCGAATTTGCGTTGTGTCATTGTGCCCAAGATGCCTGACAGAAACAGCTGAGGGGAGGGCCTTATTTTGGCCTTCAGCAAGAAAGACTATGGCTTTTTTTGTCTGTGGTAGCTAAAGTGTGAGGTAAAAACCCTTCACAACCTACTGGTCAGGAAGCTGGGAGTATGAGCTTAGAGACTGAGCTATATCCTCCTCAGAAGGTCCTAAGGATTGTTGCCACCAGGCAGAGAACCTGTGCTCAAAATGAGCCCATTGGGGGACATTTCAGATTTAAGCCATAACACGATGGGACTCAGATGAAGCATGAAGACTAGCCATTTCAAGCTAACAGCAATGGCTAGAGCCTCGCTAATAGGAGGGACACATAGCTGGGTGCCCATCAGACCTCAGCTGTGCCTGTGTGGTCCAGGGTAGATGAGTCTGTAATCCTCACTCTGTCCCCCGCATGCCAGATTACACAGGGACAGTGTGAGTGAGGGCAGGGAGCTATGTATTGTACCCCTGAGCTCAGAAGCTAACAGCCTTTGTCAGGGGGGAGCCATCATAGAACTGCCAGGAGCAGCATCAAACACAAACTGCCCTTGAGAGCCCAAGGAACAATAGAAAGACCTGGCCAAGCTGCGGGGCAGGTGAGTTCAAGAGGTGCCAGCAAGAAAGGTCAGCATGTGCAAAGCAGCTGGCCCACCAGGCCCTCCCTCGGTGGCAGTGTTTTAAGCTCTCTCGGGGTGCCTGGGTCATTTGGAGGGAGTGTTGGAGGCACACAGGATGCTTCTGGCTGTGTCCAGGAGACTAGCATAGTGGGTGGTGGGCCCTCTGAAAGAGCAGCCAGCCCTCTTAACCGCTGAGCCTTCTAGTTAGTCCATCTTTACTTTTAAAATCACCTTGGCAGACTTATGTGTCAACAGTGAGTAAGGTTAGCTGAAGTTGGTGTTTTGCAAACAGGGATGTTGAGTCCCAGGGCAGCTGACTGACTTGCTAGTTTGTGACAGATCCTAGTAGAGAATTCAGGGACTAGGCCCCTGTGCAGGAGCTGAGGTCTCTATAGGTGCAGCCTCTGCCCCAAGATGGGAAGAATGAACAAGTGTCACCGGGCCTAACCTTGAGCTGTTCCATTGTCACTAGTGTAACAGAGGTCACCAGAGGGTTTTGTCATCCTCCTCCTGCCAGGGCTTCACTCTCTTGTTACCAGGGCTTGACACCCAAGGCCATGGACCAGCCTGCCAGAGGCACTGGAAACCTGAGGCCAGCGGCTGGTGACAGTAGCAGCATGGAGCTGGGCTCCTGCCAGGAGCTTCTACAGCGACTTCGGGAGCTGGAGGTATGTGGTGGCAGACAGGGTGGGGCAGTGGTGCTGGTCAGGGCTGCCCAACCCCGAGCTCAGTGTGAAGAAGGCTTGCCAGGCAGCACAAGGCTGGGCATTTCTTTAGTAAAGTTCCCTTGAGAAGCACTTTCTTCCTCTTCACTCTCCAACTCAGGTAGCAGCAAAAGGGTGAACTGTCCTGTACCCCAAGTGTCTTCTCTCCCCACCTTTATGGCCCTGCTAGCCCCAGGGAAAGTGGTGGTCACAGAGACCACTGGAGAAAAACAGTCAGGTGACCCAGGCCCAGTAGCTGATGGACAAGGCAAAGCTTGTCCACTCGGCCTCCCTCTCTCCCAGGGTACGAATGATCCTCAGGGTTTCTTTCCCTTTTCCACCTCACCCCTGTAGGCAGAGAACTCAGCGCTTGCCCAGGCCAACGAGAACCAACGGGAGACTTACGAACGCTGCCTGGATGAGGTCTGTGGGTGTGCCACAGGACAGGGCTAGGGGTGAGGGTTGGTGGGCACAGCCTGTCAGCTCAGCCGGGCTCTCTCCCCAGGTTGCCAACCACGTGGTGCAGGCACTGCTGAACCAGAAGGTGAGTAGGTTCAGGGAGTGTCTTATACTTCCACCCAACTGGCCCTCGGTAGACTCAGCGTGTGCTCAGGGAGGCCCTGCTCTAGAACTCTGGAGACCTGCTCATCAAGCCTCCATGAGGAATTAGAGGAGAGGGTTGGGAGGAACTAGAGGAGAGTGTTGGTAGGAACTCCCTATTGGCCATGCACTCAGCCCCGCCCCCAGGGAAGGCTAGGTCTCTGAACTGTGGGAACTTTGATTTGTTTTCAGCACCTTCCCTCGCCTGAGCCCGGCTGACTTCTCTAGGTTATAATGGCCTTCAAACCCGTACTGATACTGTGAGCTTAAGTGCTCTAGAAATGTTTTCTGTGCGTCACTGTGGCACAGGCCACTTTGACTTCAGGCTCTGCCATGTCTTATATGGGCCTTTTATTTTTGGACATGGTTTCTAGGAGGGAGGAAGCCAGCTCCAGAAATGGCGGAAATGGCAGACTGGCTTTTACCGTCCTTTAGGATAGTAAACCTGGAGAACTCATCCCCGGGGGCTGCAGCTGTGAATACAGCTGGCTGGGGCGGGAAGTCTGCTCATTTCGCTGTCCCTCCCCTGCCTCCTCACCTTTGCTTCCTGTACCTCCTGGTTGGACAGGACTTGCGGGAGGAGTGCATCAAGCTGAAGAGGAGGGTGTTCGACCTGGAGCGGCAGAATCAGGTGCTGAGCGCATTGTTGCAGCAGAAGCTGCAGCTCACGACCGGCTCCCTCCCTCAGGTGGGCAAAACGCATCGGCATCGGCTGTGTTCACTTCACAGGGGCCTGTGGCCACTCGGGGAACGCCTACCCAGACTGACAGACTTGCATATTAGCTGAGTTTTCAGCGGACACATACTGTGTTGTTGTTGTTGTTAGAGGAGTAGTACAGGGTCTCACTCTGCAACCCTGGCTGGCCTTAAACTCGAGGCAATCCTCCTGCCTCTGCTACCCAAGTACTGAGATGGTAAGCATGGCCCTCACTCCTAGTGTACCCCTTCTTAGTGACAGAAGAAGCTTCAGTTTGCTCCCGCCCTGTATGGGAAGATGGGTGGAGGCTCAAGTGCAGTTATTTCTAGCTCCCAGAGGCCCCTGTGGCTACTGACGTGGCTTCTTCCTGGCCAGGGACACGGCAGGGCTAAGCATAAGGAGCCCAGAGCTTTGTGTCACAGAGAGGACAAGAAAGGCACTTCACCCTGGTAACTGAATGTGGACGGATGCACGTACTGGCTTCTGGCTTGTACCTTCATAGGCACTGGTTCTGCTGACAGCCTGGACCCTGCCTGCCCTGGGCACAGAGGGAGGCTCTGGGAATGATCCTGGGCTAGGTTGTCACAGACGTCACCCTGTCAGGAACCCCAAGAATGGAGTAAGACACAGAGAAACATGGTCTGGAAGTCAAGGAGAAAAGCAGGTTGCTTCTGAGGGCAGCCAACCCCTTCCCCCATTTTGACAAGGAAAGTACTTTAGCAGGGAAAAGCAGAGCCGTCTCTGTCTGAACTTGTGTGTCTGTCTGCATAATCCAGCCTGGTATAGATTCCCCATGAGCCCGATCCCAGGCAGCAGTAGAGTCGGCAGTTGACCCTGCCCCGCTGTGTGCCTCTGTGGGGTCACAGCCAGAACCCCTGAGCTGAGGCCCAGCCATCGCCAGGCTCCCTCCATTTCAGTGACAGAGACCGGCCTTAAGTCATTTTCTTAAAAGCCTACATGAACTCTGGGATCTCTGAGGGTTTGGTCCAGTAGATCTCTCCTCCAAGTTACCATGATGTAATGGAAAATTACAAACCTTGGCCTCAAACTGGGGTTGGGTTTCTAACTGAACTGCTTTTTAGCTAAGTGTGACCTTGGGCAAAGTATCAGACTATGTAAACTATAGGTTTTCCCCTTATAAATGGGCACAAAAAAATACTTACATGACATGTTGCAAGGATTAAATGAGAACATACATAGTGCTTGGTTCACAGGAAGTCAGTAAATGGCAGGAGTTTAGTGTTATTAATGTGATTCCCAGGGTCTGTTGAGCAGACACTAATTAAGCTTTTCTTGGGAGCCATGCTTTTGCCGACCTCTGAGGAACTAAACTGAACTCCAAAGCCCTGTGGGTGTTTCACCCGTGCAGATTGAGTGTGCCTGGAAGACTGAGACTGCTGAGAGGGATTCTGTGGACAACCATGCTAAGTGTAGCAGGTGCTTGTCCCAGGGTACAGGATTGGGAAAACACTAGCCCTCAGAGGACGAGGAGGCCTGGGGAGATGGCTTCCTCGGGGGTCAAGTGCTTGTGCAAACATTAGGGCTTGTGTTTAATCTCCAGCACTCCACATGACACTCTGGACATGATGTGCCCGTCCAGTCTGAGCTCCACAATGGAGACAGAGACTCTAGGGTGTACCACCCAACCAGCCAAGCCTACTCATTGAGCCCCAGGTCCCAGTGATGAACCCCATCTCAAAGAAACAAGGCGCTTGACTCCTCAGGACAAGCATTCACATGCATGCTCGAGTTTGAGTGTGGGAGAGCGCGTGCACACATGAGTGTGTATACACACACACACACACACTTAAGGTTACCGTAAAGAAGTGACATTGGACCTGTGTGTGGGTGGAAAGGAGAGTGACAAAGCATCTACACATGGCTGTGGAGAAGGAATTCTCCCATGGGAAGAACACCTAGAGGGTGGCACGCTTTCAGCTTGGTTAGATAAAGGATGTTTGAAAGATGGTGAGTAACAAAACCTAGAGCTGCTGTCTTGAAGAATCCACAGGCTAGAAGTGGAAGATGTGCAGTTAGCAAAGGCCAGGAAAGGACGCTTTGTGGCACAGAAGTACTTCAGGAAAAGGATGTGTTAGCTTACTTGTGTAACACTAAAAAGCCACTGAGCAGGGTCCAGGGCACTCATTGGAATGCCAAGCACTGTCCAGGCTAGAAGTAGGAAGATCTGGGCTGCAAATGGCCAAAGTTGGGGTCCAGATGCTGCAGGGGTTTGAAGACTGTGAAGGATGAGGGTGAATGTTCCCATTCAACATGCAAAAACCTCAAATTCTCAAGGACCAAGTGAGAGCAAAATGGGAAGTCCAGGCTTATATGCTCCTCATGTAATCTTGAGAGTAGATGTTTCACATGAGACCACCGGGAAACAGAGTGATGGCTCTCTGCCTTCTCATGTGTGTGGGTCTGTGTGAGCATGCACATCAGAGGTCAACCTTGGGTGTGACATCCTTCAGGTGGAATCTGCCTTGTCCTGGAGGGACATGGGAAGGGAAGAGGGCCTGTTACTGGCCTGCTAGCTGCAGGCTGGAGTAAGCAAGGGCATGCTCTGGGGGGAGGGAATGGGTTGTTGTTTGTGTTTTTGTTCGTTCATTTGGTTTTTGTTTTTTTGAGACAGGGTTTCTCTGTGTAGCCCTGGCTGTCCTGGAACTCACTCTGTAGACCAGGCTGGCCTCAGACTCAGAGATCCACCTACCAGTGCCTGGCATGCCTTCATTTTCTTAAGACCTTCCATCTCTATGTTCTGAGATCCTAGGTGTTCAGAACAGGAATAGACCTTTGTGGTAGTTTTCTTTGTAAGTGGGAAAGTAAAGTAGTACTGGAACCAAGATAAGCACACTGGTTTAGACCTGCTGCTGTCTCCTGTGCCTAGGACATCTCTCCCAACCCAAACCCTTTGTGCCACCCAGAGCTGTACTGTCTCCAGATTGTCTCCTGGATCTGCACTTACCTAATCAGCAAAATGGCAACAGGAAGAGCCATATCGTGGCTCAGGAGATATCCCTGGAGGAGCACTGTGGGTTGGAATGTGTTGAACGAAACATTAATTTTTACAATTGATAGATACTACAGGAATGCCTGGCTCTGTGAGGGACCAGTGACAACTGTGCAACTCTCCATTCTTTGTGCAGATCCCACTCACCCCACTTCAGCCACCATCAGAACCACCAGCCTCCCCATCCCCAAATGCTGCTGAGGGACCAGCCACCTCACTGCCTTTAGGACACTGTGCTGGGCAAAGAGAGGTAAGAGAAGTAGGTATTGGGGGCTGTGTCTTACTGCTAAAGGCTTCAGCTGCTGCTTCTGAACAAGTCTCAGGGGAAGGGCTGCCTCCTATGCAGCAACTCCTGTCCAGACTGGAAGTGCAAGCCCTCCCTCAGCTGTCAGCCTCATACCAAGACAAACAGGCCCACCCCTGTGCTCAGCCATGGCCTGGCCCGAAAGCAGATGTATGAAGTCACGCAGCAGGAGTCACAGGACACACTTGTAGACTCTTCCATGCTGGGCAGTCACTACACAGGGCACCTGGGGGCTCTTTTATTTTATGGGGTTAAACATAATCACTATCTCATTTCACAGCTGGTACCATGAAGCTTAGAGGTCAGATGACTTGCTGAAGGTCATGTAAACAAGGTGGAACTGGACTTGATATTCTGACTCCAGAACATGTAGCTAAAGCACTGTACAAAAAAGGGCGCGTAACAGACAAGGCTTTGCGTGGAGTCGTCCCCAGGTTCCTCCTGCTGGCACTCCTGCCTGCCTGCCTGCCTGCCTGCCTGCCGGTCAGCTCTGACTGGGGAAGGCCCAGGCTTGCCTGCCACAAGTGACTTAGGTCTCAGCTATGATACACCCTCTTTTTGAACCTCTATCCTTTCTGGAGCCAGAAAAACAAGGGGTCCTCCCTCCATCTTAGATAAGCATAGAAGTCAGAACTGCAGCTGCTCAGGTGCCAGTGTAAAGGCATTGTGGGGACAGGAGACTGAAGTGGGGTCCCCAGTGTACTGTTGAGTGTGAGGTATGACAGCTAGCCGGGCTAAGCAAGGCTCAGAGATCATTGAGGAAGCCGAGCCATCCTATCCCAAGAGCTGTAGATTTGTGAGACAGACCCAGCCAGGCTAGACTGTTCCTAGAATACTTTGTATGAACATGTTTATCTTGAGGCCTGGGCTTCACATACCAGCCTCACAGTCTCCTCCTCAAGCCTTTTCTCCCCCCAGGTGTGTTGGGAGCAGCAGTTGCGACCAGGAGGCCCAGGCCCTCCGGCCACACCACCCGCAGCGTTGGATGCCCTGTCCCCATTTCTTCGGAAGAAAGCTCAGATTTTAGAGGTGCTGCGAGCCTTGGAAGAGACTGACCCTTTGCTTTTGTGTTCACCTGCCACCCCGTGGCGGTCCACAGGCTCCCCAGAGCCCATCAATGGCGAGCTCTGTGGCCCACCCCAGCCTGAACCCTCACCCTGGGCACCCTACCTGCTGCTTGGTCCTGGGAGCCTTGGAGCACTGCTGCACTGGCAGCATGTCTTAGCGGGCTCTGGGGAAGAAGAAGGCATCAGGCAACCCTGGGCCCCACCACCAGCCCAGGGCCCCAGTGCTGGCCCACACTGCGCTCCAGGCAGCAGCTCCTCATCTTCTTCTGATGAAGCAGGTGACCCCAATGAGGCCCCCAGCCCCGACACCCTGCTAGGTGCCCTGGCTCGAAAGCAGTTAAACCTGGGACAACTCCTTGAAGACACAGAGACTTACCTCCAGGCTTTCCTGGCTGGGGCTACAGGCCCTCTCAGTGGCGACTACCCAGGTGCTGGGAGGCAACCCTCACCAGAACCAGGACCCCCACAGGTGTCCAAGTCCAAAGGCCTCCCAAAGTCATCTTGGGGTGGGAGTACCCCAGAGGCCACCAGGCTGGGCTTTGGTGCTACCTCAGAGGGTCAGGGGCCCCTTCCCTTCCTCAGCATGTTCATGGGTGGAGGGGATACCCTATTAGGCTCACGGCCTGGCCATCCTCAGTCTTCATCTCAGGTGAAAAGCAAGCTCCAAATTGGGCCCCCTTCTCCTGTGGAAGCCCAGGGACCCCTTCTGCCCTCTCCAGCCAGAGGTCTCAAGTTTCTCAAGCTGCCTCCAGCCACAGAGAAGGTCCCCAGCCCAGGAGGTCCCCAACTCAGCCCCCAGCTCTCCCGGAGTTCTCGAATCCCTTGTCGAAACAGTGGCTCAGATGGTAGCCCCTCCCCACTACTGGCCCGAAGGGGTCTGGGTGGAGGGGAGCTGTCCCCAGAGGGGACACAGGGCCTACCCAACAGCCCTTCACCCTGCTCTGCAATCCCGGACTCTGTGCACCTCAGACCCTCACAGTCAGCTGTATCCTCTACACTGTCTCCAGGGCCCGTGGTGTCCTCCTGCCTGGAGAACACCCTGGACCTTTCCCTTTCCCGGAGCACCTTTAGGGGTTCTTCTCCAGAGCCACCTCCATCTCCACTGCAGGTGCCCACCTACTCACAGCTGACTGTGGAGATACCCCAGGCCCCTGAGGTCCTCAGGAGCCCTGGGGCCCCCAGCCCTGGCCTCCCAGAATCCTGCCCCTATGGGAGCCCCCAGGAGAAGAGTCTGGACAAGGCAGGCTCTGAGTCTCCCCATCCTAGCCGCAGGACCACAGGTGGCTCATCCAAGAAGCCTGGCCAGGGATCAGGGCGGCGACCTGGTGATGCTAGCCACACACCTCTACGGGACAGATTGGCAGCCCTTGGAAAACTGAAGACAGGCCCTGAGGGGCCTCTGGGTCCAGAAAAGAACGGAATGCCAGCCCGGCCTAGCACTGAGAAGGCCAGGGCACTAGGGCGGTCAGGCGAGAGTACTGGAGACATGCCTCCCACCACGAGGCCTCTCGAACAGCCAGAAGCTAAGGGCATCTTGCGGGGCGCAGTGGCCTTAGGCACAAGTAGCCTGAAGCAGCAGGAACCTGGACTTACGGATCCTGGTGCCAGAGTCTACTCCTCCCACTCCATGGGAGCTCGAGTGGACTTGGAGCCTGTCTCACCAAGGAGCTGTCTCACCAAAGTGGAGCTGGCCAAGAGCCGGCTAGCGGGGGCTCTGTGTCCCCAGATGCCCCGCACACCTGCAAAAAT
This sequence comes from Lophiomys imhausi, assembly GCA_907164525.1. Lineage (NCBI taxonomy): Eukaryota > Metazoa > Chordata > Mammalia > Rodentia > Muridae > Lophiomys > Lophiomys imhausi. Next base: position 3,354,381 of record CAJQZJ010033609.1, on the reverse strand, counting down.
GCCAACCTCAGCTCCTAGCCTGGGCAAGCCCAAGAGCCCTCACAGCAGCCCAACAAAGCTACCCTCCAAGTCACCCACCAAGGTGGTACCCCGTCCTGTGGCACCCTTAGGCATCAAGGAGCCCTCCAAACCAGACAAAGGGAAAGGCCCACCTTGGGCAGATTGTGGAAGCACAGTTGGTCAGCCTACATCTCCAGGACCTGGCCCCATCAATCCAAGCCAGGGCTCTGAGGGGCCAGCCCCACACTCGGCCATCGAGGAGAAGGTGATGAAGGGCATTGAGGAGAATGTGTTGCGCCTTCAAGGTCAGGAACGGACTCCAGGCTCCGAACCGAAGCACCGCAACACCAGCAGTATTGCCAGCTGGTTTGGCCTTAAAAAGAGCAAGCTGCCAGCTCTGAACCGCCGCACAGAGGCTACCAAGAACAAGGAAGGGGCTGGCAGGGGCTCCCCACTCCGGAAAGAAGTCAAGACAGAAGCCCGGAAGCTGGAGGCTGAGAGCCTCAACATCTCCAAGCTGATGGCAAAGGCCGAAGATCTGCGCCGGGCACTTGAGGAAGAGAAGGCCTACTTGAGCAGCAGAGCCCACCCACGGCCTGGGGGCCCAGCCACAGTGCCTGGCCCAGGTCTGGGGCAGATGCAAGGCCAGCTAGCTGGCATGTATCAGGGTGCAGACACCTTCATGCAACAGCTATTGAACAGGTAAGGACCTGGCAGGGGCTAGATACTCAGTAGGCTGGGGCCACCCTGGGAGTTTGACCTTCCCAGGGGTTGAGGGGCATATACAAGGCCAGTGAAACATCTGTGAGCTGGTGACCTGGCCAGAAAAGAAGGTTAGGCCTCAGAAATATAGGGTTGACACCCCGGTCTTCCTTACTGGCTGGCTGGCGTCTGGCTCAGTGACGCTAGCTCTCTTTTGACATATTACTGTTCCCCGATTTCTGCCCCCTGCAGAGCCTGCATACACTAAGCAAATACTGGTTCCTAGGCAGGCTGATGAAAGCCCACTTAAGGGATGGGCTGAGAAAGACCTCCTTTGCCTCCTGCCACTAAGGGAATCGTGGTTTAGGGAAGGGGACCCACTTAGAGTGTTTACCTCTGTCTAGGCCAACTAGGTAAAAAGGCTGAAGAGCTCAGACCCTAAGAAGGGCATTAATTTTGGGCTACCATGTCCTCAGAAATCCCAGGGCAGCAGGCTGGGACTGATATATAGATTTCTGAGTGTAAGTTGGTCTGCCAGTGAGCTAGGGCATAATGATTCTGAGAAGATTTTAAGGTAGGCGCCCATTCTTTCCCGCCCCTCCTGTTCTCTGTTTCCCCTGCCCCAACCCTTCATGTCATAGCTTTCAGAGGTATTGAAGGGAATGTCCATATTGTCCCTCTCCCCAGGATAGGCAGCAGTAGGTGCCTCTCTAGGGCCAGTACTATTGCAGGGTTCATGGCTGGTATATTAGTCTGTTTTATATCACTAATTAAATGTGTATCTAAGACAAACTACTATAAAGAGGTTCATTTTGGCCCGTGGTTCTAGAGATCTAAGGTGATTGATTGCCTTCAGCTCCCAGAGTCCTGTGACAACCAGAGTGTAATGGAATGAGACAGGAGTGTGTGTGTGTGGCTCTGTCCTCATCTCCCTCTTCGAAAGTCACCAGTCACAGGGGTCTGTGCTCTAATGACCATGACTAAATCCTAGTCACTTCCGGAAAGGTCCTACCTCTTAAAGCATTGTTTGGAACAGGGTCTCAATATGTAGGCTAACATGAAACTCTCCATGTAGACCAGGCTGGTCTCAAACTCAGAGCTCCACCTGGCTCTGCCTAATGCTGCCCAACAGCATTTCCATCTTAGAACCTCATTAGGAATGGTACATTTCAGCACCTAAAGCCTTGAGAGATACTCCAGCTAAGTCTGGACCTTAGCAATTGCCAGGCACCAAGTTCCTTCACATTCATTGCACTGTTGTCCCTAGGGTTGATGGCAAGGAGCTGCCCCCCAAGAGCTGGCGGGAGCCTAAGCCTGAGTATGGGGATTTCCAACCAGTGTCCACCGACCCTAAGAACCCCTGGCCTGCCTGTGGGCCCCGGAATGGTCTGATAGGCCCACTTCAGGGCTGTGGAAAACCCTCTGGAAAGGTAAGTTCTTGTGCAGGAGCTGTGTTAGGGGTCTGGCTCTGTCCTTCCTGGGCACTTGGAAGCTGCTAGTCTAAAAAGCGCCTATCACCTGGCCTCCCAGACCTCCAGAGACACTGTGGGGTACTTGGGAAGGCTCTAGAATGGACACTCAGGTCTCCTGTACCCACACAGCCCAGCAGTGAGCCAGGTAGGCGGGAAGAGATGCCCTCTGAGGACAGCCTAGCCGAGCCGGTCTCCACCGCACACTTCACAGGTCAGTGGGGTCCCTTCCTCTTCACATAGTAGTACCAGGTCTTGAGTGGCATCTTGGTGCCCAGCCCTGGCTGTGGGGGACGTGGAAAGTCTCCATGTCCTTCTAGGCACCTGTGCCAAGCTAAGGGAAAGTTGCCAAGGTGGGGTGAGTTATGTGGGACAAGCCTTTTCAGCCAGGAGAAACCTGAGTGGGATGGCCTGAAGTGAGGGGATGCAACAAAGAGCCTGAGCTGAGCTCAATCGTGTTTCCCTCTCCTCCACAGCCTGTGGCTCCTTGACTAGGACCTTGGACAGTGGCATTGGGACCTTCCCGCCCCCAGATCACAATAGCAGTGGGACCCCAAGCAAGAATCTCCCCAAGACCAAGTCATTGCGTCTGGAGCCCCCTCCAGGGGCACCCCCAGCTCGGCCTCCAGCCCTCACCAAAGTCCCTCGCCGTGCCCACACCCTGGAGCGGGAGGTGCCTGGCATAGAAGAGCTGCTGGTGAGTGGGCGGCACCCCAGCATGCCAACCTTTCCTGGACTACTCTCTGCTCCTTCAGGCCACGGAAGCCATCAGACCTGTCCTGATGGTGAGTGTCTGACAGGTGGTAGGACATCCCTAAGAGGACACTTAGAGCTGGGTAGACCCATCCACTTTCCCCTTTTTCCTGGACAGATCCCTGTGAAGACTCAGGACCTCCCCCACCTGTCCAGCTGGCCAAGAACTGGACCTTCCCAAACACCAGAGCAGCTGGTAGCTCCAGTGACCCTTTCCTGTGCCCACCCCGACAACTGGAGGGACTGCCTAGGACCCCCATGGTAAGATTACAGAAGGGAGAAAATAAAGGTCTGGGAGTCTGGAGGGAGGAACACTGGTAAGGTGCGTACAGTCAGCACATCCAGAAGGAAGATGAGGATAAACCTGCCCACCCATCCCATTTTGGGAGAGGGCTTCCATTACTCCCCAGAACCCTCCTTCTGTGGACCCTCTCAGCAGTGCAGCAGGGGATGAAGACTCTCTGAGCAGTCCCTCTTCTCTAGGCGCTGCCTGTGGACCGGAAGCAGAGCCTGGATCCCAGCCACACATCCACGCCTCAGGGCCCAGCATTTGGGGTCAGTCGTACCCCCAGCACATCGGACATGGGCGAGGAGGGCAGAGTGGCCAGTGGAGGCGCTCCTGGGCTGGAGACCTCAGAGTCTCTAAGTGACTCACTCTACGATTCTCTGTCCTCCTGTGGAAGCCAGGGCTGAGGGACTGCTGCAGCCACTACAGTTCCTCTGGAGCTAGGGACCCCACACTGGGCCTGCTCTCAGGCTCCTTGCCTCGGAGCCAGTGAGGCTTGATCTGACGGGACCAAGAAGGTAGATAAGAAAGTGACAGGGGTCCCTGGCATACCCCGCAGCTGCTGTGGATGAGACAACCATGCTCAGCTCAGGGAGAGACCTCACCCCTGGTCCCTTGACTCGCCCAGAGTAAGGCTCTTCTCTAAGGGACTGGGCTCCAGGCTGCTTTGTCCCAGCTCCCACTTCCTGCTGAGCCACCTTGTGGTGCTGGGCTTCCTGCCCGCCAGCTGTGCCACCTTTGCCCAACCTGGCTGAAACCCCACCCTGAAGCCCCCATGGGGCCGATTTTGGAAGCCCCTGGCTTGTGGAGTTTGGGGATGAAGGAGATGAGTTGCCTTCTCTCTGCCCTGGTCCTCCCTGCTGTTTGAATGGTGCTGCCTCCCTTCCCCACTTCTTGGGGTCTGTTTGTCTTCATCTTTGTTTATATATATAAAAGCGCCTGGCCCAGTCCCCATGTCCTGCCCGCACTGCGGTTAATTTATCTGTTGTTGAAAAGCAGCTGCTCAGCTTCTGCAGTATCCCTAATAAAACATGGAGGCCTCTCCCACCATGACTGTTGTGTGGCAGCACTCCCTTTATGCTGAATTCTATATAAACCCCTTAAGTGGACATGTGGGTAGGCCAAGGGAACCCAAGGTGCTCTTATGAGACTGTCCACCCTTCCCCCAGAGAAGCTGACTAGAGTCCCTTAAGAGGTGATTCTTGGGTTCCTGAAAGGGGCCCTGCTTAGATCTGAGGTTGGGAGAATGTCCCTCACCAGGTGGGGCACAAGGCTGGGCAGCCTTGGAGAGAAAGATGAGGAAGAGGTCTGTGATCGTGCACTCAAGCCCCTCCATGTGCCAGGTGGGGGACAGGCCAGTTCAGCAGTGCAGCCGTGAAGACATGAACCATCCGTGACTACCCAGGCAGAAAGGTGGAGAGCCTGACAAGAATGCTCCCCTGATGCACGCCACTCCCTTGTGGCTTATAAACCATCCCTGGATGGCTGGGAGCACTAGACTAGAAACCGAGGCTCTTTATCGCCAAAGCTTGTGTTCCAAAAGCACTGCAAACCTTGGTTTTCCTCATCCATCCATTAGATTGTGCTAGGCCATGGTCCTGCAAGTTACTTTCTCCTTAATGTTCTTTCTGCACTGCATCCACTTCTGGCCTCCGCCTTCTTCCTTTAGTTGATGACATCATTGAAGAAGTTAACAAGACCCAAAACAGGGTCTGATGATGCAGTTTTGTGTCAGTTCACCAGCCTTCACATAACTGCCTTTTCCCAAGGACTCCTAAAGGAAGTCTGCATCCTCCTGACTTGTTTCTTAGCCTTTTACCGGCTTATTCCTGGTGTGTCACACCGTTTCCTGTTAGAATTGCGTTGGTCTTCAGGATCCCACTCCTTTCTGGCAAGGAGTTTGGCATGACAGACTTGAGTGTCATCTCTTTCCCTTTAAAGCTAAGACCAAAGGGCCACCCATACTCTCACCAGAGTCTGCTCAGTGTGCCTCTGGGCTCTGTTCTTGGGAATTTGAAAATACCAGGTCCACCTTGGTCCCTGGGTCAGTATGAGTTGACTGTAGAAATGTTCCAGGTAAGATGGGCTGCATGGGCCAGGATGGTTCCTGGAGGCAGCCCTACCCATGGTTCTCTTGCCTGATCCTATGCAGGCTTCTGGTACCACGTGACTATGCCCACCGCCACCCCCCACAAGGACCTAGTTCCAACTGAAACAATTTGTGGGACGGAACACGCCGGTGAGTTTATTGATACTCCAGGGAACCCAGTTTCTTGGACATCAAGGAAGGCTTTAGATTAAAACCTCCTTGATCCTGGCTGGGGCAGAACAGTTGGTATCTCAGTTTGCAACAGCTGCTCGTAAAGTTACCGTGACCTCACTCAAGAACGATGGGTAAATGTTTGCCTTCCCTTAGTGTAAGGACCTCAGCTGGGTTTCCCAAACACAGGAAGTCCAGACTGCCAGACACCCACCCTACCCCAAAAAGCAATCAGGCAAGTCTGGTAAGAACACAGGCTCCACTCCCTGGCATTTTTTGTTTCCCAGGAAGTCCCTCCCAAAAAAGTTAACTGAGTTTTTCTCAGGGGCTGCCCATGGTTTTATTTTCCTTCCCTTTTTCTAGTTTTCTTTTCTTCTACAAATAGTATAGTATGTTTTGTTTCCTTTACCAAAAAAAGGTTTAAAAAAAAACATGCTCTGCAGCAAACTCTAAGATACCCGCCTTATTCTCTGAGGTAATTCAAGTATATAAATAGTCTCTTAAGGCCAAAGTTCACAGTAAGTACTTCTGGGCACATCTCTGATTGTAGAGTAGGGGCTAACTTGTACTTTTTAATCATTAAAGACATATACATTTGGGCTGGTTCACAGCCATCTGTAACCATCAGTTTCAGGATGCAGTGCTTGCTGTAGGAACTTGAGGACTGTAGTTTCAGATAACAACTACATAAAAGCTAGGATTGACGGTGTGCGCCTGTAACCTTAGTGCTAGGGGAAGGGGGACAAAAACAGGTAGATATCAGGGCTTGATAAGTCAGTCTGGTCAAATGGTGAGCTGTAGGGTCAATAAAAGGCTGTTAATAGCCGGGCGTTGGTGGCGCACGCCTTTAATCCCAGCACTTGGGAGGCAGAGGTAGGCGGATCTCTGTGAGTTCGAGGCCAGCCTGGTCTACAAAGTGAGTCTAGGACAGCCAGAGCTGTTATACAGAGAAACCCTGTCTCGAAAAAACAAAAAAAAAAAAAAAAGGCTGTTAATAAATAAGGAAACAAGGTGCACACCTTTGATCCCAGCACTTGGGAGCCAGAGGTAGGCAGATCTCTGAGTTCCAGGGTAGCCTGGTCTACAAAGTAAATTCCAAGACATCCAGGGCTACACAGAAACTCTGTCTGGAAAAAACAAAAAAGAAAAAAAAAATTCGTCTTCTGGAAGTGAGGTGTGGGGTGACCATGTGATCATAACATCTGGGAGACAAGGCAGGAGGGTCAGGGTTTCAGCCTTCCTGAGCTGCATCATACAGCCTCAACTACATAAGACCCTGTTTCAAAAACAAACTGCCAGGACCCTCGCGGGTCAGGGGTAAAGGTGCTTGTCACCAGGCATGACAACCTGAGTTTGATTCCCAGACCCACATGGTAGAAGGAGAGAACAGACTCCTGCAAGTTGTCCCTGACTTCTGTGTGAACACTTGCTCACACATAAATATAGTTAATAAAAATATAATACATAAATATGTTATGGACTGGAGAGATGACTCAGCAGTTAAGAGCACTGGCCGCTCTTCCAAAAGGACCAGGGTTCAGTTCCCAGCACCCACATGACAGTTCAGCTGTCTGTAATTGCTGGTCATGGTGAGTCCAGGACAGCCACAGATACACAGAGAAACCCTGTCTTGAAAAGACAATTTTGCCGGGCGGTGGTGGTGCACGCCTTTAATCCCAGCACTTGGGAGGCAGAGGCAGGCGGATCTTTGTGAGTTCGAGGCCAGCCTGGTCTACAAAACGAGTCCAGGACAGCCAGAGATATTCAGAGAAACCCTGTCTCGAAAAACCAAAAAAAAGAAAAGACAATTTAAAAAAATATATTAATATACTTTATATATGTATTTTAATAAAAATCTATCTCAAAAATATATAAACATTTTAAAATATATTTTTTTAAAAAAAGAAAAGCTGGGCAGTGGTGGTGCATACCTTTAATCCCAACACTCAGGAGACTGAGGCAGGCAGATCTTTTGAGTTCAAAGCCAATCTGGTCTACAGAGCAAGTTTCAGGACAGCCAAGGTTACATGGTGAGACCCTTTCTCAAAAAAGAAAATAAAGAAATGTGATCTTAGTATTGAAATCCTGCCTGTATGATTGTTAGGTTTTTGAGTTAGAGTCTTGCTACATAGCTCAGTCTTGACTCAAACTTGAAATCTTCCGGTCTCCTCTTCAACAGTGTGAGGATCAAGGAGGATCAGTGGGTAAAGGCACTGGGCACCAAGTCATTGACCTGAGTTCAGTCCTTGGAACCCACATGGTAGGAGGAGGAGACTGGCTCCACCAATTATCTCTGATCTCTATACTAACTAGTGTAATAAAAGCATTTTCCATAATTTTTTATTCTTTGTGAATTTCACATCATACACCCCAATCCCACTCATTTCTCACTTTTTCCATATCCTCCCTCCACCCTTGTAACCTCGCTCAAAAGAAATTTTAGAAAAGAATAAAAAAAAAATCTTGCCAGGCATGCTGGCACATGCTTTTAATCCCAGCACTTGGGAGGCAGAGGCAGGCCAATCTCTGTGAGTTCCAGGCCACCTTGGTCTACAGAGTGAGTCCAGGACAGCCAGGGCTGATACAGAGAGAAGCTATGTCTCGAAAAATAAAAAATAAATAATCAAGGAAGTAGATGAGTGGAAAGGGTGGCATAGATCAGGAACTTGAGACTTGATGCCGAGAAAGTTTAGAGAACAGCATCTGGATGCTGCATGAGGAAAGAAGTGGGCATCTGACACCAGCACCAAGTGTGAAGGAGCTGGTGGCCACAGGATGCAAGCCCTCTTCAGAGAAGAGGTTAGTCACTGGGAGTCGAGCTGATAAAGGACCTGAGCACTGGACAGCTCTCAGGAAAGGGCAGATCGAGGAAGGTGTGGAGCAATCTGAACACGAGTGTGTGGGCCATGTATGTCCACACATGTCACAAGAGGAGCACAAGACAAGGCAGCCATGTTTACAGTTTCCCAGAAGGCACTGTTTGAGCCTTTGATTTCATACCTTGTTGAATAGGGAATATGGAGTAGTCACCAAAGATGGAGTTTGGGGAATTGTTTCCATCCTATTGTCACAGGAGGCTGGAGCCAATGGGGAGCCTGGAGGCTAGGAGTGTGGCACCAGGCTGCGGGAAAATGAGGTTTTTGTGAATGGGTATCAGCAGGTGCACGCTAGGGCTTCAGATTTGGAAAAGGAAGGTTGTGGGTTTAATCCAAGGTAAGTGTTGCTGATGAGGGAACCAAGGTGGTGAGGGAAGAGCCCTTGGATGTGATCTCCAGCTTCAGAGACAAGACACAAGAGCAAACCCACGCACCGTTTACAACGTGCCAGGCAGGCACTACCTAATCCTCTATGCAACCTCTTTATGTGGGTGATCCTGTTACCCTGGTTTGATAGAGCAGTGAAAACTGGAACACTTAAAAGGTTAAAGCCTATCTACAGAAGAGCTGTGGTTCAAACCAGATACTCTGACTCCAGAGCACATTCAAAATGACAACAGAGGGGCCGGGCGGTGGTGGCGCACGCCTTTAATCCCAGCACTCGGGAGGCAGAGGCAGGCGGATCTCTGTGAGTTCGAGGCCAGCCTGGTCTACAAAGCAAGTCCAGGACAGCCAGGGCTGTTACACAGAGAAACCCTGTCTCGAAAAACAAACAAAAATGACAACAGATAACATTTGGGAGGTTGAAGTGGAGGATGGAAAGTTCCAAGGTACCCTGAACTACAAAACCAAAGCAAGACCCCACTCCACACTGGGGCTAGAGATATGACTAAGTGTTGAAGACTGACGGTAAGCATAAGGTTATTGTGTAATTAAAATGTTGATTTCTGTACCCCCAATATCTGGTTGCAATCTTTGTTCTGAGAATCTCTTGTTTAAATGTGTAAACACTGCTCCCCAATTATCCCCTGATATGCCAATGAAGCAGCTTACAACCAATCACTGAGCATGGGAGAGAATAGGGGTGGGCTTCCTGTCCTCGAGGGAGGAGGAGTTAAAGAGAGGAAGTAATTAGGTAGTCAGCCTGAGGTGGAGGAGAAGAGACCAGGAGAGGTTTTTTTTTTTTGGTTTTTCAAGACAGGGTTTCTCTGTGTAGCCCTGGCTGTCCTGGACTCACTTTGTAGACCAGGCTGGCCTCGAACTCGCAAAGATCCGCCTGCCTCTGCCTCCCAAGTGCTGGGATTAAAGGCGTGCGCCACCACCGCCCGGCCTCAGGAGAGGTTTTTTTTCAGCTGAAGCAGGAAAGCCACAAAGTACAAGTATCTCTGGGATTTATTCTGGGGGGGATGCCAGATTAGCTTAGTTGGTTAAGAATAGAGTAATAACTGCTCAGTTCTTGTGTTGTGAAGCTTGTTTAACAAGTGATATAACAGAATCTCAATTACTTGGGTGACAGCTGGGTTAAGAGAGAAAGTGTGAGACTAACACAATTATATAAAGTTACACGAACAACTGACTGTGGCTCTTCCGGAAGACCCAAGTTTGGTACCCACACTCGATGGCTTACAACGACCTGTAATTCCAGCTTTAGAGGGATCTGACGTCTCTAAGCACCCACACTCACTTGCAACAGCCGCCCCCCATACATATAATTATAATATATTTTTTAAATGAAAGATTGTCTCAAGAAAACTACAGACACACACATATGTACTGGGGTAGTCACTCAGTGGTAGGACACTTGCTTAGCAAGTTTTAAAAATGAAGGAGAGGAAGAATGAGGTTGTGTTCTGAGCAGTGGAGCCTTTCCCATCTCATGCCCTGGAAATGAGGCAAAGGTAAAGGTAGTCAAAGGAAGCCCGCAGATATCTGGAGGAATGAGTGCATGGGCGGGGAAAAGGCAGCTATGGTGGGAGAGGCATCAAGAAATTAAATTTCACTGGGCATGGTGGTGAATGCCTTTAATCCCAGCACTCGGGAGGCAGAGGCAGAAGCAGGGGGATCTCTGTGAGTTCAAAGCCAGCCTGGTCTACAGAGTGAGTTCCAGGATAGCCAGGGCTACGCAGAGAAACCCTGTCTCAAAAAACCAATAAATCGGGCTGGAGAGATGGCTCAGCGGTTAAGAGCACTGGCTGCTCTTCCAGAGGTCATGAGTTCAATTCCCAGCAACCACATGGTGGCTCACAACCATCCATAATGAAATCTGGTGCCCTCTTCTGGCCTGCAGATATACCTGCAGACAGAACACTGTATACATAATAAATAAATCTTAAAAAAAAAAACCAATAAATGAATGAATGAATAAATAAATAAATAAATATCAATTTCTGTCCTTTCCCAGTAGAAACCAAGCAGGTAGCATGAAGGTGTCAGTTGTGGGGTGTTTCTCTAAGGCAGGAGAGCTCCCTAGGTAAATTTTATTTTTCTTTCTTTCTTTTTTTTGAGACAGGATCTCACTATGTAGCACAGGCTGGCCTTGAATCCTGCTACTCCCATGGCCTCTCCAGCCCTGAAAGTACAGGGACACTGATACCAACAATAATTTTTAAAAAAAAAATCTTCAATTGAGAAAATGTTCTCATTAGATGGCACAAGGCAGGCAGCTTCATGGTTTAAGGAACTCCATGGCCACCGTGTGGGCATAAGAAGAAATACAGGGCAAATGAATAGAAACTCTTGGCTGTCCATGTCTCATGGCTGGAACTTTCCCTGCCAGTTCTCCCCACCAGCCTTGTATCACAGGAGACACATTTCCTACAACCAGTCTCAGTGTAGACAGGCTGGCACAGCAGCTGGACAAGTGCTGTGTTTCCCTCTTGCAAACCCTCATGGGCACCCAGTAGGTGGAAAGCGTTAGGCAGTCCTTACTCAGGTGGACACTGCATGTGAGTGGCGTTGTGGACAGGGTGTGGAAAGGGCTCCAGCTCAGCCACTAAGCCATTTGTGGGAGGGGGCTCAGAGTGGTGACATTCTGTCTCTCTGCTTTCCCCTCCAAAGCACCCTCACATCCTCAAGCTTTCTGAAAACCGTAAGACAGAAATGCCTGCAGATGCGGCTAAGTTGTTGCATATGGCACAGTTAACTTTCATATGGAGGAGGATGTACAGTTTGTTTACTCAGTCAACAGTGAAAGAACAACTGAATTGTTCCCCATTTTAGGTCTTTAGAGCTAAAACTGGATCTGAGTTCACTTGGTAGAACAGTTGCCTAAAATTCACAAAGCCTGACCTGGGTTTAGCTTCCAACCCTGTATAAAATTAGATGTGGGGCAAATGCCTGTAATTCCAGAAGTGGCCAGATGGAGGCAGGAAGATTAGAAGTTCAAACTCATCCTTAGCTACATAGTGAGTTGGCTAGCCTGGGCTGTATGAGATGTCTCAAAATGAAAATAAGGAACCAGAGAGATAACTCAGCAGTTAGAAGAACGTATTGCTCTTCCAGAGGACCTGAATTTGGTTTCCAGTACCCATACCCAGCAGCTCACAATTTCCTGTAACTCCAGCTCCACCAGAGATTTGACAACTCTGGTCTCCCCAGGTGCATGAACACACATGCACACGCGGACATATACAGGGGTGGTGTTTTTGTGAGAACATAGTTTCTTTTTCTCTCATATACTTAGAATTGTAATTGCTGGATTGAATGGTTAATGTAATCTCCTTAAAAAAAGAAAGAAAGAGTCCCTGGAACTGGGTGTGTTACAGGCAATTATGAGCTGTTTGGTGTAGGTGCTGGGAACATAACTCAGGTCCTCTGCAAGAGCAATGGAGGCTCCTAAATACTTTACTGAAGCCCTCTTCTAAGTGGCCTTTTAGCACTTAGGGAGTACACCCATTGGTGTCACAATATAAATGCCCAGAGTTCAAGGTCTAATTTGTATTTGATTTTGTTGTTGTTTTTGAGACAGGGTTTCTCTGTGTATCCCTGGTTGTCCTGGACTTGCTTTGTAGACCAGGCTGGCCTCGAACTCATAGAGATCTGCCTGCCTCTGTCTCCCAAGTGCTGGGATTAAATATAGGGTGTGCCACGACGCCTGGCTATATTTGATTTTCTAAGCTGTCAAATAATGTTGCAGAAGAAGCTGTACCTTCCTCCTGCCACCACTGATTCAGGAGGGGGCCTGTTGTTCTACACTTTCAATAGCACTTGATGTTATCAGTATCTACACACATACACACACAATGTCTGCTTTAATTTATGTCTCCCAGTGTTGATGAGCTAATTTACCATGACACCCAGACTGGTCTTGGTTCTGATCTCCAGCCTCCCTCCACCTCCCATGGGCTGGATTTATAGTTCAGACTAGCTTAGACCTTACTATAGCTCAGGGTGGCCTCAAGCCCCTGGTACTCCTCCTGAATGCTTTGACTACAGGCTTGAGCCGCCACATCTAACTAAAATTTTCTCTTTTTCAAATAATTTAAATTTTTTCAGTTCAAGATTGAACTCAAGGCATCACACATGCTAGGGAGGGGCTGTACCACTGAACTACATTCCAAACTCTTAAGACTAATTTTAATTGACAGATAAATTATATAATAATGTCTATATACATTGTAGAACTAAGTCACATCACATAATGTACTTAGGATCAAGCCTCCAGCCTCACCCTAGGCATACTAAGCAAATGCTCCCCTACCAAACTACATGTCCAATGCCCTAATTTTTCCTGCTTTTCCATTTAGTGTCTTTTAATTAAGTTTTTGTTTGTTTGAGATAGGATTTTTCTGTGTAGCCTTGGCTGTCCTGAAACTAGCTCTGTAGACCAGGCTGGCCTTGAATATACAAAGATCCTCCTACCTCTGTCTCCTGAGCACTAGAATTAAAGGTTACCATTGCCTGGCATATTTTCTTCTTTGTTTTGTTTTCTGAGGTAGGATTTCTCTGTGTGATTTCCCTGGCTGTCTTGGACTCACTTTGTAGACCAGTCTGGTCTCAAACTCAGAGATCAGCCTGCCTCTGTCTCCTGAGTGCTGGGGTTAAAGGCGTACACCACAATACCCAGCTTATATTTTCTTATTTTTAATTGTGTATGTCTGTATGTAGGTATGTGCACATGAGTGCAGTGCCTGCAGAGGCCTGAAGAGGACATCATATCTATGGGAGCTGGAGCTACATTGTGAGTCACTAGACAAGAGTATTAGAAAGGAGCTCAGAAGCTGGGTGTGGTGGTGCACACCTTTAATCCCAGCACTCAGGAGACAGGCAGGCAGATTTCTGTGAGTTCAAGGCCAGTTTGGTCTACAAAGTGAGTCTAGGACAGCCAGAGCTGTTATACAGAGAAATCCTGTCTCAAAAAAAAAAAAAATGCTCAGGTCCTCTAGAAAAGCAGGAAAGGATAATAACTGATGAGCTGTTTATCTAACAGCAGTCCCACCCCCATTACTGGTTTTACTCCTCACATGTGTGTGGTGGTACTTAATGTTCCCGTAATGTCTTCCTATAAATGGTACTTTATCTAGAACTTCCTATGACTCAGATTTGTTATTAAACAAACAAACCTTTATTGGTAGTATTGTTCAGTTCTGCCTGGAGGTGCATAACGTCACATTGCCTGTTAATATGACACTATTGACTGATACCATCACCTGCCTTCATACAGGTTTTCAAATTAAGGATATATTAACACTGTAATTTCTTCATCCCTTAGCTGGAATATTTCTGTGGAGGAAATCCTTGCCCAAATCCCCAGAAATAAAGTTAGCATAGAAAAGGAAGGCTAGGCCGGGTGTGGTGGCACATGCCTTTAATCCCAGCACTTGGGAGGCAGAGGCAAGCCGACCTCTGTGAGTTCAAGGCCAGCCTGGTCTACAGAGTGGGTTCTAGGACAGCCAGGGCTGTTACACGGAGAAACCCTGTCTTGAAAAAAAGCTAAAAATAAATAAATAAGAAAAGAAAATGAAGGCTAAAATGCTGTTTCCCTTTACAGGTATTTAGAGTGGCTGGTTGCTAGGCTCCTCCAAATGTGACCAATATTTTAAGAAAATAGTGAAATGGCTCATTAGGGGAAGCAACTGCTCCCAAGCCTGATGACTCAGGGACCACAGGCAGGGTGCACCCAGCAGACAGGCCATAACTAGTCCTCTCCCCCCACCCCAACACTTGCACCATGGCTAGTATCGATCAACTGAGCTACTCCAAACCTAACATTGACCCACATACCGAACACACACACAAATTAACAATTAAGAACTATACACACGCACAAAATGCTGTAGTCCAGTTAGAGTGCTTTCTTGGCACACATAAAGCTTCAGGTTCAAACCCCAGCACCAAATAAAACTGGATATGGTGGTGGCAAATGTTTGTAATCATACCACTTGGGAGGTGGAGGCAGGACGATCAGAAGGTCAAGGCCATCTAAGGCAATTTAGCAAGTTAGAGCAAGTAAATCCAGTTCCAGTGTATCCAGTGTCCTCTACTGACATCCACTGGCACCAGGTATGCATCTGGTGCACATACATACACATACATGCAGGCAAAACATTCATACATATAAACTAAATCTAAACAAGCAAACAAACAGGTGTGATGTCATAACTCACTTGTGAGGCTGGAGCAGAAAGACCATGAGGTCAAAGCCAGCCTGGGCTACACAGCAGAATCCTGTCTCAAAAACCCACAATGATAAAAACAAAATAATTTTTTTAGTTGTTTCCCATTCTTACTGATGCCTAAATTGTTCCATGTGGAGCTAGCAGCATTTCCTTAGGTTTGCCTTGCTGTCCTCTTGAGGGACAGTAGTCGCCCCCCTAGACTAGGTGATGGGGCTCTGTTAAGCTTGCTATGAATGGAGCATCCCAGGCTCATTTCCTGCATGTATTGTCACAGACCACTCAACACCAATGATGAAAGGTCTGATTCATTCCAACTGGACACAGGGGCTTTTGCCTGCCATTCTCCAGTCTGCAAGGTCTAAAATCAAGCCTAACTTCTCTCTGGCTTTTGGGTCCCTCAGTGCTCTGTTGCCCACAGGACAGCCTGCCTACTCTTTAGTGTCCCCTGCTGGAGTCCTTGCTCACCAATAGCCTACTTGTTTATAAACCTAATTCCCTTTTCCAGCTATTCTAAAGCCAGCACAGCCTATGCTGTCTGCGCTGAGTTGTACGTGCGCCTGAGCCTTGCTCCAGTCATCTCCTAGCCTGAAGCCTCCACCGCTATGGCCTTCCCTAATCTCTTCATTACATCTGACTGATTCAACCCTCAGGATTTAGCCTTAGCTCATGTCATCTCAAAAGAGCATCCCAGACCCAGCAGGACTGTGTCTCCCACAAGCTGTCTCAAGCCCACAGTGGTCACCTATTCAAACACAATATGTGTATATGAATCTGTGTGCATGTGCACATGCGTGTGTGCCTGAAGTGTCTTCAATTGCTCTTCACTTTGTTGAGGCAAACCCACAGCCTTGACATTCCAGCCAGGCAACTTCTTGTGCCCAGGGATTCCATCTCTGTCTCCCAGGTGCTGCCCACGCAAATTCTTTTACAAGAGTTCTGAGGACCTGAACTCCAGCCAGCTTGCACTGCAAACGCTGATCCACTGAGCCTCCTAAACTTGCCATATTTACATGCAGCTCTCCTGGGCAAGTGGACAATGACTGCCCAATCAGGAGCCATCTTAATAGATTCCCCACATTGGGAGAATAGACACCCCTAATTCAAACCCTGCATTAGGGAAGATCTTCCAGTGCAGAAGCCTCCATTGCTGCAGCCCATGTCTTCCTCACTTTGGCTCTGGATGAACAATGCTCTCACTCACCATCCCCAGATCAGTGTTGCCCAGGGAAGGTGAAAAGGAAGGACCTTTGTTCTTGCAAACAAAGATCTGGGGTGAAGACATGTTGCTGAGGTTGACGCACTTTTCCTCTCAGCCAAAAGGCAGCATTTAGCCCAGGACAGAAAGGACTGCACCAGAGCTGTCCTCGGCATCACCTGACATGTAGTAAATGCATTGCCTTTGGCTATTAGTGTACAATAAAGGAGGGAGGGGGCTGTGATCGAGAAGTAACCCGAATGTTAAAAAACAAAAAAGTACAGCAACGCAGGGCAGTGAGATAGCTGAATGGGTAAAGGAGACCTAGGTTAGACCCTGAAACTCATATAAAGGTGGAGAGAACCCACAAAGTCACCTTCTGGCCTCCAAACATGCCATAGCACCTCCCCCCACAACAAATTTATAATGTTTAAAATGAAGGAAACCATGTTTAAAAACAAGATGCCGAGCGTGGTGGTGCACGCCTTTAACCCCAGCACTCGGGAGGCAGAGGCAGTCATATCTCTGTGAGTTCGAAGCCAGCCTGGTCTACAAAGTGAGTCCAGCCAGGGCTACACAGAGAAACCCAGTCTCGAAAAACCAAAAAAAAAGAAAAAAAAAAAAGACTCCTCACAGGCGCACTTCCAAGTCCCTTTGGAATGCCTGACATCTGTTTTTTTTTGTTATCCGAGACAGGGTTTCTCTATGTAGCCCTGGCTGAACTGGACTCGCTTTGTAGACCAGGCTGGCCTCGAACTCAGAGATCCGCCTGCCTCTGCCTCCTGAGTGCTGGGATTAAAGGTGTGCACCGCCACGCCTGGCAGTGCCTGACATCTGTAAGCAGTCTTATACACTGTGCTTGGGCTGGAGATGATTCTGTACTTAGAAACAGTGTTATACTGTCCTTGTAGAGGCCCCAAATTCAATTCCCAGGACCCACATCAAGCAGTTAAAACTGTCATTTCAGCTCCAAGGGCTTAACTCTTGAAATAAAAAAATTGCGTGCCTGTGCCTCCCTCGCACACAGGAATAAAAGTAGGTTTTAAAGTCCTTAGGATAAGCCTTTCCTCAGTGAGGAATTTTCCCAAGTTGAGAAAAGTAGCTGTCTTTAGCTGGGATAGTGTGCGGTGGTCTGAAATATTCCGAGGAACAAAGGAACACTTGGTCCAGTTGTTGGAGCTGTGACCATGTCGAGAGGTCAAGGAAGGTAGTAGGCTTTGAGTTAGATCCTCACCATTTCCACTAACTGTAAGCTCAAACCAACCCTTCCTCCTCCATGTCACCTGGTCATGGTGTTTTACCACAGCACATCAAAGTAACTATTACAGATGGTGATTTATGGGATCCAAGCAGGTCACACTAAGCAACCTGGATAGATGAAAGTAGTAAGGTCCTACCGGCTACACTGAACATAACTTGTTATGTGTCCACTAAATAGGGTGAGCAGGAGACTAACCATCTCAGTGAATGACAAGGATTTTCATTCACTGGTGCACCTGGGATAGAGCTTGGCCAAGAAAGTGAACACAAGTACTTGCAGGATGAGTGATCTGCACTCCACAATCTCAAAGCTGGCGCACACCCTAACTGTAGGTAGCCACCATAGACAACTGCAGCAAAGGTCAGGGTGATGAGAGGGGTCTGGAGGAGGCCTGGGCTGGACAGAAAAGCATCTCAACATGGCATGCTGGGATTCCACAGGGGGAGGCCGAAGTATAGTCCTTGCTTCTTTCTGTCTATGCAGAGAACACACTGGGTCCAGTCAACTCCAAAGCTCCTACCAGCAATATCCCAGACAGCACCCTAACCCCAATCCAGTTTGCCCTTGACTTAAAACACTAAGACATCAGGAAAGGTTAAGTAATTTTCTTTATTTTTTACAAATTAAGACTATGTAGATATATTTTTTTAATCAAAACACCTTTGTCTTCACAGTATGAGTTAAAGAGAATGCAGCCTGAGCTGAAAAACCAAAGAACTAGGGAAGAAAGTGGAAACGACAATGATGCCTATATTAAAAACCTGTTAGGTATTTTAAAAGTAGTTTTATATCTTATCATTCTTGGCACTGTTTCTAAAGAAAAACTCCTTTATCCCAAGCAGAAAAGCACAAGAGGTGGAGTCTGGCTTCACGAGGTGGAACCCGTCAGCTCCTGAGGCCTCGATGAGAATCACGTTTGGAGAGTTGCTGATGTCCTGTAGTTAAGTCCAAGCCAGGGCAGAGGCAGCAGGCAAACAGGGCGGCACTCTCAGTGGCACTGAACCACTCAGGGCACACCACTCCAGAAGCAGTTTCATGGGACAGTAAACCAGCTGTGAGCAGGGAAAACCAAAACACCATCCTCCTGTAATGGGCTGTCAGTGGCTTGGAAGCCAGAGTCACAACCACTCCAGGTGCCACCTTTCTGCAGACATGGTAGCCCACTGCACAGACATGGTAGCCCACTGCACAGACATGGCAGCCCACTGCACAGACATGGTAGCCCACATTTTGGTCACTGAAGACCAAAATTTCTGGAAACAGGTGAGGAAACCAAAATAACTAAAGTGCATCTACTAGAGAACGTTAGTTACCTACTGCCTCAATCTCTGGCCCGACATCGTGTCCACACAACAGACAAAAATGCACTGCGAGCTGTCTGTACAGTACTGCCTTCAAGTCACCTCACTGACCCTGCATGCATGGAGGTGCTCAGCTGGTGGAGATTCGCTGAGCTGCAGCCCTTTCCTAAGCTCAACCCGCAGGGCTCAAACAATTATCCCTCCTTTCCTCTCCTTCCCCCTAGACTTTAATCGTATTCACCTAGTGGAGGCCAATCAGTAACAAAGGTTGATAATTTTAAAAACCAACAAAGAACACAATAGGGAAACTTGAGAACTGTTCTACCTTGCCACGAACACTTAGAGCACTTCAAGATGCCTGACAACAGCTGTCCTTCCTGTTGTACTCAAGCCTTCCCACCCCACAGATGGAGAGCAGGTAAATTCCCTGAGGGGCACACTCAGGAGTGAGGAAAAAAGCACCCACAAATCTATATTCCCTTCATCATAGCAAGGCAGAAAGGCGGTTTGCCAGACTGAAGTAGGCAGCAGAGGAAGCAAAGACCCAGCAGATCCACTCTGTGGCAGGCTGACAACTCAGGACAGGAAGCTCCTTCCCAAGCCAAACACACTGCCCAGTCAGGAACTGTGAGAACTAAACCCCAGGGGCCTAAGAGGATCCAGCCAACAGTCCATCCAGGGGTCCATCTGCTGAGGGTTGGTGGGAGCACAAACATCCGCTCCTTACTTCTCATCTTGGTGGACTGGCTGCCTGAGCAGAGCAAGAGGTTACGGATGGGTGACAGAAAAGGAGTGAGAAGAACCCCAGGAATATGAAGCCAAACTCCAAACTATAGTCACTAATCAGTTTTTTGATCAAAAAAATTCAAAATAGAGAAAACCACAAAGTAAGAAAGCTTTCCTGATGCTTTTCATTATCATAGAACACGACACCTGTGATGTGTGCAAAGAAAGGAGGGGTGGAGGGAGAAAGTCAAGCTGGGAAAGGCTGACAGCCAATTCATTTCTTTTCTTTCTTCTTGTCCTACAAATGAAAAAAGAAAATCACCTTATTAATTTTTCCCCCGACACAGAAATCCAGTTGCATGAGCGTTGGTCAAGGATGTGGAGGAACTGGGATCATGATAGGATGAGAACTGCTCAGCACGAACGAGTCCTTCTTCCAAGCATAGGTGTAAGCCCCAAACGGACAAGGAACCATTTATCTTCACGGCGTTCAGTCAACTGTGGCATAGCCCAGATGGAAGCACAAATCCCATCTTGTCATCGCCTCTCCCTCTGCACACATGCACTCAGGGTTATAAAGGAAAGCTTGGAGCTGGAGAGATGGCTCAGAGGTTAAGATCACTGGCTGCTCCTGCAGAGGACCGGGGTTTGATGGCCAGGGCCCACAGAGTGACTCTCATGAAACTTTAAAACCAACTAAAAGAGATTAACAAGTGGATAAACTGACTTCTGACATTCACAAAAGACAGCTGTCATTACACAATGTCTTCTCCAACACCTTTTTCTGAGTACTAACAATTTTTGTAACCTTAAAAATCTTCACAAGCGGGCTGGAGAGATGGCTCAGAGGTTAAGAGCACTGGCTGCTCTTCCAGAGGTCCTGAGTTCAATTCCCAGCAACCACATGGTGGCTTATAATGAGATCTGGTGCCCTCTTCTGGTTGCAGGCGTACATGCAGACAGAACACTGTATACATAATATATAAGTAAGTAAATAAATAAAAGTTAAAAAAAAAATCTTCACAAAGTATGCTTGCTTTCACAGCCACCAAAATTGTCTGCCATATGAAACTCACCTCAGGGATTAGCTAAGTTTTTAAAAAACTATTTTTACTTGGTCTTTTTACCTCATTAGCAAAGACTCCTGGTTTAGCTCTAGACGGCCTGCCTTTTGCATACTTTCACTACACAGTGCAAGGCCAATTCTCAGAACCTCACATCTGCACAGGAGCCGTTCCTCTTAGGTGCAGGCTGACTAACCTTCTCATTCAAAGCCAGGATGAGCATGAGCTTCCTGAAGAGTGTGATGAAGTCTAAGAAGAGGTCAACGCAGTGCCTGAAAAGAGAAGAGCTTGTTCACTCACAGCACTTCCCATATCCCTTTACCAGGAAGCCACAGACAGCTGCCCAACCTGGGAGTCACTTTCTCCAGCATACTACCTCCTCTAACAGTCTGGGATCCTTTTCAACTCAACAAACCCACAAGGCATCAGGAGACCATGCAGTGAACCAAGTCTGATTCTGGAACTACCAAGTACCAAAAACTAGTACTGAGACCAAAAGGACTGTTCTACATAACATTATGTACACTCTTACTACCACCGAAGGCAGCATACAGGAGGAAGCCCCTTTACTTCTGGCTGCCTGGAGGTGGAGGCCGTTATACTGTGCAGTGCTGGGAGTAAAGCTTAGTGACAAGAGTCCTCTCAGCTTGTCTGGAGAGTGCTTGGCCAGCACCGATGAAGCCCTGTAGCTAATCCCTATACTACATAAACTGCTGGAGCATGTCTATAATGCCAGCACTCAGGAAGTAGAAGTTCACAAGTTCAAGGTCATCCTCAGCCACAGTGAGTCCAAGGCTAGCCTGGGCTACATGAGATTTTGCATCTTAAAAAAAATTAACAAAACTTCACACGTATGTAGAGTTGTGGAACTCAACCTTTGTTCTCAAGCAGAGCAGTTCTCACACTTACCAGATGTAATCCTTATCTCCATTTTCAGCCTTTTCAATAATGAGTTGAGTATCAAAAAGGACAAAGCCGCACATGACCAGCAGCCCCACATACAGGTTTGCCTAACAAAACAAAGAGGAAGTTACATGTGGTAGTTGTAGTAGCAGGAAAAACAGCCTGTTTTCTGCCTTTTACCCACTTTGAAAACACATCACGTGCTAGTCCAGAAGACTATAATAAAGTTCATATTACTCTCAAAACACAAATCTGTTTTCATTCCTCTGCATCAGTAATCTGGACTGAGCAAACCCTGTTCTCCTGAGTTGCGCCTAACCATGCTTCTTCCCTCTACAGCAGGGGCTGTGTCCTATGAAGGTCTGCAGGTCACTGCCCACAGAAAGTCGGTGTTCTGGAGGACTCACCTCTTTAGAGTTAGGTAAGAAAAATGTATGAGGCAAATAGTTGCTGGAAATTTCTATATTAAATCTCACCTGGAATAGCCAAATGGATCCAAAGAAAAGGTTCCCCAGAGAGGACAAGAACATGAGGCTCATGGCTGACATCAAGACACCTGGTAAGACACAGCAAGAGTTGTCATGAGAAAAGCCAAAGCAGGGCAGAAACATCACATTAAGGCCATTTCTAACCCCCCTCCCCCCGCCGCCAAATAAAAGCTTTTATTTTAACCCCAGAGTCCCTAGAGACCTGAGGTGGAAAAGGCAGCCTAGTGACAGGGCTGCTGGAGTGGGCCAGAGCTTGTTCCCAGTCCGTACCTCCCAGGAAGAGGTAGCTCCGGCGCCTGGCATAGAGCGCACTCAGGCTGAAGCAGGTGAAGATCATGGCGGTGCCCATGAAGGCAGTGGGGAGGATGCTGGAAAAGAAGAGGTCATGAGTGGAGGGCTAAGCCATGTGGCCTGCATTTAGAAGGCATTTTCATAAAGGCACAAAGATACAAGATAATAGCTACCTGGGGTTGATAGCAATGCACAACTCCAAAGCGGGGCCCAGGCCAACTCCTAGGAAACAAACCCCACAACACAAAATTATCATCACTTCTCAAGGGGACCCGCATCCAAAGGCTGATTATTAAAAAAAAAAAAAAAACATGAACCAAAACAATTTCTACTCTACCCTTTCCTCATTTTCAAAAGAATACATATAACTAAATTAACTCATGAAACATACTAGCTGTTAGCACAAAACCATGGTTAATTTTAGGAAGACTAGAAAATAAAAAATCAGAAATGTCAAATGTCATATATCTCTGAGACTGTAATATGGGCCAGACCAGAAGAGAGAACAGGATAAAAGCAGGCAGGGCATGGTGGCCAGCAACCTCACAGTCCTGCAGGTAGTGAAGGGCAGCCAAACCAGTTTTTTGGGGATGATCATACAGCAGCAGGAGAGCAACCAATTTCAGTCTAACACTTCCTGTACCCTAGCTATTTTCTCTCTGGCTAATCTACCCCTAACACCTTCAAAAACTAAGTGTTCCCTGAGCCCAAAGTCTTAATTCCTAAATCTCTTCCTATCTAAAATTTCCTTTTTTTTTTTTTTTTTTTTTGGTTTTTTGAGACAGGGTTTCTCTGTATAACAGCTCTGGCTGTCCTAGACTCGCTTTGTAGACCAGGCTGGCCTCGAACTCACAGAGATCCACCTGCCTCTGCCTCCCAAGTACTGGGATTAAAGGCATGTGCCACCACTGCCTGGCTTCTAAAATTTCCTTTACACAGATCACCGAGAACCTGCTGTAAATTAGCAAGATTTTAAAGCACTTTATTACATAGTTCAAGTCTTGTTTTCTTTAATGAGAATTCTAAAAGAGATGAAATTTTTTGAGTAAGGGTTTCTCTGTGTATCCCTGGCTGTCTTGGAACTCAATCTGTAGACCACTCTGTCCTTGAATCCGCCTGTGTGTTCCACCATACCCAGCACTCAGGCTGAAGCAGGTGAAGATCATGGCGGTGCCTATGAAGGCGGTGGGGAGGATGTTGGAAGAGGCCATGAGTGGAGGGCTGAGATGAACTTTTAACCAGATTCTGACTTAGTTCATGTCTAACATTTAGTAAGTCATGAACCCCATTCATTTGAGGCATGTGTATTTTTTCTTAATATATAAAATAGGTCATAGTCGCTAGATACAAAGTGCTTAACCCTATATGTGACTTGGATCTGCATGAAGCAAGGAAGTAGTACAAAGAACAACAACAAAAGCCACCCTAAGTGTGACTGACTAACTTTACAGGTGGGTCAAGGAGACCACAAGGGAGGAATCACAGCAGTGTAACAGAATTTAGGGAAACTCTACAGAGAGAACTGCTCTGAAAGAATTATATATAGAAAAAAAATATGCCATAAAGTCAGAATTAAACTTAGGTTTTCGTCTAAAGAAACACTAAAAATATTAACACCTCCTCCTGCCCCCATTAGACAACCTCTTCACATACCTGTAAGGAAAGCAAAGCCAGCAAGAAGTCCCAATCTTTTTTGCTCAGTTTCATGGCTATGAGGTGTTGCCATCAGCCAAATCATTAAGCCCAAGGAGCCCAAGGCAGAGAGTAGGCCAGCCTGTTGGAGCCAGTCATAAACAAACAGTGAAAAGATTCATGTTTATTACTAGTTCAAATACTCCTTAAGATCTCTAACATTTACTTCTTAATCTAGAGGCAGAGGAAGGACTATGTTCTCTGAGAATGACTGAAGGTGAGGGCTAAGACCACGGTCAACACCAAAAGCTTTATGGCCAATCAACCACAGAACTACTCAAGTCAAACAGAAAAGACAAGCCTAGGTAAAATATCTAAAAGTATGTTGCATCTGTGGAATAAGCAGAAATGGCCTCTTTTTGTTCACTTAAAGAAAGGGGCTCCCTCACACACAAAAACCCATGACCTGAGTTGTTTGATCCCTAGGACCCAGTGGTTAGAGCTGTGCGTGCTCCCCCATTCTCCAGGCTGAAGGGATCATGGAAGGCTTGGAGGGGGTTGTGCTTGGGGTCCTGCTGCCTCTGCTTTGAAGTGCTGGCGTCACAGATGCACACAATATTGTCTGGTTTCTGGAGGTTGAAAATCGCTCAGCTATTTTTAATTTTCTACAGTAAATATTAGTTTTGTAACAAAAATTAATTTTTTTTTTTGGTTTTTTGAGACAGGGTTTCTCTGTGTAATAGCCCTGGCTGTCTAGGACTTGCTTTGTAGACCAGGCTGGCCTCGAACTCGAACACACAGAGATCCACCTGTCTCTGCCTCCCAAGTGCTAGGATTAAAGACATGTGCCACCATGGCCAGCCCACAAAAACTAATTTTTAAAGGGAAACCCACCCACATGTGTTAGGTGCAACCACTGAGGATCATCACAGGCACTGAGTTCCTGCCATTAGAGGTACAGCTCCTCTAGTCACCGAGAGCAGTCAAAGGTTACACAGCTGTAGGTCCAAATGGATGCTGATTAGTAACTGAGTGCTCCTGGGGATACAGAGGCTTCAGCATCCTCTGGTCACATTTCCACAAAATGATTAATACATAGCCTTACTCTATGTGACTCTTTTTTAAGGGCACTTATTTGTCATATATTGTTGATTCACAGAGCTGATACATGCATGTTTTCTCCTTGACGTAAATCAACCGTCAAACTAGAAAGCACTTCAGCACCATGTTGTTTTTGGCAAAATCAAGGACAAAAACATAAAATAGAACAGGGCATGGTGGTGTACACCTTTAATCGCAACACTCAGGAAGCAGAAGCAGCCAGAACTTCCAGCCAGGACTACATAGTCTAGACACTATCTAAAAGTATAAAGCAGGCTGGTGTGCAGCTCCGTGGTAAGAAGCATGTATGAAGCCCTGGGCTCAATCCCCCACACAAAAGCAGCACAAAGGTGGCACTTCGCCTGTAAAAGGAGCAGGAGTGAAGTTGTTCCTAACGCCACTGGGCGTGGCAGAGGAGTCAAGACGTTCACTACTTCACATGTTCACAAAAAGTACCAGTCAGTCTGTATTGAGAACTGACTACATTTTACATTACTTCAAACAACAAAAATGCAAATAATAACCAGAGAATAAAGACTTTTTTTAAAAGACCTAAAACTTGATTTGAATTCAAGGATCAAAGCTTTGCCCCTTTGAGTGCCTGGAGTGATTTTTCATATAATCCTTGGCAGGAGACACCTGAACAAAGGGACAGGTCATTACACTTCCGACATCAGTCAACACAAATACACCTCTGTATTTAAGCTAAAAACAGGCATGCTAAAGTTTGGCTGCTAGAGAAACTGTAAACTTTTTGTTATTCTTTAAATAAAAATAAAAACTGTGCCTTCATGGGGCTGGAGAGATGGCTCAGCGGTTAAGAGCACTGGCTGTTCTACAAAAGGACACGGGTTCAAATCCCAGCACCACATGGCAGTACAGGGCTGTCTGTAATGGCCAGGCATGGTGGCATACCCCTTTAATCCCAGCACTGGGGAAGCAGAGGCAGGTGGATCTCTGTGAGTTTAAGGCCAACCTGGTCTACAAAGCGAGTCCAGAACAGCCTGTCTTGAAAAAAAAAAAAACAAGTGCCTTCCACTTCTACTGGTCAAATTCAAACTCTCCTCCACAGTCAGGTGTTTCACCTAAGAACGAAAGCAAACGGATCAAATCTGCACAAGTCCCAATCTTGCCTCTTCTGACAATTAACTGTATCACTGGTATTTTGTTCCAAATGTTCCAGTCACTGAGGCAACAAAAAGAAAAGGGGGGACAGGCACCATGCCAAGGAGTGGCAGACCTAGTTCAAGGCTGAGGGTGGGGTCTCGAATGTGAGCAGACACCCACCGCACACCTTCAGGGTCAGGTATCCAGCAGAAGAGATTTCTGTGTTCAGTTTCTAGAGGGAAACAATTGCCAGAAAACTTAAACGGTTTAATAATGTCCTGAATTACTGGCTGGTTGACTTCTGTTATCAAACTACTGATAAGGATATTAAGGAGGGGCACAGGAATAGGTTTTCCTGTTAAGCTGTTCTCTTCCTAATGGAGTCTGTGCCTGCACCCAGAGAGAAAAACTTCTCTTACCTGAATGAAATGTGTGACCACATGGACATAGGCCCCCGCCGCCGCCACAAACATACAGAGTGCAAAACTGGCATAGACCTTCTTTAGGTGCTGCTGCGTAGAGGGAGTTCTAGAAAAGAAGGTTTAACACATCATGTGTGCACTTAACTCATCTCTAAACTACAAATTAGTTCTCTCTCCCTTGCCAGAGGGGTAAATAAACGTTATACTAAGAACATGAATGTTTGGAAAATGGGTTGACAGAATCTAAATGTGAGAAGAGAGCCCAAACCCAAAATACATGAGCACTCAGTACCCAAACTGGAACCGGTGACTTGCTAGTGAGCACACAGCAGCCCTTACACTGAGCTTCTCTAGAATTAGCCAATTTTACTGATACATACAGAAGTTACCCAACTAAGAGAAGAAACTAGCTATGATCAGAAATGTAAGGTTAAATCACTCACATGTGGGAAAATTTTAAGAGGGCATCAAAGTTGATCTTCCGATCAAATATGTTCATGGCTCCAAAGTCTGTTGAGCACAGCCTCCACTGAAAGAAAAAAACGCTTACTTTATGGACACCAGGACATATAAGAGCACAGGCTCCTTTCTTATTAAAAAAAATTAGCCAAGTGTGATGGTGCACCCTTTAATCCCAGCACTAGGGAGGCAAAAGGCAGGTGGATTTCTGTGAGTTTGAGGCTAGTCTGTCTGGTCTAGAAAGTGAGTCCAGGACAGTCAAGGATACACAGAGAAACCCCATCTCAAAAAAACAAAAACAAAGCCGGGCGGTGGTGGCGCACGCCTTTAATCCCAGCACTTGGGAGGCAGAGGCAGGCGGATCTTTGTGAGTTCGAGGCCAGCCTGGTCTACAAAGCGAGTCCAGGACAGCCAGAGATATTCAGAGAAACCCTGTCTCGAAAAACCAAAAAAAAAAACAAAAAAGAAAAAACACACCAGTTATTGTTTTACTGTATGGTTGTACATGTGTGTACAGTTTATTCGTATGTATATAATATGTGGTTTTCTCTTTTAAATGTATGAGTGTTCTGTCTGCAGGTTTACCTACATGGCAGAAGAGGGCACCCTATCTCTTTATAGATGGTCATATGGTTGCTGGGATTTGAACTCAGATCCTTTGGAAGAACAGCCAGTGCTCTTAACCACTGAGCCATCTCACCAGTCGTCCCCCACCCCCCCAAGACAAAGCTCCTTTGTGTAGCCCTGGCTATCCTAAACTCTTTGTAGACAAGGCTGGCCTCAAACACAGAGATCCACCTGCCTCTGCCTCCTGTGTGCTAGGATTAAAGGCGTGCACCACCACACCACCTGTGGTTCTCATACACACATACAAGAACCACATGCATACAGTATCCAAGGAGGCCAGAAGAGGACATCTGATTACCTAGGACTGCAGTTACAGGAAATTGTGAGTCACCTGATACGGGCTGGGAACCAAACATAGCTCTCCTGTAAGAGCTGAGAAGTGCTCTTAGCTGCTGAGTCATCTCTCCTGCTCCATCCAAACCTCTCTGTTTTAGACAGGATCTTACTAGAGGCTCTGACTAGATTGGATCTTGCTATGTAGATCAGGCTAGCCTCAAACTTGAGACCTGACTGCCTCTACCTCCTTGAGTGCTGGGACTAAGCATGCCCCACCACACCTGGCTTCCTTGGAGTCTTATAGAAAGATTGTAATAGTATAAATATTCTCTCATACTTTAAAAAAAATCTTCGTGTGTATCTGTGTGTGTGCTCTCACATTTGTAATATGTGCAAACTGTGGACATGTGCTTGCCACAGCATCCCACTTCTAGGGATGTTATCGTCTTTGATTTGTATCTTCCCATAGGAGCACCAGGATCACAGATGGGAACAACATACCTGGCTTTACATGGGTTCTGAAGATTCAAAGCCAGGTCCTTAGCATTCTCATGGGAAACACACTACCCACTGAGCCATCTCACCAGTCCACCTGGTATTCTCTCCTTAGATTTCTACCTGTTAATATCTGATTTTCCCCTTCTCCACAAACAGCAATATTTAATATAAAAACTTAAAATATTTTCCCAAACTGTATACACAATGCTCTAACATATGTATATCAAAGCCAAAAAATTATGATGCAATGCTATCACCTGATTACAGACCTTACTCAGATTTTCCCAACAGTCCCAATGTTAGAAGTCATTTCAAAACCAAAGCAGGGCATCTACCACCCTCTTTCCACTATGACCCTTGGAAAGTCAAACATGTGGGCAGTGAAAACTGACCCCCATACAGAAATTTAAAAGCAAAAAACTCAGCCAAACCACATCCAGGTTACATCACACCAATACCATAAAGCCACATTAAGTTTTGCTCCTTGTATCCCACATGCAATCCCAAGTAAACACACTCGGTCTAACAGAGCTAGGAACTCATTAAGGCTTAAATACCCACCCCAAGTTCTTACTGAACACACAAAGCCGAAAAGGGGAAGAACAATTAACCTGCAATCAAAGTTACAATCCTAAAGCTTTCTGTGGAATCACAGAGCAGTAGAAAGATGCACCCTCAGTCTAAGTCACCACACATGGGTTTCCTGAGGCTCTCTTCCCTTAAAGGAAAACAACCACAAAGGTTACTGGCTGGCTTTCTCAGAGCGCCTTCTCATCACAACCCTACTTACCTTGACTCTTATCAATTCAGTTTTTGAGAACAAATGTGGTGAGAAACTGCAGAACCTACTACAGCTGCTGCTCTCCTCTCCCAGTCACCAGCCTGTGTGCTCTTGATCTAGATGGTGCAACAATTGCAGGCTGTTGCAAGGAAAGCAGTCTTCCATAACCATGATGAATTCACTCTCTGGAGGGCACACTTACAGGATGGTACGATCCAGCAACTGGAAAGTGTCTTTAAGGCTTCCATTAACACTCCTAATGACATCCCCAGAGAGAACTTGCAACTTACACAGCCAAGTTTCTCAGTCTCACTGTACAAGTGCTAAAGTACCTCTTGCTTCCAATTTCAAGCATCAGCGGGGGAGGGGATCTTATATGCCATGGGGATTGTTAGTCAGAAAGGGCCAATACTCATGTAACCAGACCCCTCTCTGAGGGGAAACTGTGAGAGAGCACAATGGCAGACACTCTTCTTTCCCAGTTTGCTCTCTTGGTGAGAATTTTTGTTTCTTAAAAAACCCAGTTATAAGCCGGGCGGTGGTGGCGCACGCCTTTAATCCCAGCACTTGGGAGGCGGAGGCAGGTGGATCTTTGTGAGTTCGAGGCCAGCCTGGTCTACAGAGTGAGTCCAGGACAGCCAGAGATATTCAGAGAAACCCTGTCTCAAAAAACAAAAAAAAAAAAAAAACCCAGTTATGGGACATGCATGGTAGCGCACATCTTTGATCCCAGCACAGGCAGGCGGATCTCTGTGAGTTCAAGGCCAGCCTGGTCTACAGAGTATAACCCAAGATAGCCAGGACTATACAGAGAAACCTTGTCCCGAAAAACAAAAATAAATAAAAACCAGTTATGTGAATTTGTTTTTGTTTTAATTCCAGGTGTGGGATACGGGTCTGCTTTACTTTGTCCACAGCTGTTAACTATGATTATCTCCTGCTATAGCAGGGGCATGATTTTGACAGCTTCAGATAGTTTAATTCTGAGGACTCTGGAGAGGGAATAAATGCCAGAAGTCCAGAGGTGACTCAAGCATGGAGGATCTCGGAGGAGCTCAGAGAAAGAGAAGGGATCACTCTGAAGAAGGAAGTGGCTGCTGCTCTCCCTGCTGTTGCTCCTTCCAGCTGGTGCTGGTTCCTCCATCTGCTGTGTTTGCTATTGCTGGTTTGCTGGATATCCTGACAACTGAGACTGGTAATGCCCCAAAGAACCCGACCACCCTAATCAGTGGGAAGTACTCAAAGTCTAACTTTCTCTCCTACCTAGTGTTGGGAGGTTGGAAGGACTAAGGGTTGGAAGAGAGGTAGGTCTCTTCGAACTACTAACCAGCAACAACACCAGGGAGCAACAGCAGAGAGAACAGCATCCACTTCCTTCTTCAGAGTGATCCCTTCTTCCTCTCTAAGAGCTCCTCTGTCCTAGAGACCCCTCTGGGCTCTGACATTTATACCCTCTTTAGAGTCCTCAAAATTAAACTATCTGCAGCTATCAAAACCACGCCCCTGCTAGAGCAGGAGACAATCATAGTTAACAGCTGTGAACAAACTGAACCAGCCCCATATCCCACACCTGGGATTAAAAAAAAAAAAAAATCACATAACTGGGCTTTTTAAAAAGATTTATTTATTTATTTTATGCATATGAGTGCTCTATCTGCATGCACACCTGCAGCCAGAAGAGGGCATCAGATCACATTGTGGATGGTCATAAATCACCATGTGGTTGCTGGGAATTGAACTCAGGACCTTTGGAAAAGCACTAGCCAGTGCTCTTAACCACGGAGCCATTTCTCCAGCCCCTAACTGGGCTTTTTTTTTTTTTTTTTGGTTTTTCGAGACAGGGTTTGTCTGTGTAGCCCTGGACTCACTTTGTAGACCAGGCTGGCCTCGAACTCGCAAAGATCCGCCTGCCTCTGCCTCCCAAGTGCCGGGATTAAAGGCGTGCGCCACCACTGCCCGGCTTAAAATAATTTTTTTTTTTTTTTTGAGACAGGATTTCTCTGTGTAGCCTTGGCTGTCCTGAACTTACTTTGTAGACCAGGCTGGCCTTGAACCCACAGAGATCTACCTGTCTCTGCCTCCTGAGTGCTGGGATTAAAGGCGTGTGCCACCATACCCGGCCTAACTGGGCTTTTTACAAAAAAAAAAAAAAAAACACTCACCACAGCTCTTTTGACATATTCCAGAAGGTACTGACTGCCTCTTTCTGGAGCTTTCAGTTGATTTAAAAAAAAAAAAGGGGCTGTGGTGGCTCACGCCTTTAATCCCAGCAGGGAGGCACAGGCAAGCAGATCTGCTGAGTTTGAGGCCAGTCTTGTCTGCTGAGTGAGTTCCAGGAGACTCAAAGCTATAAAGAAACCCTATCTCAAAAAACCAAAACAACAAAAATCCTTTGACAAAGTGCCTCATTTTACACCTATATTCTCCCTACCCCCCAAACACAGGTTTTCTCCGTGTTACCCTGGCTGTCCTTGAACTTGCTCTGTAGACGAGATTGACCTCAAACTCAGATCCACCTGTCTCTGCTTCCCAAGTACTGGGATTAAAGGTGTGTGCCACTATCTCTTGCCTTTATGCCTGTATCTTTAAGGCAGCAGGAACTCAAAATATTAAGACTATCAAATTTCGTTTCACACATATTGCTGCATTTTGTTGAAGTGTTACCAAAACTGTGTGACAGGGCCAGCCTCCTGTGCAAGAGCCACCCCAAATTACAAAACAAAAAGCAAGAGCTGAGAGGAACAAACCTCTAATCCCAGCATTCTGGGAGGGTGAACAGGATAGGGAGTCCAGCAGTGTCCTGGGTTTCATAGTTGAGACTTACTAAAATCAAAGCCAGCCCCTGAGGGCAGGCATGGCTCAGTGACAAAGCACTTGCCTAATGTGATCAAGGCCGTACGTTCAACCATCAGTCCTCAAACAAACGCATGGATGCACAATAAAAACTTTTAAATTTACTGCAGTTTTTACGGAGTAAGAGCCAGGTATTTCTGTGACCTCCTTTTGCTTGGCAGGATAAAGCCTATCCGGGCTTGTTAAACCCCTTGTTCTTACCCTTGTCCTATAACAAAAGATTATTATCTAATAATGGTTACACCTTTGGAAGTGTGTGCGCACACGCACACACACGCAAAACCTGCAGCATTGGGACACAAGCTCACTGATCAGAGTGCTTTCATAGCATGCAAAAGCCCTACCCACCAATGGGGAAAAAAGACCTCTAATCTTATCGTAAAGGCTTGTTAATACTTCTCTTTAATAGGTAAATAGATAAAAGTTAAATGGATAAAAAGCCTAAGAAAACAAACTGGAATTTGATAAATCCCATCCCAGTTATAACTACTTTTGTTTAAATGGCATCCCTTTCCTTTAACACATTCTCATACTGTACCTCTTGTCCCAGAAGGCCAACAGGCGCTCTGTGGCAGCTTAGTGACTAAGTGATAAGCTGCCATGGTAGAGTTTGTTCAGGTTAAATGGACTATTAGCTTGATGCTTTTCTTGCTACCCTAGGAGTAGCCAGCTCAGTTCAAGACAATCCAAGGTATCTGGTTTCAACCATGACTGGGCCTACAAAGACAAAGGTTCTCAACCCTCCTAAAGTTGCAGCCCTTTAATACAGTTCCTCATGCTGTGGTGACCCCAACCATAAAATTATTTTTGCTACTTCTTAACTATAATTTTGCTAATGTCATGAATCTTGAAAAGTATCTGACATGGAGGATGTCTGACATGCGACCCTTGTGAAAGAGTCTCCGACCCCAGGTTGGGACTTGAAGCCCTAGAGCTCTAACTTGAACCAAACCTTGGGACTAAGCTATCACTGCATTTATCTCTGGAGAAGGCTGCCTCAGAACCAAAACAGTCATTACTGAAGGAATACCTACCTACTGCATGCAATTCTTTTGAGACAGGGTCTGTCTCTGTAGCCCTGGCCATTCTGGGACTGGACCAGACTGGCCTTGAACTCACAGAGATCAGACTGCCTCTCCTGCCTGAGTGCTGGGATCAAAGGTGTGCACGGACATGCCTGGTTCCAATTTATTTATTTACTGAACAAACTCTGAAACTACTGAAATCTCCCTCTCTAAAACCACAACTCTTTGGCAGAAATGAAGCATCCTAGGTTTCAAAGTCCTAAATACATAATCTTCCATTAGAAACCACTAATCCCTCCCCCACTAACACCTTGTTTATGACACCCCCATCAAAAGAACAAGCATAAATTAGGAACAAGAGAATCCTGAACTTCAAATCAACATTCCTCAGCTAGCCCACTCAAGAGGGGAACCTACTCAAATGCAATCTATTCACTACAGCCTTTCTGCCAGTCCTGAATACCATGTTTAGGAAATTTGTACTACCATAAACTGTGGTTAGAAATTCTCCTGGAGAGCCGGGCGGTGGTGGCGCACGCCTTTAATTCCAGCACTTGGGAGGCAGAGGCAGGCGGATCTTTGTGAGTTCGAGGCCAGCCTGGTCTACAAAGGGAGTCCAGGACAGCCAGAGATATTCAGAGAAACCCTGTCTCAAAAAACAAAAAAAAAAAAAAAAAAAAAAAAAATTCTCCTGGAACAAAACAGGATGAACCAGAAGACATCTGTACCAGATCCTCCAGCTAAGTCAAAGTGGTAAGGAAAACTTAAGACCAGAGAACATTAAAAGTGGTTGGTTCCCCAAAGGGGATTAATACCCTTGGGTAGTTTATGAAATAAAATGAAACTGTTCAAGCCACTGCATGATCTCCAATGAAAATATGTATCAATCTGATCCCTTCTGGATATACAGCGACAGGGTTCAAGATGGTTGACTAATCAAGCAGGATGGGAAAACACAGGTAATTCACAGCCTACTATTTAAATGTGTAAAGTGTTTTTTTTTTTTTTTACTTGCTAGCTTAATTATTACATTGTAAACACTGAGATATAACCCCTATTGCCTTCACATTAAGTCTAAGCAGGAAAGAGTATCCCAAGTTTTTTCTTTTTTTCTAATGACAGTGTAATAGTGGCAAAAGAACCAGATCTGGGGTTTCAAATTCTTTCCTGCCACATAACCTTGAGAAAAAATTTCTTACTTAATGTCAGCCCCCTTCTTCAATTGTAGCATACATACAATTAATACCAGTTTTATTGACTCTCAATAAGAGAAACATGCACGGGAGCTGGAGAGATGGTTCAGCAGTTAAGAGCACTGACTGCTGCTCTTCCAAAGGACCCAGGTTCAAATCCCAGCACCAACATGGCAGTTCACAGCTGTCTGTAATTGCCCAGCACTCGGGAGGCAGAGGCAGGCGGATCTCTGTGAGTACAAGGCTAGCCTGGTCTACAAAGGGAGTCCAGGACAGCCAGGGCTGATACACAGAGAAACCCTGTCTAGAAAAACCAAAAAAAAAAAAAAAAAAAAAAACACTAAAGAAAATAAATATAACAATTACACACTTAAGTGTGTTTGCAGAAGTCATGAAAAATGTGACTATGGAGTTCAGGGAAATCTTTCTTGAACAAGATCTCTTACATTACCCGTACAGAACCAAGATTAACTATACATAAGTACCAATAAATAACTAGACCTTTAACCTTAAGAACCTTGTCAGGCAGTCAGCTCTTCTGAAGTGTTACACATTCGCAAGTGTTTGTGTAACTCGAAAGTCTCAAGTTCAAAGTGGTTTTGTTTGGTCCACAGAAGCCCGACTGGACAGGCAATGCAACCTGGCCTGGCACGACATAACTTGTTTTAAAAAAGAAAGAAACAAAAAAAAAGGCTGATGGGCCAAACCTTACTTATCAGAGGGTTTTTTTTCCTTTTTTTAGGTTTTTCGAGACAGGGTTTCTCTGTATAACAGTTCTGGCTGTCCTGGACTCACTTTGTAGACCAGGCTGGCCTCGAACTCACAGTGATCCGCCTGCCTCTGCCTCCCAAGTGCTGGGATTAAAGGCGTGCGCCACCACTGCCCGGCTTATTAGAGGTTTAGTAAGGTAGTCCAAGGAAAAAAACCGCCCCCTGTCGCCCTTCCGGAGCAGGCTTTGGGACTCCCACAAGGTTCGGGACCAAGCAATCAAGGCCACCTCACCTGTCCAGGGGTAACCAATCAGACCGGAGTGCGGCTGCTCCGTGGGGCTGCCAAGCCAGCCCAGCCCGGGGCGTCTCACCTCTGGCTCTATCGTTGGCTTCCAAGTAACTAAGGACTCTCGTGTGTCACAGAGAAGTGTGACATCACCCGGCCCTCCGGGGCAGGGCAGTCTGCCGAACCAGGCCTAAGTCCAGTCCCCGACCCCGACGGCTCAGCCAGGCGAGGGGGAGGAACCCGAGAACGCGCAGCCGGGCCGCGATCGCTGGGTGGGGCGGGAGTGACCACAAGCAACACAGCTTTCCCTTTCGTTTACCTCCAAGTCAGGAGTGGGGGACCTGCCCCGAACCTGGCTGAAGGGAAGACGGTGGAAACCGAAAGGGACGCTGGCGAGGGTCGCTTTGAGGCCTTCGCCACAAATCCAGGCCCCAATGGCCGGGAGACCCTGCGGACTCGCACCCTCCCCGACCCCGCCGGCGCCGCCGCGCATGCGCGGCACCAGCTCCTCCACGTCACTCCCCGCCCAGCTTCCTTCGATGTCGACGCAGAGCGGGCCTGGCTCCCTGAGGGGTGATCTGTCCGAAAACGGAGACTACTACGCACTCCCGCCCTTGTTCTCTCAGGATCCCTCACTCCGGGATTGCCCAATCCTAGTTTCGCACCTACCTTCTTAGTCCGTCGCTCTGGAGCTTCCCAGCTCTGCTAAAACCGGATGTGCTCTGAGTCTCCAGGGGTTGGCTCTGGAAGTCAACCCACACCCGCCCCCCAGAGACCCCGCCCCCGCCCCGTCCAGGAAAGTTCTCATTGGCTCTTGGATGCACTGCTGCCTCTCCGTTGGCTGTACGTTCATAAACAGCAGCTGCCTACGTCAGAGTCCTGGGCTATTACCCTTGTCAATCAAGACCGTGACCACCAACCGGCACCTTAGCAATAGGCCTCCGCCTTCTTCCTTATAGGAAGGAAGGATGTCGGTCTAACGTCCGTCGAGTAGAGAAGGTGAAGGTGGTGTGTGTCACCACAGACCCCCGCCACCCATGACACTAAAACGTCCCAAGATCCTGGCTTTAGGCTTCTCATAGAATGGTAAAGAACCAAAGCCAGGCAACCCAGCAAAGTTCTGCCCCTGAAACCTTTTTTGTTGAGACAGGGTCTCTCTGTGTAGCCCTGACTGTCCTGGACTCACTTTGTAGGCCAGGGCCTTGAACTCAGAGATCTGACTGAACTGCTGCCTGAGATTAAAGACGTTCGGCTGGTATCCAGGTGGCTTCCCTGGGACCTTTTAACAGTGAATATATTGGAACTTAAGCTTCAGAGCACCTTTGAAGGTCCAGCCATTTTACAGGAACTCAGGGATCCTAACGGGAGGTCTAAGGCCATGTGGTAGCCCCTGGAGCCTCAAACAAACAGGCTACAAAGACCATTTTCCTATCCAACTGCCTGAAAGTGGGTGGTTCTTTACAGGGCCATGCAGGTCAGGTATGAACAAGGCAGCAAATGACCTTGTCTTGCAGTCCTAATCGGCTCTTTTGAGACCTGGCCAAGGGAGGTCAAAGACCAGCCTTTCCTCCCCCCTTCTTTGGGAGTTTCTCTAGTAGGAACACAACCAGTACAAGAAATAAGGAGCTGTGAAGTTAATTTAAAGAGAAAACAGGCGGGGGGGCTGTGTGTGTGTGTGTGTGTGTGTGTGTGTGTGTGTGTGTGTCACACTGCTTTAATCCCAGTCCTCAAGAGGCAGACACAGGCGGATCTCTTGAGTTTGAGACAAGTGTGGTCTACAGAGTGAGTTCCAGGACAACCAGGGCTACACAGAGAAACCCTAGAGAAACAGAGACAAAGGTGGGGGAGGGGGAAGGTGCTGTGGGAGCAAGCAACTGGGTAGCCTGAATCAAACATCAGGGTACTCCTGCCAGATATAAATTAGTTACATAAATTAAAATTAACAAGAAAAAAAAACTGCCAGGCATGATGGCATAGGCCCTTAAACCCAGCACTCAGGAGGGAGAGGGAAGCAGGTATCTGTTTGAGGCCAGCTCAGTCTACATAGTGACTTCCAGACCAGCCATGGCTACCAGGGCTACAACATAGTGAGAACTTGTCTGAGAGAGAGAGAGAGAGAGAGAGAGAGAGAGAGAGAGAGAGAAATTTAGTTTAAAAGAAAATGAAATAAAAAAAAGAAAAAGAGGGCTGGAGAGATGGCTCAGTGATTAAGAGACTGGCTGTTCTTCCAGAGAACCTGGATTCAGTTCCCAGCACCTTCTGGAGAGATGGTTCAGCAGTTAAGAAGATTGACTGCTCTTCCAGAGGTCCCAAGTTCAATTCCCAACAGCCACATGGTGGCTCACAACCATCTATAATGAAATTTGGTGCCCTCTTCTGGCCTGCAGGCATACCTGCAGGCAGAACTCTGTACACATAAAAAAATAAATTCCCAGGACCCACATGGCAGCTCACAACTGTCTGTAACTCCTGTTCCAGGGGATCCAATACCCTCTTTTTTTGTTTTTTGTCTTTCTAGACAAGGTTTCTCTGTGTAACCCTGGCTGTCCTGGACTCACTTTGTAGACCGGGCTGGCCTTTGAACTCACAGAGATCTACTTGTCTCTGCCTCCCGAGTGCTGAGATTAAAGGCATGGGCCACCACACCTGGCTTCCAATACCCTCTTTTAATTCTGGTAGGTAGTGGATGTATGTAGTGCACAGACACATGTAGGCAAAACACCTATACACATAAATAAAAATAAACCTTTTCATAACAACCTTGTTTCCATATTGAGTGGGGAATTACATTATACCTTTTAAAAGGAGGTGTTATGGTTTTACTGAAAAATGTTCCCCAAAGCTTCATATTTCAACACTTGGTCCCAAGCTGGTGGTGCTGTTCTAGGAAGCTGTAGAGCTTTAAGTAGAGCCTAGATAAAAGAAGTGGGTTGCTGGAAAGTGGGTCTGAGGTGTTACAGCTAGACACCACTTTTAGCTCTCTAGCTCTCTCTCTCTCCTGTTGTTTAAAAAAAAATCCCAGTTGTTCAATTTTATCAATGAAGACTCAGGATCCAGATGCTGGGATAAAAATCTGCTAGCTCAGAGAGGTAGAGAAAGCACCCAGCTGACCTTCCTACTCAGCTGACATCTCAAAAGGAAAAAGTCTTTCTCTTTCTCCACGATAACCCTTCAACTCAATGTAACTCCTTTCTACTTCCTATGTTTTATCTTCACTCCCTGTCAGCTGGTTGCTTGCTCCTCCTCTTGACCTATAGTT
Source organism: Lophiomys imhausi (assembly GCA_907164525.1). NCBI lineage: Eukaryota > Metazoa > Chordata > Mammalia > Rodentia > Muridae > Lophiomys > Lophiomys imhausi. The sequence continues at coordinate 3,315,960 of CAJQZJ010033609.1, read as the reverse complement.
CACTTTATTTAGCTCTTGGATTCAAGGTGTGGGCTAGGGTTGAGCCACACCACGACAAGAAACAAGTTTTTCCAGTTCACAAATTTGGGTTTCACAATGTGATCACATGTCCTGCAACATTCCCCCCTCTCTTTCTCTTTCTCTGAGTCCTTATTCTCCTAAATTGTGAGGAAACAAATCTTAGCCACATACTCTCATCCCTGTGGAGCTACCATGCCACTATGCCTTTCCAATTGTAACAGGGCTCCAGAGTTTAGCACAACTGACTCCATGGTGGCAGTACCATTCAGACAATAATCACCACATAGATGGCACATAGACCACACCACCTGCCAAAACCAAAACAAAGACCTGATCCAAAGCCCATAGTTCTGGGAAAGTCTCTAAATCTACTAACCTTTTGGGATTCTGTAGTTCAGCTTCTGGCTGTCTTTGTTAACTGAAGTATGATAGCCAAGGACATATTCTTTTTGTGCTTAAAAGCTCACGCTGAGCCGGGCGGTGGTGGCGCACGCCTTTAATCCCAGCACTTGGGAGGCAGAGGCAGGCGGATCTTTGTGAGTTCGAGGCCAGCCTGGTCTACAAAGCGAGTCCAGGACAGCCAGGGCTACACAGAGAAACCCTGTCTCGAAAAACTAAAAAAAAAATTTCCATCCCACTCTTGGGAATGAAGTTGAAAATATTTTTTGGGCACCCTTTAAAAATTGAGATATTAGGTGGGCGGTGGTGGCACACGCCTTTAATCCCAGCACTTGGGAGGCAGAGGCAGGCGGATCTCTGTGAGTTCGAGGCCAGCCTGGTCTGCAAAGTGAGTCCAGGACAGCTGGAGCTGTTATACAAAGAAACCCTGTCTCTCGAAAAACAAAAACAAAAAAAAAAATTGAGATATTGGCCAATTCCCAAGATAGCCAGCTATAGCTTTTGTTGTCCAATCTCTATATGATCGATCATTTTGGGCTAGCACTTTTTAAAGTTGATTTGCATGCCTCTTTTTTAAAAAATTAGTAATTGAAGCAGTCTGTTAGGCTGAATCATTTGGCCTATTTGTCTTGAAATTGTCATTCAGACTTTGGCTCTGAAAATAAATTATTTCTCTAAGTTTAAGGAGGAGAAAGGCATAGATTAATTTTGTAAGTCCATTTGAAGCATAAACTCCATCCATGATAAATGAAAGAATGGAATATTATGAACATCAGACTTACCATAGGAAGACATTTATGTCTCAGCTATTAAAAGGCTCTCCCTGGTCAGATCTAATCTTTATAAGTTTTGTTGGTAACCACATTTTCTCATTTCCTGTAGATACATATGCATATCCACGTCCCCATCTTAAAACTAGTGCAGGTTTCCATTCTAAAGTCAAAATATCCTTATAGTATATTGGTTGATTTAGTTCCTCAGTCTTTTCTATAACCCAGTGTCTCTCAGCTGCAGTGGTACCTTTTTCACCGACATTCAAAAAATTCAGTGTTAGTAAAGCATTGTGCAATCTATCCCTGAGATTCCTTAATTCCCCTTTTTGTTTAATTAAGGATCTCTTTTAAGGTACAATTAGCTCTTTCTACAATTGCTTGTCCTGTAGGATTGTGTGGGATACCAGTAATATGCTTTATATTATAATAGGCAAAGAATTGCTTCATTTTATTACATACATATGCAGGAGCATTATCATTCTTAATTTGTGCAGGTATACCCATAAATGCCATTATTTCTTTTCTTTTCTTTCTTTCTTTTTTCTTTTTTTTTTTTGGTTTTTTGAGACAGGGTTTCTCTGTGTAGCCCTGGCTGTCCTGGACTCACTTTGTGGACCAGGCTGGCCTTGAACTCAGAGATCTGCCTGCTCTGCCTCCTGAGTGCTGGGATTAAAGGCATGTGCCACCACTCCCGGCCCATTATTTCTAATAAGTGTGTAATAACATAATCAGCCTTTTCAGAACTTAAAGCAGTTACCCATTGAAACACTGAGTATATATCGATGGTATGATGTACGTACCTTTGTTTTCCAAATTGTGCAAAATGAAATACATCCATTTGTCAAATCTCATTCTTTTTAGTACCTCTAGGGTTATGGTTGCTCTTGAGTACCCATATCAATACCTTCCATTATGTACATCCATCATTTCATCATTTGCTGTTTCTGGAACTGCAGGAATATTAATTTGAGTACTCCATTGTTGTAGAAGATCTCTTCCCCATAAATTTATCTGTATGTCAGCCACATAAGGTCTTAATTTTGCTTTTTGCCCTTCCAGTTCAACACATTCAATCCATTGTACACTTTGCTTAACATGGGATACTTTACCAATCCCTATAAAATGTGTAGGGACCTTTTGAAGTGGCCATTTTAGATTCCAAGAAGTGTGAGATAGAATAGTGACATCTGCTCCTGTGTCCACCTTCAATCCTTCAATTTCAGTTTCATTCATTTGTACTTTTAATTTTCGTCTCTGGTCATTCACCATTGTTTGCCAAAATACACGTTTTTCAGTACTCCCAAATGCTCTTGTTTTTTCTATTGGAGCAGACTTGCCCTAAGTGTAAGGAAACAACAGCAGCTGAGCAATTTTATCCCCTGCCTTAATTGTCACCTCTTTCCATATGGATACCATAATTTTAATTTCTTTACAATCTCCATCGATAACACCTGGATGTACCAAAAATCCTTGACAAGTGAATCCCCTTTTTCCAAAGATTAAACCTATTGTCCCTGATGTGAAAGGACCATAAACGCCTGTGGTCAACGTATAACATTCTTCTGTTTTGGATAATGTAATGGACTTGTCTGTGGCCAGATCTGCACTGCCTTCATTAACATGCAAAAGATCGACCACATTTAATTTAATTTAATTCCTGATTCCTTATTTCCCTCTGAGTGGCTGATGGACAATGGTTCAGATTTTTTGATTTGGGTCCTTGAACCGGTAAGCCCCTCCCCTCATTTCCCTGCAAGGGGTTACCTGTGACATCTGTTCTTGACCTACAATCCCGGGACCAGTGTTTACCTCTTCCACACCTAGTGCAAAAACCTGGAGACCTTGACCTTCCATTGTTATCAAAAACCATTTGTTCCCTGTTATGATCACGTACTGTAGAACCTTGATACGTGTTATTTTTAGCTCTGAAACCAGTTCGAGCTCTGGAAGTTGTAGCTGTACAATCTTTTTGGAAATGACCAAATTCACCACATTTAAAGCATCAATTAAAACCCCTAGCAATGGCCTGTCCTATGATATTAGCCTGATATTCTTGAGAACTAATATCAGCTGTTTCTCTTATCCAATTGTCTATTGGGGCTCCTCAAGCCTTTAATGGTCTAATTATTCTTTGGCATTGGACATTGGCATTTTCAAACACCAAGGTATTTATTAACTGTTGTCTGATATCAGGGTTTGGTACATCTCTCTCCACAGCTGAAGTCAACCTCTGCACAAAATCAGTAAAGATTTCTTCCAGATCTTGTATAATCTTTTTTTTTTTGGATTTTTGAGACAGGGTTTCTCTGAATATCTCTGGCTGTACTGGACTCGCTTTGTAGACCAGGCTGGCCTCGAACTCACAAAGATCCACCTGCCTCTGCCTCCCAAGTGCTGGGATTAAAGGCGTGCGCCACCACCGCCCGGCTGTATAATCTTAATATATGAAACATATCTTTCTCCATTTTCTGTAATCTTGTCCCAGGCCCTTAAAGCTGTATTACGGCATTGCTCAATTACAATATCATCCATATGAATTTGTTCCCTTAAGTCAACATACTGTCCCTCACCAAGTATTTGATCGGTTGTAACATTAATTCCCCCTTCCATATTTTTTTGTGCTAACTTTGTGGCTTCATGTGTCCTCCATGAAAACCATTGTAATTGCTGGCTACCTTCCAGAACAGCTACTACCAGGCCCTTCCAATCGTGAGGAATGACTATATGGTGTGTTGCCCAGTTATTAAGCATTTGCTTGACAAAGCCTGAATAGATACCATAAGACACAATACACTCTGAATGATTTCAAATCCAACCTGTCAATTGGATACCATGTTAATTCTGGATTGGGTTCACCTTCATTAACACCAGGCCTATTTTGATAAATTACCAGAAAAGCTAATGGTGCCTGTGTAGTACCAAGCAGCTCCTCTGAGGGTGCACTCGGTTTCACACCATTACTTGCCTGATCTTCTGCTGTTGCTGCTTCATGTAATGGCTTTGGAGACCTAGATAGGAAAGTACGAGGTGCAGGACAGGGACGCACTGTGCATTGCAACTTGTAGGGAGTTAGATAAATTAAATTAGATTTAGAAAATATATAGGAGTTTCTGATACTGTCTCTTAATTCGGGGCATGAAGATCATTATCAGCATGTGGACTAAAAACAGGAAACAAACAGGAGACTTAATAGACTGAAAAGCAAGGTTGAAGTCAGGAAAAACAGGAAATACTCAATGGACTGAAAAACAGGAAAGACTTAATGGACTTAAAGAAACAAAGTATCTGGCCTGACCTTGTTTTCAGCTGCTAAGTGGGAGGAGCCCAAATTAAGCTGAAACAGAGTTCCTCCTATTTAAGGACAGTGCATGGAGCCCAAAAGGAGAAGAGACTCATGATGCTAGAGAGTTCCCAGAGTCCTGTTGAAAAAAGTGCTGGCCATCAATGGCCAGCTCTCCCTGAAGCAGAAAGAAGCTGGTGAGCAAAGAAAGCCTGAGCAAGACACCAAAAGGCCAAGGACTAAACCCTGTGGCTCAGCTTTTGCCTAGAGGGGTTTGATCTGTCCGATCAGTGGCCTGAGGGGAAACTGTGCCTGGCTTTAAGGACTCTGAGGTAGAGTGGCAGAGTTGCTGATGCGAAGGGGCTGGGGTCTCCAGAGAGAAAAAAGCATGAAGCCTTATTTAAGGGGAGACTGCAATAACCAACTTACCCTGACGAGCCTGCATCTGAGAGATCCAGAACAAGGACTGACTACTAAGTGCGTTAAAGAATCTACAACAGCCGGGCGTTGGTGGCGCACGCCTTTAATCCCAGCACTTGGGAGGCAGAGGTAGGCGGATCTCTGTGAGTTCGAGGCCAGCCTGGTCTACAAAGTGAGTCTAGGACAGCCAGAGCTGTTATACAGAGAAACCCTGTCTCGAAAAACCAAAAAAAAAAAAAAGAATCTACAACAAAGACTGTGTTCCTGACGACTGAGGACCTGCCCCAGAGACTGTATCATTCTAAAAGGTTAGAAAAATAATTATCAATAGGTTTAGTGGATAGGTTAAAGGGGTTGTAGGAATTTATAGGATTAATAGTTAACAAATTGTTGGTGTTTATTATAAGTAAATATAGTAATAAATAAATAAGTGATAAATAATAATTAAAAAGTTTGGTTACAGGAACTCCTGTTTCCTTGTTTCAACCATTGGCAAGTTGTCAGTTGCAGTTACCATCTTTGGCAAATTTTTCTTCAGCCCCTCAATCTGCATTTGCGAACTTTCTAATTGTGAGGCTGACTTCTTTATGATAAGCCAATAAAAGAGGAAAAAGCAAACATAAAATATTCTGTCTGACTGGAAAATAGGATAAAATTCAGTGGCAAGCATTGTCATTTTGTCAACCACTAATTCCATAGTTTCAAATTTTGCAGTTTCCTCTACAGTTTTGAAAGCCAAGTTACCTGTAATGCCTTACCATGTTAGACACCACCTGAAACCCAACTTTTTAAAATTATTCAGTATGTATTTATTAGTAACTATATTCACTTATAACAAATATAAACACTTAAGTACTAACCCTACAAATGACTACAACCCCTATGACCTAACCACTAAAACTATTGAAACTATTACAACTATTTTCCTAACCTGTTAGAAGGATACAGTCTCTGGGGCAGGTCCTCAGTCGTCAGGAACACAGTCTCTGTTGTAGACCCTTTAATGCACTTAGCAGTCTTTCTTCTGGAATATCTTAGACGTAGATCCATCAGGGTAAGTTGGCTATGGCGGTTTCACCTTAAATAAGGCTTGAGGCTTTCTTCTCTCTGGGAGACCTCAGCCGTCTGTAGGCCAACTTACTTCATTTGTATCAGCAACTCTGCTGCTCTGCCTCAGTCTTTAAAGCTGGCCACAGTTCCGTTCAGGCCTCTGTTAGGACAGGTCAAACCCCTCTAGGCAAAAGCTGAGCCACAGGGTTTAGTCCTTGGCCTTTTGCTGTCTTGCTGAGGCTTTCTCTGCTTACCAGCTTCTTTCTGCCTCAGGGAAAGCTGGCCATTGGTCTACCAGCATTTTCTCCAGCAGAGGATACAATCAGAGGATACAAACTACTGGTTGCCCTTTCTTTTCTTTTTTTTTTTTTTTTTTTTGGTTTTTTGAGACAGGGTTTCTCTGTTTAACAGCTCTGGCTGTCCTGGACTCGCTTATGTAGACCAGGCTGGCCTCGAACTCGCAAAGATCCACCTGCCTCTGCCTCCCAAGTGCTGGGATTAAAGGCGTGCGCCACCACCGCCCGTGGTTGCCCTTTCTATCCTGAGAACTCACTAGCATTTGAGCTCTCTAGCATGGGGCCCCATCAACTTGTCCTTAAATAGGATCTCTCCTTGTTCCACCTGGCTTCAGCCTCTGGATTCTGTCCACTTAGCAGCCGAAAACAATGCCCAACCATAAACGTTGTTTTTAGCCCATAGAGTCTCTCCTTGTTTCACCTGGCTTCCTCCTTGTTTAGTCTATAGAGACTCCCCTAGTTTCACCTGACTTCATATCCTTGTTTTTAGTCCATAAGCTGATAAGCTAATTGCCCACAGCCAAGTTGATCTTCATGCCCCAAATTAAGAGACTGTATCAGAGACCCCTAGATGTTTATTAAATTCAATTTATGTTAGTCTATCTTCTTACAGAAATATGTGCAATGAAGGCCCAGTCTTGAAATTTCAGAACGGACCTCTAACAGGAACAACTTAGAGGCCTTTCATATTGTATTCTGACATACTACATTCTGCCTTTGTCCTGAAAGTTTGAGTGAGGCTAAGTTAAAAAATAATGGGCCGGCTGGGCTAGTGGCGCACGCCTTTAATCCCAGCACTCCGGAGGCAGAGGCAGGCGGATCTCTGTGAGTTCAACGCCAGCCTGGTCTACAAAGTGAGTCCAGGACAGTCAAAGATAAACAGAGAAACCCTGTCTTCAAAAACCTTTAAAAAAATAGTAATGGGCAAAGTTGTATAGTAGAGGAAATCTCATTACTGCATAATAGCCACACTGTGGCTATGTTACTGCTTGTGTGTCTCTTACTTATATTTACAGTAAGAGATGGAAAATGAGTGTTGGGGTAAGGAAAGAAGCCTGACTGAATTTCAGGTTGCCGAGACAGGAGGTGTGGACAGAGCACTGAGCTTGTTAAAGAGATCAACACATTAAATAGAAACCATGGACTTTACGTTGGGACAATATCGTAAGTGTCTTGAACCAACACAAAAAACTTCAGGGTATAGAAATGCAAATTCATTTGGAAAAAAATAATGCCTAGAAATACAGAGGCATTAGGGTACTAAAGCTGGAACATGACTGCGTGGGTGGAGTTTAACTTCTGTGGGAAATGAGGGAGAAGGACTCACAATGAAAACTATGATTCTCACATGAGTTACAGTTAGAATAGACGATAGGGTTAAAAGGAATGTTCCCTTAAAATATGAGCCCAGGAACATTAGAGATGACAAGCAAAGAGGTTACAGCTAGGTCTGAGGTGGTCAAGTGTACCTGAGTAACAGACAAAAACGCTAAAAAGCATGGCCAGAGCTGGGCATCCCAGCACTCCCGAGGCACGGGCAGGTGGATGGATCTCTGTGAGTTCGAGGCCAGCCTAGTCTACAAAGCAAGTCCAGGACAGCCAGGGCTGTTACACAGAGAAACTCTGTTTTGAAAACCAAAAACAAAACAAGAAAAACATGGCCAGTGTTGGCAGGATGGGTGACTAGCTTTCATGAGACTTCTCCTGGGAATCCTACACTAACCAATATTCTTTTACATATTCTTGCCCCAACTGTAGCAAACTGTGACAGACTAATGATAGATTCTAAGAAAGAGATCACAGACCATGGTAGACAAGGAGTTAGTAGGAGTAACTAAAAAGGGTTACACACCTATGATCACAGCATTTGGGAGACAGAGGCCATTTACAGAGAAATCGTTTCCAGTGTGAGGTTTTCCTACATATTTCCATTTTGTTGGTGAGCCTTTAATAATTTTAGGACATTGAAACCTGTAAGGTGACTCAGCAAGATAGCTCGGTGGGCAAAGGCACTTGCCACCAAGCAACACAATATGGTTTAGTCCTTGGAACCCAAATGGCGGAAAGAGAGAACCGACTCCTACAGGGTGTTCTCTGACCTCTACTCTTTTTTTTTTTTTTTTTTTTTTTTGGTTTTTCGAGACAGGGTTTCTCTGAATATCTCTGGCTGTCCTGGACTCGCTTTGTAGACCAGGCTGGCCTCGAACTCACAAAGATCCGCCTGCCTCTGCCTCCCAAGTGCTGGGATTAAAGGCGTGCGCCACCACTGCCCGGCTCCTGACCTCTACTCTTGAACCATGGCACATAAGGGAATGTACACACACACACACACACACACACACACACACACACACACACATACACACACACTAAAGAAAGAAAGAAAGAAAACAAAAATAAAACCTCATGTGTAGGCGTTAGATAAATTAGATTTAGAAAATATATAGGAGTTTCTGATACTGTCTCTTAATTCGGGGCCTGAAGAGCATTATCAGCATGAAGTCAGCAAAAACAGGAAAGACTCAATAGACTGAAAAACAAGTTTGAAGTCTGGAAAACAGGAAAGACTCAATAGAATTGAAGAAACAAAGTATCTGGCCTGACATTGTTTTCAGCTGCTAAGTGGGCGGAGCCCAAATTAAGCTGAAACAGAGTTCCTCCTATTTGAGGACAGTGCATGGAGCCCAGAAGAGAAAGAGGCCCGTGATGCTAGAGAGCTCCAAGAGTCCTGCTGAAAAAAGGGCTGGCCATTGATGGCCAGCTCTCTCCCTGAAGCAGAAAGAAGCTGGTGAGCAAAGAAAGCCTGAGCAAGACACCAAAAGGCCAAGGACTGGACCCTGTGGCTCAGCTTTTGCCTAGAGGGGTTTGATCTGTCCAAACAGTGGCCTAAAGGAAACGGTGCCTGGCTTTAAGGACTGAGGCAGAGCAGCTGAGTTCTTGATTCAAAAGAAGTAAGTTGGCCTACAGACGGCTGGGGTCTCCCACAGAGAAGAAAGCATGAAGCCTTATTTAAGGTGAGACTGCAATAACCAACTTACCCTGACGAACCTGCATCTGAGAGATCCAGAAAAAGGACTGCTAAGTGCGTTAAAGAATCTACAACAAAGACTGTGTTCCTGACGACTGAGGACCTGCCCCAGAGACTGTATCATTCTAAAAGGTTATGAAAGTAGTTGTTATAATTATCAATAGGTTTAGTGGATAGGTTAAAGGGGTTGTAGGATTTTATAGGATTAATAGTTAAGAAATTGTTGGTATTTGTTATAAGTGAATTTATTAATAAATAAATAAGTGTTAAATAATAATTTAAAAGTTCGGTTACATTCATGAGATTCCTAAATCTCCTCTGTGTTTTTGCATTTCACTGCCTAATTTTAGACTCCTACTCTCGATTTTCTGTTTTGGTTTTTTCGAGACAGGGTTTCTCTGTGTATCCCTGGCTGTCCTGGACTCACTTTGTAGACCAGGCTGGCCTCGAACTCACAAAGATCCGCATGCCTCTGCCTCCCAAGTGCTGGGATTAAAGGCGTGCGCCACCACTGCCCAGCTCGATTTTCTTTTTTTAAACCTTTTTGTTTATTTGTTTTTTGTTTTTGTTTTAGGTTTTTCCAGACAGTGTTTCTCTGTGTAGCCCTGGCTGTCCTGGAACTCATTCTGTAGACCAGGCTGGCCTCAAACTCAAGAGATACTTCAGCCTCTGGCTCTGCTGGGATTAAAGGCGTGCACTACCACCATCCAGCTTGTTTTTGTTTTTAATGTAGGAGTGCTCTACCTGCATGTACACCTACCTGCTAAGAGAAGGAATTAGATTCCTTTATTATGGTCATGAGCCACCATGTGGTTGTTGGGAGTTGAACTCAGGACCTCTGGAAGAACAAACAGCCAGTGTCCTTAACCTCTGAGCCATCTCTCCAGCCCACCTAGTTGCTATTTTTCTTTTTTTTTTTTTTTTGGTTTTTCGAGACAGGGTTTTTCTGTGTATCCTTGGCTGTCCTGACTCACTTTGTAGACCAGGCTGGCCTCGAACTCACAGTGATCCGCCTGCCTCTGCCTCCCAAGTGCTGGGATTAAAGGCGTGCGCCACCACCGCCCGGCTAGTTGCTATTTTTCAATAACAAAATATCAAGCTAATTTATATATGTCATTTCCCACAGGAGCCTGGAAATTGTCTTTCAGAAATCATAAAAGCACGTTTTGGAACAGTCCAAGGAAGCTGTGGCTTATAGGCAAAGTGTTCAGGGAATGGTCATCAACCAGACTGCTCTGGAAATTCTTCAGTTTGCTTGGGCTTGGGGTTCATGGGATGTGGGACTCTTATGTGCCAAAACCCACTGCTAGAATTGGGACAGGAAAACTAGAACAGTTGGCCATCCTAAACTCAGGGTGGAGTCATGTGGAGAGATAGGAAGACAACAGGAGAGGAGAAAGCTGGACAGCTTCTCCCACATAAATGAACCTGGAGGAAAATCTGTTGAGTTTTTAATCATTTCAAGAGAGTGCAGATGTGAATTATGGGAAGCAAAAATTAAACACTTTGGAAGTCTCTTAATCTTTGCAACTTCCTCATACTTGTAATTTGAGACCCTTATCTGTTTCCTATTAGTGAGCAGAATTACCGCCTTGTGACTACTGGTTGTTTCTCCTTAAGTCAGGAATGGTGGTATGTGCCCACAGTCCCAGCTACTCAGGACACTGAGGCAGAGGGTCACTTGGGTCCATAAGATAAAGCCTGTACAGCATGTACATACCCTCTGTCTCAATTTTTCTTTGACCAGCTTTGCTGGTCTGGAACTCACTATATAGACAAGGCGGGCCTTGAACTCACAGAGATCTGCCTGTCTTTACCTTTTGAGTGCTGCGATTAAAGGCATCTACTACCACACCAGACAGTTTATATATATATAATTTAGTGTGTATGTGTGTGTGAATGTATGGGTGTGTGTGTCAGTGTGTGTGTATGTGGGAGTGTGTGTGTCAGTGTGTATTTGTGTGTGTATATGTGTATGTGTGTGTCTGTGTGTATCTGTGTGTGTGAGTGTGTCTGTGTGTATGTGTGTGTAGCTGGAGAGATGGTGCGCTTGTTGCTTTTGCACAGGCCTGGATTGATCCCAGCACCTACATGGTGGATCACAACTATCTGTAACTCCAGTTTCAAGGGATCTGACACCCTTTTAACCTCCGTGGATATCAGGCCTTGTGCATGACACTCTATCACTGGGCAAAACCTCCAATCCCTTTTTTATTTTTTTGGATTTTGCTTTTTGTAATACCACTGGCTAATATCTGTTGTGTACATTATTCAATATATTCATGGTGCTTTATATGTAAAACATTTAGTCCTTGAAACCACCCTGCAAGGTAGGAACAATGATTACATTACAGATTAGAAAATGCTTAAATGGTTTGACCAGCATCAGAATCTGAATTTGAGCTCTGGGCACACCACTGTGGAGCCAGGCTGTCAATCATTACACACATTAGCTGCCCTTGTCACAACACAGTTCTGCTCATGTGACTTGTAACACTCTATGATTTTTTTGTTTTGTTTTTTTCGAGACAGGGTTTCTTTGTGTAGCCCTGGCTGTCCTGGACTCACTTTGTAGACCAGGCTGGCCTTGAACTCACAAAGATCCACCTGCCTCTGCCTCCCAAGTGCTGGGATTAAAGGCATGCACCACCACTGCCCTGCTGATATGAATTCTTAAAAAACAAATAAAGCCATAAGAAAATGGTAGTTAAGCTTAAATTTTCCAAGGGAAGAGAGACCAGAGGGGTGGGTAAGAAGTAAACAGCAAGTTCTGCTTTTTAAAAAATTTATCTTTAAATTATGAGTGTGAGCCGGGCGGTGGTGGTGCACGCCTTTAATCCCAGCACTTGGGAGGCAGAGGCAGGCGGATCTTTGTGAGTTCGAGGCCAGCCTGGTCTACAAAGTGAGTCCAGGACAGCCAGGGCTACACAGAGAAACCCTGTCTCGAAAAACCAAAAAAAAAAAATTATGAGTGTGAGTGTTTGCCTGCATGTATCCTCCTATACACCAAATGTTCCTGGTGCCCACTGAGGTCAGAAATGGGTGCTGACTCCCTGGAACTGGAGTTGCAGACAGTTATATGGACTGCCGTGCTGGGGAGGGAATCCCAGTCCTCTGCTCCTTTGCAGCCCTTAAGTCATCTCTCCAGCTCCAGGTTCTGCATTTCTGAATTTAGGGATCAGGGTGTGGTAAACAGAAGATACAAAGTAGCTTGAAGCCTCCAGTGTAGCACCAGGATGGGAAGATAAAGTGAGAACCACTTGTGAACAAATTGGGTGGCTGGTCCTAGTCTAATTTTAGCCTTAGGGAAGGTACTGTGGCTCCTCCAGTAAGTGACACTAACAGGGCTTCCCTAAGGTCATTCTTTTCTTTAGATCTGTCCCTATCTAATTTTTTCTTAGATTTCTTTTATGTGTATGGGTGTTTTGCCTGTATGCATGTCTGCACACCATGTGCTTGTCAGGATCCCAGGGAAGTTGGAAGAGGGCAACTTCGATCCTTTGGAACTGGAGTCACAGATGGTTGTGAGCCACCTAGCAACTGCTGAGACTCAAACCCAGGCCTTCTGCAAGAGCAAGTGCTCTTAACCACTGAGCCACCTCGCCAACCTCCTTTGTCTACTTTGCAGTTCTTTTTTCACTCTTCCTTCCTGCAAACAACCCACCTTGCTCTACCCAGTGACAAACTGAGGAAGCAAAATCAGAATCCCCTCCTCCTTTCTCTCTCTGCTTGTCAGTCTCCTGTAGTCTAGACTGGCCTTGAACTCCTTATGTAGTGAAGCTGACCTTGAATTCCCGGTTTGTCTTCCTCCCCCTCCCAATGGTTGGAATTATAGACCTGTGCCACCATTCTTACCTCAGAAATAAAGCACTTTAAAGTCATACAACTTAGGTTGGGGATTTAGCTTGGTGGGCGAAGCTTGTGTAGCACCTGTGAAGAGCCTGACTCCATGCCTGGCACAGCATAAATTTGGGTGTAGTGGTGTGTGCCTGTAATCTTAGGGCTGGGGAGGTAAAGGCAGGAGGCCCAGGAGTTCAAGATCATTCTTGGCTACTTAGGGAGTTTTCCTTAAAAAGCTATTATAGATGCGTCATTCTCCTGCGCAAGTAGCTCTTCCATGTCTTGGTGGAGCTTCAGATCAGCAACATCAGTGTTTCTGAGAGCTCTGATACTTTTGTTCTTCTAGCTCCATTGCACAGGCCCTGGGAACACCCCCCCACCCTCCTTACTCCCCAATCCTCCACCCCCAACCCCCAATCCCCCACCCCCAATCCCCCACCCCCAATCCCCCACCCCCAACCCCCAATCCCATCCTCCCACACAGTAATGAACATCACTCTGCCTGTATTTTTTTTTTTTGAGACAGGGGTTCTCTGTTAACAGCCCTGGGTATCCTGGAACTCACTCTGTAGACCAGGCTAGCCTTGAATTTACAGAGATCTGCCTGCCTCTGCCTCCTGAGTGCTGGGATTAAAGGTGTGCGCCACCACGCCTGCTAACTTTTGTTTTTAATTTTATGGTTTTCTGTGTTTCTAACTGCTAAGCCCAAAAACCCAATGGCTCTCTCTAATCTTTCTGTCCATGCAACTACTTCTTTCTCTGGCTTCTCACCCTGACTCTCAGATAATTCCCCCTGGTTGCTCAACAGCAACCTATACCTCCTTTTCTCTGTGGTTAAACTGGAGTTGTTCCCAATTCTCTTCTCTTTCTTTCATTTCTTCAACAAATATTTGCCATGTCTCTCTTGTGCGGCAGACGCTGTATTAAATATTAGACATGGCCTTGTGCAAATAGACATGTTCCCAAACCTTAGGAGTTTTCACTTCAGTCGGGAAGACAGATGTGTAACAAATACATAAGTAAATACCCTCAAAGCCTAGTTTTTTCCCAGTACAAATGTTTGCTTTTAATTTTTATTTTGTTTTGTTTTTCCAGACAGGGTTTCTCTGTGTAGCCCTGACTGTCCTGGAATTCACTTTGTAGACCAGGCTGGCCTCTGCCTCCTGAGTGCTGGGATTAAAGATGTGTGCCACCACAGCCCGGCTTCTGTCTGCTTTCCTGTTAAAAATAGTTTTATTTAGGCATGATGAACATATGGCAAATAGTAAAAATATATGTAAACTTCAATTTTGTGAAGTGTGACAGCAAATTACGATCATAGCCTTATAACTCCCCACCATTTCCTCAAGCCCTTTTATAATGCCTCCTGCCTTCATCCTCCTCCACCCTAAACAATCACTGGTCTGCTTTTATCATGATAGATTAATTTGGACTTTTCCAATTTCACACAGGAGGAACCAAGCAGCCTGTACTCTTTTTGGTTTGACCTCTTTGGCTTAGCTGGACTATTTTAAGATTTGGCCAGACTATAATACAATAGTCCACTACTTCTTGTTCTTGAGATCTATTCTACTGTATAGATACCATAAGATATTTATCTATTCACCTATTGTCGGACTTCTTCATTGTCTTTCCCAGATGTTGCTTTGTTTGTTTGTTCTGAGACAGTGTGAGCATGGGGCTCTCTGCCCGCCCTGAAACTGATTGTGTAGATCAGACTGAGAGATTTGCTTGCCTCTGTGTGCAACTCCTGGGACTCACTTTATCTCTGACTACAAATCGTTGAGCATATGTATGGTTTTTTTTCCTCTTTTCTTTTTATTTTATTTTTTTATTTTTTGGTTTTTTGAGACAGGGGTTCTCTGTGTAACAGAACCCTGGCTGTCCTGGACTCAATTTGTAGACTAGGTTGGCCTTGAATTCACAGAGATCCACCTGCCTCTGCCTCCCAAGTGCTGGGATTTCACCACGCCAGGCTCAGATGTTTGTATACTCAGTTCCTAGTTGGTGGCGCTCTTTGGTGTATGTTTAGGAGGTGTGGCCTTGCTGGAGGAAGTACTTCACTGGAAGTGGGCTTTGAGATTTTGAATCCTGGTACCATTCCCTGTCACTCTCTGCATAATGCTTGTGGCTCTCTTCCAGCTACAGCCACCATGCCTTCACTCTGCTATCACCGACCCCTAGTCTCAAATAAACTATTTCTATATGATGCTTTGGTCATTGTGTTTTATCACAGCAATAGAAAAGTGACTAATGTAACCATCACATGGGTGTTTGGAACTGAACCTGGGTCCTGTGCAAGAGTAGAAAAAACGCATATTAACCTCTAGGCAAACTCTCAATTTCCTATTTATTTTAAGATTAATGTGTGTGTGGGGGGGAGGTTTTGCTAGTGTACATATGTGCATGCAGTACCCATAGAGGCCAGAAGAGGGCATAGGACTCCCCTGAAACTGGAGTTAGAGACTTGAGCCACTCATAGAGTGTCCCGAGAAGAGAAGCCAGGTCTTCTGCAAGAGTGACAGGTGCTCAAGCCTCAGAGCCACCACTCCAGCCCGTATTTTTAGACTCCAAGCAACTGCCAGGTGCTTTTCCCAGACTGATTGTATCATTTTACACTTTTACACTAGCAGGTCCCTATTCACTCTATTCACTAATAGTATAGTCAGACTTTGAATTTTTAGATAGGCAGCGTCAGCTCACTGTAAATTGACTAAGTAGGTCTTTGATTTTTATGGTGTTGGGATTCAAAACCAAGGCCTTGTGCATGCTGGGGAAGGATCAGGGCTCTACCACCGAGTAACATGCCTTGCTTTCATTTGTATTTTTGTAACGATTAATGATGTTAGATATCTTACTTATTTGTCCTGTTTTTTTCCACAATTTGTGCTTTAAAAAAATTTTTTTTCGTGCTAGGAGGTAGGGCCTTGTGTGTGCTGCCATTGAGCTATGTTTGCAACCCTTTTCACTTGTTTTTAGTTCTCTCAACAGCGGCCTTCAAAGAGAATTAGTAATCACATATGGCTCATGAATGTTAGATCTGTATTCATGATGCTGAGGCAAGAGGATCACCATAAATTCAAATTCAGCTTCAGCTACAGAGTGAGGTCCAGGGCAGCTTGGGCTACATCTTGTCTCAAAACAAAACAAAAACAAATAACAAATAGCTTTAGTTTTGCTAGATATGCTGACTCATTCCTCTTGAGAGGCCGAAGCAGGAGGATTAACATGGGTTCAAGGCCAATTTGAGAGATAGAGTGAGACCTTTTCTCAATAAGATAAGAATTTAATCCTGTTGGTGGTTTCACATGCCTTTAATCTTAGCACTTGGGAGGCAAAGACAGGCGGATCTCCGAATTCAAAGCCAGCTTGGTCTACAGAGTTCCAAGACAGCCAGAGCTGTTACACAGAGAAACCCTGTCTCAAAAACAACAACAAAACAAAACAAAAACAACCAAAACCCAAAATAAGTAAAATAAAATAGAAATAAATAAAATAATTAAAAAAACCCTAACTCATAAAAAATAAATTCTATACGTAGTATGTTTGTGTATTGAATTCCTAGAGGGGGAAAAACTTTTTTGTGTTTTGCTTTGTTTTTTTTTGTTTGTTTTTTTGTTTTTTCAAGACAGGGTTTCTCTGTGTAGCCCTGGCTGTCCTGGACTCACTTTGTAGACCAGGCTGGCCTCGAACTCACAAAGATCCACCTGCCTCTGCTTCCCAAGTGCTGGGATTAAAGGCGTGCGCCACTGTGTTTTGCTTTGTTGTTTTTTTTTTTTTTTTGGTTTTTCAAGACAGGGTTTCTTCTCTGTGTATTCTTGGCTGTCCTGGGACTCACTTTGTAGACCAGGTTGGCCTTGAACTCACAGAGATCCACCTGCCTCTGCCTCCCGAGTGCTGGGATTAAAGGTTTGCACCACCACACTTGGCAATTGTAGATAGCTATGAACTGCCATGTGGCTGCTGGGATTTGAACCCAGGTCCTTTGGAAGGACAGTCAGTGCTCTTAACCAAGAGCCATCTCTCCAGTCCCCAGCCCTGTATTCTTAGACCCAGCTGTTAGTGGAGACCTCTGGGGGCTTTTCCACCCGACTGGCAGAAGGAGCAGTTTCTCTGGCAGAGAATTTCTATAGTATTCTAGAAATCATTTCTGGAATTCCAGCCTACCTGAGCTACTCTGGACTATCTAAAGGATTTTCAAAGTACTTGTGTGTGTGTGCACACATGCGTGGATGCATGTATTTTCTTGTTCTTAAGACATTTGCAAGCATTCTGTTTCCTACACTGATCCTGGAATGATACAAGCTGGCAGTCACGTTGTATGTAGGAAGAATTACAAAGAAGGAAAGGCCTCCCATCATGTGGAATGAAAGTGAATGCAGGAACTATTCATTTGTCCATGAGCATGTAGCAGACACTGGGTGACACTCTAGCTAGACAAGAAATACCTTCCTGTCCTGTGGAGCTTACACAACCTGATGATGTCATGGTGTGATGAAGAGACATGTTAGGATACCACATACTCACAGGGATGTCCTTAACCATTTTTGGTAGAGAAGTCGTGAAAGAGGTGATTTTTTTTTTTTTTGAGACAGGGTTTCTCTGTATAACAGCTCCAGCTGTACTGGACTCACTTTGTAGACCAGGCTGGCCTTGAACTCACAGAGATCCGCATGCCTCTGCCTCCCAAGTGCTGGGATTTAAGGTGTGCGCCACCACCACCTGGCTCATATATGTATGGCCTGGCAAGATTGTTTAGGTCAGTGAGCCTCAGTTCGATCCCCCAGAACTCACATAGGTAGGTGGAGAGAACCAACTCCATCCAACTCTATGTATGTCATGGTGCACACACACACACACACACACACACACACACACACATGCCTTCTATCCACAGTAATGGATTTACATTTAAAAATTATAAAACACTATAAAACATTTCTTACCATTATTTATCTAATAGTTAACCAACTCTAGTTGATTTAGTTATGACTGTTTTCAACTTTTGTTTCGTCTTCCTTCCCTGATTTGGTTCAGCTCCTCTCCTTTCTCCTCCATACCATTTCTGTAGACCTTCCTGATTCTGAAACGCTCTTATGGAAATCTTCTCAAAGAGTGTACTTAAAAGCTGTCCAGAAAATGGAGTGGTAAACACCTGTAATCGCAGCACTTGGGAACCTAAGGCAAGTGGGTTGTAAGTTCAAGGATAGCCTGGGCCATATAGGGAGACTTTGCTCAAACACACAACCCACCCTAACCTGGACACAGAACCATCTACAGAACAAAGTGTGAATTCTTTAGCCCTGTGCAAGATTCCCCTTCAACTGGATCCAACCTGCCTTTTCGTCTCTCTCTACACCCTCTGTCCTTTATCCTAGTTAAATGTCTTACTGTTGCTCAGCCTCCTGCATTCTTTCATAGTTATTTCCTCCACTCCCACAAGGCCTTTCCCCCTTCCTGGTCAACATTCCTTCTATCTCCACGGTTCTTACTTTCTATCCTAACCACCATCTTTTTTCCAAAGCCTTTCTCCTAAGGTTTTGTCTTCAGCTTTCTCAGTAGCACATTGTATATATTCCTATTGCAACATTTATCACACTGTTTTGTAAACATTAGTTTGGGAGTCTACTAGGTTTCTTCCAAACTTTGAACACCTGGAAGAAAGACACCTGTTTATCACTGGATCTTCCTTACTATTTGGAACAAATGGACATTTCTAGCTGAAGAAAAGAGTTCATTTGTGTGATTAGAGGTAGATGAGATAGGAAAAGTGGAATAAAGAGACATTAAGGTTTGGAGATTATTATATATAGATCTTTCAATGCCAGAAGGAAAAAAAATGGCTATGAGTAAGCAATGAGTTAACAGTGAAAATGGCCATCTAGTGAGCCCCAGAAGATCCTTAGAGCATGTGAATGTGGTAGTTAAGCAAGAGCAACCAAAAGCAAAATGGTGTTGAATAAGAGACCAGACACAGATGAAGAAATGCTGTTGGGTGTCCTGTCAAGTTTCTCTTTCTGTTACATGTTACTGAAGTATCCATGATAAATGAATAGTGATTTATTTCTCCTCTTGAATTCTCAGTTTTTGTTTAGTATAAATTTACAGCTTTATCATTATGTCTCTGCTCTGGAAGTGTCTGTTAAAGGAATCAGGAAAGGGGCTGGAGAGGTGGCTGGGCAGTTAAAAGATTTGGCTTTAAAAAGCCGGGTGTGGTGGTGCATGTCTTTAATCCCAGCACTCCGGAGGCAGAGGCAGGTGGATCTCTGTGAGTTCAAGGCCAGCCTGGTCTACAAAGTAAGTCCAGGACAGCCAGAGCTGTTAATACAGAGAAACCCTGTCTCGAAAAACAAAAAAACAAACAAACAAACAAAAAGATTTGGCTTTTCCAGAGGACCTGAGCTCAGTTCCAAGCACCCACTTCAGGTGGCTCCCAACCTCCTGTAACTGCAGCTCCTACAGAGGATCTAACACCTTTTTCTGGCTCCCTCAGGTGCCCCTGTGCACATACAGACACAAACACCAAAATAAAAACAAAAAAAAATTTTTTAAAGTTGAGGAAGTGAGCCGGGCAGGCAGTGGTGGCGCACGCCTTTAATCCCAGCACTTGGGAGGCAGAGGCAGGCGGATCTTTGCGAGTTCGAGGCCAGCCTGGTCTACAAAGTGAGTCCAGGACAGCCAGGGCTACACAGAGAAACCCTGTCTCGAAAAACCAAAAAAAAAAAAAAAGTTGAGGAAGTGTATGTTTAGGGTAATGGAGAAGGAAAAGTGGAAGATACGAATTTGATTATTTGTCAACATTAAAAGAGGAACCACACAGGGATGGAGGCGTGCTGTTGCCCATGCCCTCAAGTTTCTCTTTCTACTTGAGTATTCCTAACACGTGAATATGCCCTTTTTCTCCACAGATGTATCTTCAATGCTTAGAAAACTAACTGACATATAATAATCCTTCAATAAATATTTGTTGAATGAATGACTGAAATATTCAGGTGATAACTTGGAAGAGGTTATATCCAATTTCTCAGTATATCATTTGAAGCCAGTCTTGACTTCTCAGCTGTTCTTTTGCATGCATTGGCTTCATTCTCAGGCAGATTTGGGGGTGACAAGTGATGGCTAGGTAAGCGGGGGTAGCTGTAGGCATACAGTTTAACCATCCAGAAGCCCAAAAGATGAAGCCTCTTTCCCGACTCTTCCTGAAAAGTCTTGACTAGTCTTACAGTCAGCTGGGCTTAGGTTAATTAACAGTCTCTAAAATTGGGCAGCCCTGGGTCAAGTCCTGCTCCACTTCAGATGAAACAGGAACTACTGGTTCCCTAAAAGAAAATGGGGCTCCATCATCAGAATAAGGGGGATAAAGGCTGACAGAAATGACACTCATCACCTCATGATTGGTGACAAGCCAGAGCATAGTTGTTCTCTTCCCTCTATTTTCATACCAGCCTGATGAACCCGGGCTTGCTGATAAGGCCTTATCTTATACGCCTCTCACCTGCCTCTGCCTGTCTGCAAGAAGCCTTCCTCCTCCCTGGCTGCCTGGTTCAAATTCGTCTCCCTCATGAGTCTCTTTAGAATAGAATCCCATCCTTTCTCATGCCAAGTCCAGGACCAGGGAAGGGCACAGGTGACCTACAACAAATCTCCTGACCTCTCCAGAAAGCAGAATTGCCACTGGATTCAGTGTGGATGAATGCACCAGGATCTACAGGTGAGCCACTGATCTTCACTTGCAGCAGAGCTGGGAGTCTGTGGGCAGTTGGAAGGACCTAAAAAACCACTTTCTGCCAAACCCAAGCCATCTCCGTAGTCTAACTTTCATTCTCTGGCTATGCTGTGTCTGTCTGTGTTCTACTGTTTGCGTTGTATAGGAACTCGAGACCTGGAGAAATAGTTTGGTTAAAGTTCCAGGTGCATTAAAGAAGGTCTGCAGAAAACAGATACCAGCATGGGATAATAAAAGCCTTCTGTGAGCCAGGCCTGAAATAGACATTAGGTCACAGTAATCATCTTTTTTTAAATGTGCATGGTGTTTTGCCTACGTGTATATATCTGTGTGAGGGTGTTGGAACCTCTGGAAATGGAGTTACATTCAGTTGTGAGCAGTCATATGGTTGCTGGGAATTGAACTGGGATCCTCTGGAAGGGCAGCCAGTGCTCTTTTTTTTTTTTTTAGGTTTTTTGAGACAGGGTTTCTCTGTGTATCCTTGACTGTCCTGGACTCGAACTCATAGAGATCCGCCTGCCTCTGCCTCCTGAGTGCTGGGATTAAAGGCGTGCGCCACCATGCCTGGCCAGCCAGTGCTCTTAACAGTGAGCCGCCGGGCGGTGGTGGCGCACGCCTTTAATCCCAGCACTTGGGAGGCAGAGGCAGGCGGATCTTTGTGAGTTCGAGGCCAGCCTGGTCTACAAAGTGAGTCCAGGACAGCCAAGGATACACAGAGAAACCCTGTCTCGAAAAACCAAAAAAAAAAACAAAAAACAAAAAACAAAAAAAACAGTGAGCCATCTCCAGCCCCATAGTAATCATTTTAACCATACTTTCAAGTTTCCCCTCCAGTCAACAAAGGTGGTGTTGTGACTTCTCTAGGGTTACATCCATAGCTCTCACAATTATTTCTTTATTTTCTGAGACAGAGTCTTGCTATGTAGCCCAGGCTGGTCTCAAATTCAAGCAATCCTCCTGCCGCAGTCTCCCCAGTGCTGGAACTGCAGACGTGAGTCACAGGCGGTGGCCTCCCTAGCGTTCCCACGTCCCGCAGTTAACTTTGCAGTCCGCGCGTCCCGTGGGTACATCCTCCAGCAAGCACGGTGATTGGATGCCCGACTAAGGCCACCAGGGCGCGCTCGCAGCCAGGCGCGAGGCCGCTGAGGGCGGGAGGCTCTGGGATTGGGAGGTGCGGCTGTCAGTCAGC
This sequence comes from Lophiomys imhausi, assembly GCA_907164525.1. Classification (NCBI taxonomy): domain Eukaryota; kingdom Metazoa; phylum Chordata; class Mammalia; order Rodentia; family Muridae; genus Lophiomys; species Lophiomys imhausi. The sequence continues at coordinate 3,293,938 of CAJQZJ010033609.1, read as the reverse complement.
CGCGGGCGGGGCGGTGGGCGGGAGGCGTGGCCTGCATGAATACGGCGCGCTCGAGCGCGTCGAGCGCTTCGCCGCCGCCCGTCGGACTGCGAGGCGCCCCCTGAGGGGCGGAGGAATCGGGCCGGGGGAGCGGGCGCTGAGGGAGGAGCCAGGTCGGAGCGGCGGAGGGCCCTGGCTGGCGAGGAGGTGGAGGGCTGAGGCCCGGAGGAGGCCCCGCCGCGATGGGCAACCTGGAGAGCACCGAGGGCGGCCCAGGCGAGCCGCCCTCCGTCCCGCTACTGCTGCCGCCCGGCAAGACGCCGATGCCCGAGCCGTGCGAGCTTGAAGAGAGATTCGCCCTAGTGCTGGTGAGTCGGCGTCGCTCCCTTCCCGTCGCCCCCCACCCCCCGCCGGTCCCGCCCATCCCCGCAGCCCGGTCAACGCCAGACCCGGCGCCGGCTCCGGAGCTCCGAGCGGCCGGTCTGGGGTCGGGGAGGAGGGATCCCCCAGCCCGGGACCTGCCCGAGCTCCAGACTCCTCCCCACTTCCCTCAGGCTTCCCGGTCCGCTGCCGGAATTCCATTCCCGGGACCTCGGTGGTGGGACGACTTTGGAGGCTATTGGGTCCCCAGCCCCCCCCCCCCCCGGCGTGAGAGTGGGTCTGGCGTCCAGACCAGATGTTTCGGGGAATAGGGGGAACGGAGAAGGGGCTGGCTGCTCTTGGGGGTTGGGGGTGGAATACGGAGCGATGCCGTATCAGAACCGCCTGAGGCGTCCTGCAACGTTATAGTGGATTTGCCCAGGCTGCACATGTGGATAAGCCATTTGACTAGGCTTTTTTTTTTTTCCTATTGAAACAATACACAAACCATCCTGCCTGAATTTTTTTTTTCTCTCGTTTCATGTAAAGCTTTGGTGACTGGTTTGTGTTCCATTGCCTGTGGTTCTTTGTAGTCCTTCTGTGGTTTCAAAAGGGATGGGCTATAAAGCTGAACTTCCAGAGCTGAGTTTGAGATTCTCCTTTGCTCTGGGATTTGGATACTGATGTGAGCGGCTTTGTGAAGAGAGGGTAGTAGCAGGTATGCCTGACTTGAAGCTGGACCATGTGTTGAATAAACATGAAGCTTTAGAGGAAGAAACTTGAACATCTGTTAACAGAGAGATCTGAAAACTTGGGGAAATAGCTTTCAGTTCTCCCAAAGAACTCTTAAGAGATAGTAATAATTCTGGCGTATTGTCGATATGGTCCAAAGAGCTGACTTGCCCGTGAGGAGGGATAAGTTGTAGACCTAGAAGCCTTATTGGATTTCATCTGCCTTGGAAGAGGGAGATTAGATCTGTTGGCAGCCGCGGAGCTGTCTAGAGATCCTGGCCTCTGCAGTGTGGAGAGCCTGACATAGCCCGGCGGCACCAACTTGGACTAAAGAGAGTCTAGGATATTCCAAAGAGATGTCCCACCGGAAGCAGGAAAGGATCCTGGCTTTGACACATATTTCATATCAGGGCACACCGGGAGGGGATCAATCAGAAACTTCAGCTGCCCCTGGGGAGAAGCAAAAATCGATATGCTTGCACGTATCCCACCACGTTGATGGAGAGTACCAGGTTTAAGGCACCAGCCTGGATAGGATTCCAGGAACCAATGTTCTGAACAAATCACTTCAGGCCTTAAGCTCTCCAACCTCTGCCTAGGTCTGTGTGGGTTAAATCATGAGTCTGTACCCGAAAGCCTGTGGTCTTGACTCAGCGCTGATACAACTTCTCTGGGCAGAATGTTTGATTGTGTGTGTGTGTGTGTGTTCCGTAAATACAGTGGGGTTTGGGAAGCCCTCGTCTGACAAGAGCAGGCATATCCTGTGACCAGGTATATAGATAGCATAGGGCAGCTGCCTTCCTCGGATTTCTGCACCTCAAACTCTTTTTGGGGAATACAAGTGATCTCAGATCTGACTCACTGTTGAGATAAACTTCAGTTTAACATTTACTGAGCATATAGTGCATACCAAACACTGCTAAATGTTTGACTTCCACTTTCCTTAAATCTCCACCGCAGCCCCATGTGGTAAGTGCTATTACCCACACTATAGTGGAAAGTGGGACTGAAAGGGATTAAGTAACTTAATGATAGCTACCTGACCAGAGACTGAAGAAAGCTTTGAGCTAATTCTGACTTTAAAGTCCATATCCTAAACCAAAATACCAGTATACAATCCTACACCTACTGAATAGCTTTCCTGAATACCCAATCAGTGTCACTGAAGCTGACAAACTGGAAAAGAAAAGGTAACAAACAGCAGCTTACAGCCTACATGAGCTCTTACTTCCATACGTCTAGTTCTCACAGTCCTGCCAGGACAAAACCACCAGTCACAGCTTCTGTTTGCCATCATGAGCAGTGCTGTGGTGAACATCCTTTCAGCGTGTAATTTTCCTTAGAATACAAACTTTAAATTGAACTTGCTGAATTCTAGGCTATAAATTGTTTTTTATTTAACAAACATTACAATTATGTATAATACACAGGCATGTATACATGTGACTACAGGTATTGCTTGAGTGGATTATAAGTCAGAGGACAACTTTTTGGGAGTCAGTTCTCTTTCCACTGTGGGTTCTGGGACTTGAACCTGCCTGGCAGGAGCTTTTACCTGCTGAGCCATCTTGTCAGCCCTATAAATTACTTTTAAGGTTCTAAATATGTATTTCATATACATATATGTTTTTCAAGACAGGGCTTCTCTATGTAGTCCTGGTTGTTCTGGAACTTGATCTGTAGACCAGGCTGGCCTCAAACTCACAGAGATCGACCTGCCTCTGCCTCCTTTGTGCTGGATTAAAGGCGTGCGCCACCACACCTAGCTGAATTTTTCTTTACAATTTTAAGCATTTTCTAAATTTTTTTTTTGAGACAGGGTTTCTCTATATATCCTTTAGCTGTCCTGGACTTGCTTTGTAGACCAGGCTGGCCTCGAACTCACAGAGATCCGCCTGCCTCTGCCTCCTGAGTGCTAGGATTAAAGGCGTGCGCCATCACGCCCGGCCCTGCATTTTCTAATTTTTTTTTAAACATTTTTTATTTATTTATTATGTATACAGTATTTGCTCTACATATATGCCCGGACAGATCTCAATGTAGATGGCTGTGAGCCACCATGTGGTTGCTGGGAATTGAACTCAGGACCTTGGGAAGAACAGCCAGTGCTCTTAACCTCTGAGCCACCTCTCCAGCCCAACATTTTCTAATTTTTAAAACATTCTGGCCGGGCGGTGATGGCGCACGCCTTTAATCCCAGCACTCGGGAGGCAGAGGCAGGCGGATCTCTGTGAGTTCGAGGCCAGCCTGGTCTACAAAGTGAGTCCAGGACAGCCAGAGCTGTTACACAGAGAAACCCTGTCTCGAAAAACCAAAAAAAAAAAATTCTTAGTCTCAAAAAAATTATTAGTATCATGACTTTATGGCTACATAGTACTTCATAGTAGATTGTTTTGTTACTATGCTATCTTCTACTTTTCTTTTATCTCTATTTTGTTTTGTCTTCATCTCTGATTATTGCCTTAGATAAATTTCTACAAGTGGCATTATTGGGCCAAAGGATAAATGGTTTTTCAAGGCCATTGAGACCTATGCATTTTTAAAAATATTTATTTGTGTGTGTGTGTGTGTGTGATGTGTCATGGTGTGTATGTGGTCAGAGAGTAACTTTGAGGTGTTGTTTTTCTCATTCCACTGTGTGGGCTTCCAGGGTGGAACTCAGCTCATCTGACCCTGAAGCAAGTACAGAACCCACTGAGTATCTGTACCTTCTCCTAAGGTTGTCCACTGTAGTAAATTAGTATCTCATTTCCCCCTCCCTCCTTTCTTCCCCGACAGTTCTTGGGATCTAACCCAAAAACCTCCTTCGTTCTAGACAAGTGCTCTCCCATTTACCTGCATCCCTGGCCCTCCTTTTCTTTTAATTAATTAGTTCCTGAGACAGGGGCTCTCTACATATCCCCAGAAGTTCTGGAACTCAATATGTAGCCTGGTCCTTTTCTTTCCTTTTTTTTTTTCTCTTACACAGGGTTTCTCTGTGTAGCCCTCGTTGAAACTCACTCTGTAGATCAGACTGGCCTTGTACTCAGAGATCCGCCTGCCTCCACCTTCCAAGTGCTGATATTAAAGGTTTGTGCCACCATGGCTGGCCCTCCTTTTCTTTATAAGCCATGTCTGGATGGTTTAGATTTTTGAGAACTTTTGTCTATTTGATTAATACAAAATGCTGTCTTGTTTTACTTTGCATTTTTCTGAACATTTTTCATATGTGTTTTGGCTAGCTTTTGTTTGTCTTTTGTTCTGCGTTGGGGATTTATTCTATATCCATGTCTATGTAATAAATGTATGTTTTCCACAGTTTGAAATCATAAATCTTTTTCACACACGAAAGAGTATAAATAACTGTTCTGTAATGATAAAGTACTGTGATGAGAAGACTTCTGCTGGTCTTGTGAGGTCTGTGCTTCTCACAGCTGGGCCAGTCACATACTCAGAGAACAACTGCCACAGTTGGTGAAAACAGGAACAGTCTCTGTGGAAATAACTAGTCTTCAGTGAAGTGAAAAGTGAAGCCAAGGTGGAGAGGAAATGAAAGTGCACATCATCCCCTGAGGCTTCTTAGGAAGGCAGAGTCAAGGTCTGTCCACCACAGTATCTGCCCCAGAACTGCTGGTGGTGAACCTTTAGGGCTGCAGTGCTGTTTGCTGAGGTTATCATGGTGCCTGCTTTGAGGGGCATCTGGCCTCCATTTTAGGAAGGTATTTCTCCTGCACTTGAGCGGAACTGCAGCAGTGACAGGGAAAGGCTGTGGGTTCATTGTAGTTTAGAAATACTTTTGAAAAAGAGACCATTCTCTTTGAAGATGGAGAAGGTGCAGTGATCACTTAGCCTCCTAGAGTTCTCTCGTCCCCTCTGGGCAAGAGACTTCAGGACTCCCTCTTTGAACAGAGGTTTTTAAGGTTCTCCATCTGAGGAAGTGGGGTGGGCAGGAAATTCTAGGTGGTGGTACTGGGTAGCTCGAATCCCTGACTTTTCTCTGCTTTCCTTCCACCTGGGAGAGTGAATCCCCTAAGAAAGATGTGCAGACACGCCTCACCCTTACCCTGTCCTCCTTCCCCTGCCCTCTTCTAGGCCCTCTCATCACTTCCATCTCCTTACAGTAAAGGTATGGTGTGGGAGCAGAGTCTCAAATCCTGAACTTTACTAATCTGAGTAGCCTTGGTTTGTAAGGTTCTTTGTGACATTGAAAAGTATTGTAAATAACTTTTATCTTTTTTTTTTTTTTTTTT
>CAJQZJ010033609.1:3191326-3208454 GCA_907164525.1 Lophiomys imhausi | reverse complement strand
TAACATTTTCCTTAACAGGAATGATTTCCAAGCTCTGGTTGCGATTAAATTGATTTGCTCAAACACCTGAGCCGGATACCCAGTTTGTTGTTGAGCAAATCGACCTTGCTCAAGAAGCATGACCACATCCCAGGCTGGGTTTCCTGCTGCACGATTAGCAGCAGCTTGTTCATTAGCAAACTCAATCAAGAAAGCCTTCCAATCTAAATACTGCCCAGAGGACAGGCAGGCACGTGCCAAGCTCATCCAGTCACTAGGAGTCATGCAATAACGATGAAGAGCTTCCACCTGAGCTACAGTGAAAGCAGCATTAATCCCATAAGTGCGGACAGACTCAGCGAGTGCTTTAATTACCTTAAAATCGAGAGGTTCATGATAACAATTTCCCTCTCCATCCTGAAAGACAGGGTAGTACAGCTCATGTCTCACTTCCCTCCAGACATTTGGACAGAATGATTGCCCACTAGGACCACTCGGAGGGGAAGTCTCATTATTGAAGGCGGCGCCAACACAGGCGGCCCCAGACCTGAGGGCTCTATCCGGGTGCAGTCAGAACTCTTCCTCAAAGATGACTTCTCCATTTCCTTTGCTAACATTTCAAGTTCCTCTTCAGACTCTGAGCTATCCTCTTCCGAAGTATCTTTCCCAGATTTGACCGAGCGCTCCTCTTTTAACTGCTCTAATGGCTCTTGTCCCTTTTCCACTGCCTTGCAATATCTCTGATCTCCTAAACAACTCCTCACCATCTTCCAAACAGGTCTTACTCCATGCTTCAGAGTACCTTGCTCACAAGCAAAATCCAAGTCCCTGCCTAATTTGTCCCAGCAGGATACCGTAAGATTCCCGGACACCGCAAACCATGGAGCCACGGAGTCGCATTCAAAAATCTCTCTAGGGTTGACTTCTTAAGTTTCAATTTCCTAGCTAAAAGTAGCTCCTGAAGAGTCAGAAAAATTGGATGTGACTGAGACGATCCCATGATTAAAAATTTACTTTCGATTCCCAGTTTCCCGCGAATCTTTACCTTTAGTTCACAACTTCCCACGAAACTTTACCTTTAGTTCGCAATTTCCGCGAAACTTTACCTTTAGTTCGCAATTTCCGCGAAACTTTACCTTTAGTTCGCAATTTCCGTGAAACTTTATTGTCCCAATTTATCCCGGGAACTTACCAGTGCACTGCCCCTGACTGCAGGAGTTCTGAGTCTTTTCTGGTTCCCCGTACGGGCCACCACTTGTCGCGTCGACCTCGACCAGCAAGAACGACGCAACTCGCAAAAGCTCTTCTCAAGCAGTTTGTTCAGGTCCCTTGAAGACAGTCTTCCGAATCCCTGCTTGTGTCTCCGCTTGTGTCTCTGCTTGTCTCTCTGCTTCTCCTCCCCCAAGCCCTTATATGCCTACTCAAACCCAGTCAGATCATGCCACCTAGAGATCCAAGACAGGCTCACAAAAGGAGGAAGCACACCGGGCTAGGCAGCTGCTACCAAATAAGGCTTGTTTACAGCTAAGCTTGAGCTTTCTGGCATCAAGCCAGGCGCCATCTTAGAGTTGTGGCTCACCACACACAGAGAAACCCTGTCTTGAAAAACAAAAAAAAAAAATTTTAAGGCCTTGGTGTCTATTATTATGGTTGGTGGGTCACCAGGGTCATACAACACACATGTACATGTACATGTGCACATCACACACACATACACCTGTCCAACATATCAATTTCTGGCTTTATTGAAGCAGGTTTCTCTACAATGAAATGATGTTATGACATGAAGTGTCATGAAGTTGAACTTGTAATGTAGACAAGAACTAAAACCAAACAATGTATTTATTTTACATAAGGAGATTCTGCACAGAGTGCTTGAAACAGGCTAGATGGTTTTCAAAAAGTTAGTAAGTGTCCCTTGAAACTGAACTTTTTTTTTTAATATTTATTTATTTATTTATTATGTATACAGTATTTGCTCTACATATATGCCTGGGCAGATTTCAATGTAGATGGCTGTGAGCCACCATGTGGTTGCTGGGAATTGAACTCAGGACCTTGGAAAGAACAGCCAGTGCTCTTAACCTCTGAGCCACCTCTCCAGCCCGAAACTGAACTTTTTAAAACTATTCAACACTTACTTATTAAAAAACTATAAACACTTAACTAGTAACCCTACAAATGACTACAACCCCCTAAGACCTAACCACTAAACCTATTGATAACTATTACAACTATTTTCATAACCTTTTAGAAGGATACAGTCTCTGGGGCAGGTCCTCAGTCGCCAGGAACACAGTCCCTGGGGTAGACCCTTTAATGCACTTAGCAGTCTTTCTTCCTGAATATCTCAGATGTAGCTCCGTCAGGGTAAATTGGCTATGGCAGTTTCACCTTAAATAAGGCTTGAGGCTTTCTTCTCTCTGGGAGACCTCAGCCGTCTGTAGGCCAACTTATTTCCTCCTTTGTATCAGCAACTCTGCCGCTCTGCTTCAGTTTTTTTTTTTTTTTTTTTTGGTTTTTCAAGACAAGGTTTCTCTGGGTAATATAGCCCTGGCTGTCCTGGACTCACTTTGTAGACCAGGCTGGCCTCAAACTCAGAGAGATCCACCTGCCTTTGCCTCCTGAGTGCTGGGATTAAAGGCGCCACCACACCCGGCTTTGCCTCACTCTTTAAAGCTGGCCACAGTTCCGTTCAGGCCACTGTTCAGACAGGTCAAACCCCTCTAGGCAAAAGCTGAGCCACAGGGTTTAGTCCTTGGCCTTTTGCTGTCTTGCTGAGGCTTTATCTGCTCACCAGCTTCTTTCTGCCTCAGGAAGATCTGGCCATCAGTCCACCAGCACTTTCTCCATCAGAGGATACAAACTACTCATTGTCCTTTTTAGCGTGAGGACTAGCTAGCATTCCTAGCATCGGAGCTCTCTAGCATGGGGCCCTCTTGGCTCCATCCATTTGTCCTTAAATAGGATCTCTCCTTGTTCCACCTGTTTCAGCTTAATCTGGGCTCTGCCCACTTAGCAGCTGAAAACAATGCCAGGCCATAAACCTTGTTTTTAGTCCATAAAGTCTTTCCTTGTTTCACCTGGCTTCCTCCTTGTTTTTAGTTCATAGAGACTACCCTCGTCTCACCTGACTTCATCTTTGTTTTTAGTCCATAAACTGATAAGCTAATTGCCCACAGCCAAGTTGATCTTCATGCCCCGAATTAAGAGACTGTATCAGAAACCTCTAGATATTTACTAAATCTAATTTATATTAATCTAACTCCCTACAGTCCCTCCTAGACCTAGAGTAATCACCTGAGAGTGATGAAGGTATGGTAACTGGCTCAGGGATCTGGCCTCAGAAGGACATAGGACTAATGTCTGGAATCATCCCAGTCCTAAGAGACAGGGTTATAAATAAGACTGACTGCTTCAAAAAGGAGGAAGAATTGTCAACCCTTATACTGTCCAGTGCTCACTTAACTTCTAGACATGTATACCATCTATCCACAGACCCAGTACAGTCTGGAGCATTACATGTTGCAGTGTGTGTGCGCGTGTGTTGTGGTATATTGTACATGTGTGTTGTGGGTATGGACGTAAGAAATGTTAAATGGTAGTCTTTTCTGCCGAATATTGTGAAATTTTTGTTTGTTTGTTTTTTTGAGACAGGGTTTCTCTGTATAACAGCCCTGGCTGTCCTGGACTTGATTTAGACCAGGTTGGCCTCGAACTCACAAAGATCCGCCTGCCTCTGCCTCCCAAGTGCTAGAATTAAAAGCATGCAGCAACACTCCCAGCTCACTGTGAAACTTTTATGACAATGAATTCAAATATTTTTATGTCCCTACTATGTAAAACCTTTACACAAATGTTTTAATCCCCCCCACACACACTGTTAAAAACTTTATAAACACTGCCGGGCATGGTGGCGTACGCCTTTGATCCTAGTACCTGGGAGGCAGAGGCAGGCAGATCTTTGTGACTCTGTGAGTTCAAAGCTAGCCCAGTCTACAAAGTGAGTCCAGGACAGCCATGGATACACAGAGAAACCCTGTCTTTAAAAAAAAAAAAAAAGAAAGAAAGAAAAGAAAAGGAACCAACCCAGAACCTCAGCATGTTTATTTCATACACTGAATTAAAGAGATGTTTCTTGGGCTTTTCTTAATTGAATCTCACATTCTCTCTGTGTTAATTGGCCTGTTTATATTACTTTCACACAATCTCCTTAACAGCGTAGTTGAACTTAAAAGAAAACATAGAGGACTGGAAGGGCCAAACAAGAGTTCAGACCAGGAGCTGGAAGGAAGAGACCAGGCTAGAGTCCTAATGTCCTTCTTCCCAGCTGGAACTAGATGTGTCTCACCAGCCTCCGAGCCACAGCTGGCTTAGATATATTGGTGAAGGGAAGTCACCTGAGGCTGGGATGTGCACAGCAGTAGAATGTGTGCCTAGCATGCACAAGGCTCTGGATCTGATCCTTAAAGCAAGAGTGTGACCAATTGAGAGGATAATTTTTTTTTAAATTCTAAACATAATCAAATTATTACAAGTATTACAGAAGCCAGGCATGGAGGCACATGCCTTTAATCCCAGCACTCAGGAGGCAGAAGGATCTCTGTGAGTTCGAAGCCAGCCTGATCTGCAGAGTGAGTCCAGGACAGCCAGGACTACATAGAGAAACCATGTCTCCAAAAACCAAATAATAATAACAATAATTTACAAACTATAAGAAGTTCTGAAATCATAAAGGATTAAAGGGTCATCCAGAGGAAATGTAAAGTATCCACTAGCCAGGAGTCTGGGGCTTACTCATTTCTGTAAGAAGAAACCCTGTCTCAAAAAAAATCTGCTGAGCGTTGGTGGCGCACGCCTTTAATCCCAGCACTCAGGAGGCAGAGGCAGGCAGATCTCTGGGACTTCGAGGCCAGCCTGGTCTACAAAGTGAGTCCAGGACAGCCAGGCTGTTACACAGACAAACCCTGTCTTGAAAAACCAAAAAAAAAAAAAAAATCTAAAAAAGAAAAAAACAAAATAAAAGTGTCTAGTCAGCCTTCTGAGGCTATAACAAAAATTTAAGATAAAGCAGCTCAAAGAGAAAAAGGTTATTTGGCTCACCATTTTGGAAATTCCAGTCTGTCATCAAACAGTCCTTCTGTTTCCTATGTGGTGGGGCAAAACCATGAATCAGGGAAGGAAGAAGAGTGAGGAAAAGGCTAATGTCCCACAACCCCCTTCACAGGTACACATTATCCTAAGGACCCCAAACAATGCCCTACCTCCCAAATGTTCCACACTGGGGACCACACTGGGGACCAGAACCTTCCACATACAGACCTTTGGGGAACCAAGATCTAAACTACAGCAGAAAGTAGTTTTTCCTAGTTGCTTTTCTTTCTATTTTTCACCATTAATATTTAGTTTGGGAACATAACATTTAATGATTAAACAAACAAAAAACCCAGACAAACTAACGAACGGGTCAAGTAAAGATAACAGCAGGTCACAGATGAAGCACAGATGAATGGAAGGGAGCTTAATTTTCTAATTCTTTAAAACAAACTGATGATGTCACTAGGAAAAAGAGAGTCAGTTGGAACCTGGTACCTGGCAGTTACTAGAAGAGCTGTGACTGGGCAGAGGGTACCTGGAACCTCCCTGGGCCCTTAGCCCCCAAAGCTCCCGACACTGTATGTTCAGGCCTGTGCACAAGAGACACAGGGTATCTTCAAATTGAGAGGATTATCTAGAATGGAGACGGACAACCCCCCACACTTGGTGACCCCCACATCGGTGAAGGCTATTCTCTCAAAGATTGAGGCTGCCCAGCTACTTAGGACTCAGGAGGTAACCCCAGAGATGAGGAAAACACCCTTCTATTGGGGTCTTATGCAGAGGCTGGGGACTGATCTCACATTTACACAAAATTCCAGCCTTTGAGCCTTTGGAGGTCCTGGGGTATCTGACAAGCTGGGTTTGCAGACAGATGTGGTCAGAATGTCCATATCCTGTATTTGACTTCCTCAGCATAGGCTAGGACCAACCACCCCTGTAAGGCAGAGGTGTAAGTTCACAGCTCCTAGGTAAGTGGGTGGGAGGCCACTGGACAGCGTTTAGTGATGGGTCCCAAAAGGTGGGGGGGGGGCAGATTTTAAAAATTCAGACTCTGTGTTGACAGACTGCTAGAATCCCCTAAGATATGCCCCAGAAACACTTGGGGTGATGTCCAAAGGCTCAGCTCACCCTTCACATAAGGCTGTAGTGCATTTCCTGCTCAGTCTCTTCCCAACTCCACTGAGTCAGCATTTGCAAGGAGGCAGATGGAGGTGGCAGATGTGGGACAGTAAAGGACTCCTTGCTTGAACCAGAGCATTTCTTAGGGTTTTTTTTGTTTGTTTGTTTGTTGGTTGGTTTTGGTTTTTGTTTTTTTCAAATGTCCCCTCCAAGTACTTGTGAAATTCCAGATGTCTCCAGCAAGTTCTGAAATTCGAAGAGGCGTGTTCACTGTGGGTCTTTAGTGCCACTCAGCTTGAAAATAAAGTGATAACAAGAGCCAACAAGAGATGATGCTCCCTGTGCTCCGGACACAATTCTAAACCCTTCCCAATACCAAGTCATACCATCTTCATAAAAAGCCTGTGGTGTTGAGCCCTGCTTTACCAGTGAGAAAACCCTGAGATCTGGAGTTTACCAGCTTGTTTAAGATCCCACACTGCTAGAACACAGGCAAGTGACTACAGGATCCAGACCCCTAACCTCTGCCATCTGCTTCCCCTGCCCCATACAGGACATTTCCACCCAGCTCTCAGACATCTTGGACAACGTCAACTGTGCCATCAGTCGCTTCCAGGAAGAACTGGGATATGATTTAAAAGAAAAGGCAAAACCTCACCAACCGGAGCAAAAAGGCAAGATGAGATTCATCTTGCTGGAGAAAATCGCCTCCTTCTCCAAAGACACGAAGGCGAAAGAGAAACACCTGTATGAAATCCTCCGCTGGCTGGGTGACTGGGGTAAGTCTGTGGGCTGGGTGCAGTCCTAAGAGGAGGTGCCTTCCCCCAAGACACTAGGGACTGAACCCCTTCCTTTCTCCACCTGAGTCAGTACCTGCAAGGAGGGGATTTGGGGTAGTGGACATGGGACAGCAAAGGACAGACTGTGACAATGCTTCCCCAGTGAAGAGCTATCATGTGGCAGCGCAGCCCCCACCCCTGCAGAGGGCCAAGTCAGTTAGGGCTTTTGTTGCTCTGACAAATACCTGAAAGAAAGCAAGGACAAAGGCTCATTTTGGCTCCTGGCTCCAGAGGTGTTGGTGATGGTCCCTTCACCCTATCACTCTAGGCCTGAGGCCAGGCTGAAGGTCGAGGTGACAGGCGATTGGGCCAGAAGATGCTGCTCCATTCACTCAACCAGAAAACAGAGACCAGGAAGAGGCGGGGGCAAGGCATACCATTTAAAGGCACATCCCCGGTTATCCACTTCCCCCAACTTGGTCTTACCTTCCACTTGTATGGCCTCCCAACAGTCCACCTAAATTTTTTGAATCTACCAACAGATTAATTCACGGATTAGGTCAGAGCCCTCACGTTCTGACCACCTCTGGAAATACCCTTGCCCAGAGATATGCCTTCCACCAATTCAGTCAAGATTAATCACCACATACAGAGCTGGGAAGGTAGCCAGTGGATAAGTGCTTGCTGTGCAAACTTGGGGACTTAAGTTCAGACTCTAATAAACTATATAAAAACCTGAGAGTGGCAGGACGTGCCTATACCCTCAGCACTAGGGAGTGGAGAAGGGGGATCCCAGCCAGGCTAACAGTAACGGTAAGCTCCAGGTTCGGTGACAGGAGACTGTCCACTGTGATCTCTGCGCTTCACACCCACCCACGTGGACAAGCATAGCAGCCTAGGCTACACAGTGAGACTCTGTCTCAAGCAAGCAGACACACTGAAACACAAAGAAAGCTGTTGATTCTACCTAATCCACTCGATGATCCAGATGTTAGATTATGCCACAGGCTCGAGATTCACTACCCAGATACCTGGCTGGCCTCACACTCAGCAACACACTCTCATGTCTGCTGTACTTCTGCGTGGCAGACCTCACATCAATCATTTCAGCAGTATTATTACCTCGTTCAGTCCTCACCCAGCCCTCTTGCAGGGAAGGAAACTGAAGCTCAAGGAAGCAATCTGCCCAATAGCTAGGTTCCAATGAAAACAATCTACCCTTAGGTCTGCTGCAACCCCCTGTGCTCTAGGGCTACAGGGGGTCCCCAGAGGACAGACTGTTCTCAGCCTGGCCCCCCGCCCTGCCCAGGTGACAGTCTGACCTATGAGATGAAGAACAAGAGCACTGCAGAGGAAGAGGAGGCCCTGGATGAATGGTTCGAGGCCATGGAGAAAGTGTTGCCTCTCTCCCTCATGGCCACCAAAGGAGGCATCGAGTCTCTCATCTCTCTTTGTTCCACTCTCATTGAAGAACAAAAGAAAAGGACACAAAGTAGGTTCCTGGAGCATCTAGGAGGAGATCTGGGAGGGGATGGGCTGGAAGCCATCTCAGGGGAAGAAGCCTCAGGAGGCTGTGCAGGGGTTTTTTTTTTTTTGTTTGTTTGTTTTGTTTTTTAAACATTTATTTATTTATTATGTATACAGTATTTGCTCTACATATATGCCCGGGCAGCAGACCTCAATGTAGAATGTAGATGGTTGTGAGCCACCATGTGGTTGCTGGGAATTGAACTCAGGACCTTTGGAAGAACACCCAGTGCTCTTAACCCCTGAGCCACCTCTCCAGCCCCCATGTGCAGGGGTTTTTGACCCTCCTCCATAACACACATGCAAAAGACAGGAGTGTGGGAAGCCAGGGTGTGGAGCTGGGGTATCAGACCCAGACTGCTCACAAAACTGTTCCAAGCTGCACTCACAAGTTGATCACCTAGAGGACCTGGGTTCAGTTCCCAGCACTCACATAGTACCTCACAATCATCTGTAACTCCAGTTCCAGGGGGATCTGACAACCTCTTCTGGCCTCTACAGGCACTGCATGCACGTGGTACACAGACCAAACACCCTAACATATCCCAGCACTCTGGCGGTAGTGGCATGCAGATCTCTGAGTTCAAGGCCAGTTTGTTCTACAAAGTGAGTTCCAGGACAACCAGGGCTACATAGAGAAACTCTGCCTCTTAATTTTTAAGATAGGAATGTGGAGCCGGGCGTGGTGGTGCACGCCTTTAATCCCAGCACTTGGGAGGCAGAGGCAGGCGGATCTCTGTGAGTTCAAGGCCAGCCTGGTCTACAAAGCAAGTCCAGGACAGCCAGGGCTACACAGAGAAACCCTGTCTCGAAAAACCAAAAAAAAAAAAAAAAAAAGATAGGAATGTGGTGAAGATGAGTCCTCAAGTGCTTCCTAGAGCTGTGGGCTCATGGGGGTTCTAGGAAACAAAACATAATGGCCAGGAAAGCTGCAGTTTATAGGCAGAGCTTGAAGAGACTCTTTCTTCCACCTAAACCCAGCTCAAGCCATGGTTTGGTAAGCCTCTGCTGGAATCCCCTCTGGAGCCTTCCTGATTCTGGATTCTCCTAAGGTGGTCAGTCACCAGCCTGCTAAACCTTGTAATTTTATTCCTATCCATTCTATAACTGACCTGAGACTACCTCCCTCATTTTGTGGTTGACAGCCCCAAAGCTCACAGAATGGAAGGGGCCACAGGAAAAGTGGTGACAAAACCCAGTCCTCTGATTTGGTTAGCCTTACTCAAGAGCTCGGGCTTTGGAATGAAACAGACACAATTTTAATCCCACCTCTGCCAACTTTGGGCATCTTTATCTCTATGAACTGTTTCTTCAAAGAATATTATCTACCATAAGGGTTGGGAGGAAAGGTGCATGGTATGAGATGTCTCATACCGTGCTTGGAATACTCCAGGCTTAATAAAACAGCAGCTGACATTAGCACTTCTGTGGATTCTCTCAGACAAGTTCATTATCATTATCAACTAAATAATGTTGAAGCCAGGCATGGTGGCACATGCTTTTAATCCCAGCACTCAGGATGCAGAGGCAGGAGGATTTCTGTGAGTTTGAGGCCAGCCTAGACTACATAGTGAGCTCCAGAACAGCCAAAGCTATATGTAGAGGAACCCTGTCTCAAAATAAATAAATTAATTAAATTAAGTGAGATGGAATGTTGTGGGAGGAAGAATACAGAAAATGGAGACTATCTGTCCTATAATCTTTACCAAATTATATCTTAAAATAGTTATTTGTATACTCATTTTCTTGTGAGAGTGTGACATTTGTGTGTAGGCCACATATTAATACTGGGTGTCTTTCTCAATTGTTCCCCACCTTACTTTTTGAGACAGCCCCTCCCTGAACCTAGAGCTTGCCAATGGGCTAGACTGTGTGGCCAGTGACCCGAGGGATGCTGCAGTGTCTGCCCCTCCAGTAATGGAGTAATGGGATGATAGGTACGCCCAGCAGGTCCAGCCTTTGACATAGGTGCCGGGATCTAAACTCAGGCTCTCATGCTTACAGAGTGAGTTTGTCACCACCTGACCATCTCTTCAGCCTGACAGAGTGGAAACTGTTTTTTATTTATTTTTTGTTCTTTGAGACAGGGTTTCTCTGTGTGGCCTTGGCTGTCCTAGAACTAGATCTGTAGACCAGACTGGCTTCGAATACACAGAACTCTGCCTCTCCCTGCCTCTTGTTGGCTGGGATTAGAGGCATGCACCACCATGCCCTGCTTGCGGGGATTATTTACTTTAGCATTATACTTGGCCTTAAATACATGTACTCTAAGTTCCAAGAATTAGAATCTACAGTTATTCCCATTTTTCCAATGAGGAAACTAAGGCACTAAGAAGTTAGGAAATGTACCCAAGGCAAATGGTACAAATTAGATTTGGATCCAAAATGAGTGGGTCTCAGAATTCCGAACCCTAAGGTCATAGGGCTTGTCTGACATAGTTAGATGCTACACTGGGCTCACTATCAGTTAAGCTCCAATGCCCTCTTGCCTCATACCCAAAGCTAGCCACCATTCTCTTTGCCAGTGATGTTTGCCAATATGATCATTCTATCAGCCCTACACACACAGCAGGTACAAAGATGTGTGACCACAACCAGTCCCGGAAGAGCTGAGATCTGTCCCTGGAGTCACACACAGTACACACAATCTGTGCTAGTGTATTTCCTTGGCCTAGGGGTCTAATGTGATCCCTGATATGGGTAAAGACAATTATTAAAGCAATAACGACATGTGAACAGTTGTGATAGATTCTATAGGCACTGTTCAGGGGTAACCGAAAAAGAAAGGGAAACATCTAGGGGGATAAGGGGTTTGGGGAGCTTGGAAAGCTTGGAAGAGCATGATTAGAAAAATAACTCCTTGTTATGAAGTAGGTTGAACTGGGAGGAGCTGGCATGGTGTGCCAGGCCTCTCTGGGCTATGCAGTACTGTGCAAGCTGGTAGACCTAAGGCTATGCTCAGGAAGTCCCAGGCCTGGCACAGGGGTCCCCTGATAACCCCTCCCTTACTTACAGTGCCAGCTACTTGCTCTTGCCCACCCCAAAGAGGGGTGGGTGAGAATCCTGGCTGGGCAGGGTCTAGAGGGTCAGTATACCTCTCTCCCAGCACCTTGCTGCCTCCTAATGGAAACTTGCTGCCTTTCTCCTCTCCACCTCTTCCAGTATCCAAACATAACTTCTGGCAAGACTGGCGGAAGAAAAGCCCACAAAAGTCGCCACTCCTCTCTCAGCCACTGAGCCCGGAACAGATGCTCCAGGACGAGAACATCACGTGCAAGAAGGTCTCAGAGGTGAAGTCCATGCTACAGGAGCTCCTTGACTCCACCATGTTCAACAAAGGGGAGGTCAGGACCATCAGGTACATGTCCACTGTGGTGGAGAACCTCAGCAAGGCCTTGGTCCTCCAGCACAAGGAGAACAACAGTCTGGAGTCAAAATACAGGCATCTACAGGTGGAGTTGAACAAAGAGCTCAACAGCCAGCGACTGTACTTCCAGAAATCCATCCAAGTCCTCGAGATCAAAAGGGATGCACTGCTGAAACAGGTGGAGGTCCTCGGGGGGAAATACCACGGTCTCCTTATGATGAAGCACGCCCTGGACTTCCAGCTGAAGACGGTGTACAGTGCTGCTGGTCTACAAGAAACAGCTGAGGATTTCGATGGCACTCAAGGGCCCCTTGAAAAAGAGACCCTTCCAGAGAAAGGTACGGCCCTGGAGGAACCCCAACAGGAGCTCACGGAGGAAGCACATTTGTTTTCACCACTTTCCCTAAGTCCCCTGGCCAAGGCCTGGGACAGCAGCACTATAACTTCAGGGCAAGAGTCACCCTCCACCATAGCCACAGACCCAAGGATTGATGGTGTTTTCAGTGAGCACCTCAAGCCTGTGCTGCTGCATTCAGAGGTATCCCAGATCCCTACACTATGGCAAAAACTGATAGAAGAGGCTCCAGACCATGAAGGCAAAGACCAGGAAGACCACTTCCAAGAGAAGGAAGGAGTCCAAAGCAAGTCCTATCTAGAGAAGTGTGTGTTCCCAGGGAATTCCAGGATGATGCTCTTGGAGAGCCACATGGAGCACTGGGAGGAAGAACACAGCTGGGAGACAAGGAGGCAGCTGTGGCTGCAGGAGGAAGAGATGTGGCTTCAGAGGCAGAAGAAGTGGGCCCTGCTCGAGCAGGAGCACCAGGAGAAAGTGAGGCAGTGGGAGGCGGAGGCAGCCGCCAGGGAGCAGTGGCGAAGACTCAGCCACCCAGAAGAGGAAAAACAGAGGCCCAGGAAGGCCACCATGGAGCAGAAGGGAGGTTCAGAGAAGCTGATCTTCACAACCACCAGCCGGTGGAGGAACTTGGAGAAGTTAGAACCAACATAGGTGCCTGCCTCCGGCTGGGCCCACTCAGCTCGCCAAAGCAGGAGGTCACAGTTAGCCACGTCCCCACATAACCAGCGGCTGGTCCAGGGAAACCAGAAGTCCCTGAGTTCAGCTGAGTTGATGCAAACACAATGGGCCCGCCAGGTTTCTGCTAAGCCCAAGAAATGTGCTTCCTTCCCCGTCACTGGGATATCCATCCGGAAGGTGAGCCGGTCCTCTTCGCAGAAACCAGGGACCCCTAAGGACAAGGTGTACCATAGAGACACGGAGGCCCAGAAGAAGAACCTGCAGATCTTGGGCAGTTCCAAATCAGAGCTGACACTGCCACACTACCTGCACAGCAAGGCCCTAGAGATCACAGCCATCACCATGGAGCTGAACACCCTCAGGCTGCAGTGCCTGTTCAGGAAATACATCCACTACAGACGTTTCCAGAGCCTCCGGTAGGTGCCCCGGCAGCCACCAACACACACCCACCACAAAATAGGGTAGAGCCAAATCCCAGGGGAGAGATAAAGGAATGTGGGCAGGAAACCATGAGGGGAATCCCCCACATCTCCTGGGAGACGGGACTAACAAAGGCTGGTGTCGGCCTTGGGCAACACTTGAAAGTGTAGGAGGTACAGCGTCTATTATGTTGTTTTTCTTTTTATTTTTTTTTATTTATTATGTATACAGGGTTCTGCCTGCACATATGCCTGCAGGCCAGAAGAGGGCACCAGATCTCATTATGGATGGTTGGGAGGCACCATGTGGGTGCTCGGACTTGAACTCAGGACCTCTGAAAGAACAGCCAGTGCTCTTAACCTCTGAGCCATTTCTCCAGCCCCCTATGCTGTTTTTCTTAAGTGGGCTTTTCCTCCAAACCTAGTCTCCCTGTCTCCAACTCATATTTTCCTGTCCATCATTTGATATGTTCCCTACCGTCTGCTTGACTTTTCCTTTCCAGCCCTGAGGTTCCTCCCCTCAGACCACCTTCTACCGTTCTTCTCCATAAACCCATTCCTCTTTTTCTTCTCAAGAATTAACAGAAGGGAGGTTGTCTCTCCAGTCAACTGACTTGCGGAGAAGAGGAAGTCTCTCTAGCTCCTAAGTTTCTTCTCTTTCTTCCCAGACAAGAATTGATTAAACACATAGGAGCCATTCGACAAATGAGGGTCACCTATAAGACCCAGAGCCTCTATGTGTTCCTGGAAAACATTGACCGCCAGCAAAGCCTCAGGCTGCAGGCCTGGACAGATAAACAGAAAGAACTGGAGGAGAAACACCAGGAATACCTGCATGCCATGGTGACCATGTTCCCTAAGGTGCGCCTCCTCCTGCCACCTTTCGTGAGGAGGAGGGAGCAGAGTGGGGGTTGTCAGGTGATGGGAAATGAGAGGCCATGTGAGTCTCTGGGCTGGAGTATGAGGAAAGGCAACTGTCCAATGTATGAATGCGATAAGGGGACCCTTCGGAAAACTGTAGAAAAGAAGGTTCCTTCAGAGAGCTGAGTCCTGCAGTCTCTCCTTGGAACTGGGATCCCCTTGCTCTCTTCAGCTCTGGCTACCATCCAGGCTTGAGGTACAACTATCTCTTCACTCCCTCGCAGAAGTTTTGCCCTTCTTTCCGGATTCTTCCTTGATTCACTTCCTTGTTTTACTGGAGTCCTTCCTCTAGGCACTGCCTGACAAAGAATGCCAAGAGTACATTGTGGGAGATGGTGCTGGTCCAAAAGTGCCTCTTTTTCTGTTTTTATTTTTATTTTATGCTCATTGGTGTTTTGACTGCATGTATGTCTGTGTGAAGATGTCGGGTCCCCTGGAACTGGAGTTACAGACAGTTGTGAGCTGCCAGGTGGGTGCTGGGAACTGAACTGGAAGAGCAGCCAGTGCTCTTCACTGCTGAGCCATCTCTCCAGCCCCCTAAAAATGTCTTTTAAAAAAAAAACTATTTTATTTGGTGAGCCTGTATGTCCCCTTCCACTGTGGGTTCTGGGATACAACTCAGGTCAGCAGGTATTCATGCCAAGCGCCTTCACAGCCACCCCAGGGGCCTTGAGAAAGTCTTTCCTTAGGACCTGCCCTGACTTCCTCTCTCTACTCATGGAAGAAGTCAAAGTAGGCTTCACTGTCCTCCCAGGTTTGCAGGCACCACTCAGTTCAGAGCCCAAACCATCCCGAGTTCTGCTTCTTGGGTTGGACTCATTGTCCTTCTCTTGGCTAACAGAATCTCTCTCTGTCAAATTGTTTCATAACTTCATAAAGATGCACCTGGTGTGGATTTATTTTGTTGACTTTATTGGGCATTTAGTCAACCATTTCAATTTAAAAACATAAGCCCTATGGTTCTAACATATTTTCTTAAATTATACAGTAGTTCAGGGGTGACCTGCTAGCCCTGGGGATTCTGGTACAGCTAACCTTGGCCTGTCCACCCAGCAGAGTTATGACTGAGGCCCAACATAAATCATAACACTAATTAAAGCAGTAAAGGAGCCTCTTTTTCCCTGTGGTTCTGAAGTGTGAACTCTGTCATTCAGTCTTAAAGAGCTAGACATGCCCAGTTGAGTCTACACTCCTCCAGGGGCTTTGTGAGATAAAAAGTTATTAATGTGTTTGTTTATAGTGAATTTTATTGTGTATGTTTAAGGTATAATACACAGGGTGAAATAAGATACCTATCTGTTGTAAAATGGTTACTGCAATAAAACAAATTAATATATCCATTGAGACGAGACAGAAAGAAAGAGAGAAAATTATGAGGACATTGGTAAGAGAAAGAGGGACCTGGAGTTGGATTGAAGCTCAGATTCAAGAACTCCAATGCAATTAACATTTGCTTTTAGGCTTTTATCCATTCCTTGCTGTAAAGCTGAGCTGTTCTAGAATCTCACTAAGACTCTCCGGGGCCAGATAGTAACTTCTGGTTCTCATCTTATCACATTACAATCCCACCAAGGCACCTCTGCCTAAGTCAAAGTCCCTAAAAAAATGAAGGTGTGTCCTCAGGCTGCTGGGGTGAGCAGAGTGGAGCTGTACCTCTGTCCCCTCACCACTAACGTTCTATCTCTTGTAACCACCCATTTTCCCATAATCCCACCATAGATTACAGTGACAAAAGCAGCTATAATCTATCCAACCAGCAAAAATCCTAACTACAGGGACTGGAGAGATGTCTTCGCGGTTAAGAGCACTGGCTGCTCTTCCAGAGGACCTACATGGCAGTTCACAATTGTCTGTAATTGCCAGGCGTGGTGGCACACATCTTTAGTCCCAGCACTCAGGAGGCAGAGGCAGGTAGATCTCTGTGAGTTCAAGGCCAGCCTGGTCTACAGAGTGAGTTCTAGGACAGCCAGGGATGCAGAGAAACCCTGTCTCGAAAAACCAAAAACAAACAAACAAACAAAAAAAAAACCAAATCCTAAGTGCAACCCACTGTTGTTAGCAATGACCTCATACTCTACTTAGCATCTTTCTGTTACAGGAGTTTTCAGAGCACAAGCCTGGCCTCTGGCTCAGACAAGCTGGCCTCCGCCACCCATCCTTGAATGCCCATTAAAGAGAAAGTGGCAGAAAAGCAAAGAATGTTTTCTCCACTGTGACTGCTCTGGGGGAAGGATGCCATGGAAGGGTCTAGGGATCTCTAGTCTGTCTGGGGTACTGTCATGAGGCTTGGGTTAAACAGAGGATGAGAGCACTAATGACTGTACAGCTCTGGTCCAGATGTGGTCTCGTCACCGGCCCATCCACACTCGGCCCTGCTCTGTCCTGCAGTTGTCTGTGCTGTGTGAACTCCCTTCCCAGGAGGCACGCTCCTCCTCCATTTAGTTTTCCTGTTCCATTGCACATGGCTTCTGGGGAATTCCAATTTCTTGAGAACAGTTTTTCAAGAATAGATAGGTGGGGCACAGGTGTCTCTCTTTAGAACATTTTGCTCCCTACATGGACAGTGACAACTGGAACTATTCACCCAGGCTTGTTTTCTTTTTTAAAAAGATTTATTTATTGTGTATATAGTGTTCTGATTGCATGTGCGCCTGCAAGCCAGAAGAGGGCACCAGATCTCATTCTAGATGGTTGAGAGTCACCATGTGGCTGCTGGGAATTGAACTCAGGACCTCTGGAAGAGCAGCCAGTGCTCTTAACTTCTGAGCCATCTCTCCAGCCCCTTCACCCATGCTTCCTACTCTGTGTCCTTTGGTCTACACCTCCCCACTTCCTGGCCACACCCCAACTTTGGTAGCTACTGTTTTATTTTTTACCTCTATAT
>CAJQZJ010033609.1:3177576-3191316 GCA_907164525.1 Lophiomys imhausi | reverse complement strand
TTCTGGATTGTGATGGTTGCATTTAAAATGTTCCCAACAGGCTCAAGTTTTGGATGTTTACTGTCCAGTCTGTGGCACTATTTTGAAGGCTTTGGAGCCTTTAGGAAGTGGAGCCTGGCTAGAGGAAGCAGGTCGTTAGAGTTGGACCTTAAACGTTATACTCATCCCTGGCTCTGGTGAGCTCTCTGCCTTCTGTCTCAGCTACGTGAGCTATGATGGACTGAAATCTCACTGAAACTGGGAACCAAGACACTCGGTGTGTGCACAAGAGAAATCATTATAGCATTCTTCCTTTTTCTTTTTATCCCCCCTTTGGTTTTTTTGTTTTGTTTTTTTGGTTTTTCGAGACAGGGTTTCTCTGTGTAACAGCATTGGCTGTCCTGGACTTGCTTTGTAGAACAGGCTGGCCTCGAACTCACAGAGATCCACCTGCCTCTGCCTCCCAAGTGCTGGGATTAAAGGCGTGCACCACCACCGCCCAGCTCCCCCTTTGGTTTTTTGAGACAGGGTTTCTTTGTGTAATAGTACTGGTATCCTGGAATTTGCTTTGTAGACCAGGCTGGCCTCAAACTCAGAGATTGGCCTGTCTCTGCCTCCTGAGGGCTGGGAGTAAAGGTGTGCGCCAACACAACCGGCTTCATTATAGCATTCTGTACAACCAGATGAGCTATGAAAACAACTTGCTATGCTGCATGCCTGTAATCCTGGCATTTGGATGGCTAAGTATAAAATGAAATAGTAAGTAAGGGTGGTGAGATTGCTTTGAGGTTAAAGGCACTTGACACACAAGTTTGACAATCTCAGTTTGATCCCTAGGACACATGGAAAGGTAGAAAAGAGAACCAACTCCATGAAGTGGCTTCTGACTGCCTCAGGCACTCCATGGTACTCACATGTAGTAACAATAAGAAATATAGTTTAAAAGGAACACTGAAATAGTATGCAGTCTTTTTTAAAAAGGCAAGTGTTTGTGTAAATAATGCTGTGAGGGCTCCCCTGCTCCTCACCCAGCTTCATGCAGAAGGCTACTTACTCTGTGCTTCAGGCCCTGCCTGTAGTGCCATCAGTGTTCTACTCCCTGGCTTCCTTCAGTTTTATCTATTGTCCAGATTCTTTACAACAAAGGAGAAAGTAGGAACTACCCCAGCAAATCAGAACTGAAGGACTTGCAAGGCAAGTATCATTTGCTAGGGACCTGGGGTTTGTAGTCTCTCCTCAACCCAGAGCCCAGCAGGGTCAGTGACAATCAGACAAGACCTCCACCCAAACTAGAGACATCTTTTTTCCCCATCTTCCTGATACCCTCTGCTGGCTCCTCTAGCTCCAGCAAGACTTGAACATCCACCTGAACATCCCTGTGGTCACTGATGCAAAGCCAGGGAAATGTAAATCACCTCCAGTCTTACTCCAGAGAGTCCAGTCTTGTGGTTCCACCAACAAGCAACCTCCTCTGCCCAAACATCAGGAATCCGTGCCCCTGAGGATTGCCAGGTAGGTGTTACAGGCCAAGGGATGGGCATCAGGATGAGATGGGAGGCAGAGAGCAGGGCCAGGTGGCCTGGGGAAGCTGCAGCAAGCGAGGACACAGGCAGAGGTCACATCACTGGTTTCAAGGCCTATCTACTCAGCTGCTCTGAACTGGCTCTGGTGCTCAGATTCCATAGGTGGAATGTGTATGGAAATGCGTGATTTTGTGAGTTAGCCTGACTGACTCTGAGAAAACACAGGGGCAACTACACTGAGCATATTGACCCAGCATGTACCATTGGACTGCCCCTGTAAACAAGCCCAATTCTTCCCACCATGTGGGCTCCAGGCTCAGACATGGTGAGCCTCTGGGCAGCCAAGATGAGCCACACAAACACCTACCCCAATGGGACCTGATTCAGAGCCTCAGCATGTTCCTTAGAAGTGGAGCTTCTTAGTTGGGGAACTAAGATGTAGGGCCTCTACTGGGGAGGGGAGGGTGACAAGAGGGTGGTGACAAGTTCTTTAAGAAGGGAAGAAAACAAGGCCCAGTGTCTTAGACCTTGTGGTCCTAAATAGGCTTCTTAGCCTATTTCTGTGTCTCTTTGTCTCTGTTGACATTCTCTGTGCTCTCTCACTCCTAGCCAACAAGGGAACCAGATGGAAGCCATATGGAAGGCTGATGTGACCTCTTCAAGTCACCCAATAGAAAAGAAGACCCCTACAAGCCTGGGACCCCTACAAGCCTGGGACCAACTAGGTGGATACCCAGATATCCCCAGGCTGTTGACAGCGGATGAACATCCCTCCTACCACAGAAGTGTGAAGCCTCGGTAAGGAGCAAGGGCCGGTGCTTAACCTGGATTCGGGGAGACCTGTCCATCACAGACACACTGATTCTACTCAGTAGCCTAGACAGTCTCTCCAGACCCCAGTCCTGGACACAGCTGCTGTACCACATCAGAAGGGAAACACTGCTCACTTCATCCACTTGCTGGCTGTCAGCTTGGGACCTAAAAACAATTCTACCTCAGCCTCTCACGGGACTTTTCATAACACTTACGTTGCTGCACAAGGCTTACCTTCGCACGTGTTCCTGGTCTTTACATGGCTTTCTCAGGTGCATTTGCTTGCACTTGCAAGGTTGTTCTAGAGAAACAGGTGGAAGGACACAGAGACTGAGGAAAACCAGAAATTGTGTGATAGATGTAAGACTTGAGCCTGGGCTCAAACCATCTTTGTGGTTTTCATTTCCTGACTGCCTTCAAGAACTGTCACTTAGAAAAGCAGCTGAGGACCATGTGTGGGGACACATACCCATATTCCAGCACTTGGGAGGCTTTCCAGTTGAAGGCCAGCCTGGGACAGCAGTGGAGGGGAAGCAGTAGGACTCAGGACCCAGGGGGCCAGCCAAAGGCTTCTCTGGTTAGAATAAGTTTCTCTCCTTTGCCTCTCTTGGCTTGGAGATGTCTCCCCTGAACACACTAGGCTGTCTCAAGAGGCCTTTTAATCTTCTTCTCACCTGCTGCCAGTGGACCTGACCAGGAAGGATCTGTAACAAAAGAAGTCATGGGGATGGGCCCTGCTCAGTGAGGTCCTCCTCTGATGAAGTCCTCTACTGCAAGTCCTCAGGCTTTGCAGTCTCTGGGGTGGGGGGGGGGACAGCTGAGGTCCACCTCTTTTTTTTTTTAGAAATTTCTTTTGGTGGTGGGCACCTTCAGATTTTATTTATTTATTTATTTACTTATTTATTTACTTATTTATTTATTTTATGTATACAGTATTCTGTCTGCATGTACATCTGCAGGGCAGAAGAGGGCACCAGATCTCATTCTAGATGGTTGTGAGCCACCATGTGGTTGCTGGGACTTGAACTCAGGACCTCTGGAAGAGCAGTCAGTGCTCTAAAACTCTGAGCCATCTCTCCAGCCCAAGGTCCACCTCTTTGTTCTTTCCATGTATAAACACCTGGATAAGTGTCCAGTGTATGTACCACATGTGACTCCAGGCATCTGGGGCATGAGGATCTTTTTGAAAATAAAAGGAGTCAGCAGCTGGGTGACAACTCAGCCTGCTTTCTGCACAAGCTTGAGAGCCTGAGCCTGAGTCCCCAGCTATCTCCTGCATAAAATGTCAGGCATGGCAGCACACATGGTCCCAGCACCAGGAAGTGGACACAGGTAGTTCCCTGGAGCCTACTGGCCATCTCAGCTAGCCTAGTCAAATGGATGAGCTCCAGGTTTGGAGAGAGACCCTGTCTCAAAACATAGAGAACAACTGAAGACACCCACTGCCAACCTCTGACCTCCCATGTACTC
Organism: Lophiomys imhausi; assembly: GCA_907164525.1. Lineage (NCBI taxonomy): Eukaryota > Metazoa > Chordata > Mammalia > Rodentia > Muridae > Lophiomys > Lophiomys imhausi. The sequence goes on along the minus strand of CAJQZJ010033609.1, from coordinate 3,187,531 downwards.
ACACACATGCGTAACATGCATACATCCAAACACCCACATGAGCGTGCACACGTGCACACACGTGCAAACAGTATGATGGGAAAAGAGTCACAGTGAGCAGCACCCAACAGCAGCTTTCTGTCTTGCCTTCTTTTTTTCTTCTTTTTTGCTCACACTCTGTGGCATAGCATGCAAAATTCTAAGATCCCTTTCATGTCTCAAGCAGAGCTGCTCCACCCACCCCTGAGCCCCCAGTGGGATCTCAGCTGCAGGCTGGAGCACATGTCAAAATATTGTTCCCAGCAAAGACAGCTTTCTCTTTGTGAGAGAATTTAGATGAATACAATTTTCTTCCCCCTTTTACAACTCTACAGGAGTTTATTTGACTTGTCACAGTCCCAGGATAGAGGCAGAACCCTGCTTCTGTCTTTACCTGCACCCTGGGCTGGACCCCCTCCAGTATGTTAGGCTTCCGGGTGTTTTTATGAGTGTTTCTGTGTTGTCTCAGGGCCCTGTTATTGTGGTATAAAGATGATCCAGTGTTGGTGTTTTTGTTTTTGTTTTGTTTGTTTTTTGTTTTTGTTTTGAAGGGGTGAGACAGGGTCTCAGGGATGTATCATCTGTAATCCTAGCATTAGGGAGGCAAACAGAGGAGGATGGCAGGGAGTTCAAGGGCAGCATGATCTAGACAGTTCCAAGCTAAGCAGCTACATGGGAATGCTGTCTTTAAAAAAAAAGGTAGATGGTGAGGAGGAGTGGAGGGAAAAGGAGGAAGAGGAAAGGGGGCAGAGGGAAGAGGATCTCTATGGGTTCAGGGATGGCCTTGGGTTCAAGGACAGCCAGGGCTCCATAATGAGACCCTGTCTCAAATAACAAACAAAATATCTGAAAAGAAAAGGAGAATGTGGGGCATGCCTAGCTGGCTGGGTGGGTGCTGTCAGGAGTAGGTGTTGCTTTCCAGTGTAGCCTAAGCCAGCAAGCATGCCTGGTCAGAGAGGACAACAGCATTCGGATGCAGACCACAGACAGGGCAAGCTGTGGCAGGAAGAGGCAGTTCCCAGACTTACTCTTTACAGGAAGCCTCATTGCAAACACATCTAACATTAAAACACATCCACAGCCAGCCTCTGGCTGCAATCCCAGCCCTCAGGAGGATCAGGTAGGTGGATCATGAGTTCAAGAACAGCCTGGGTGCTGGATGGGGTTGTGTGTGCCTTTAATATCAGTACGTGGGAGCCAGAAGCAGGGGGATCTCTGAGTTCAAGGCCAGCCTGGTTTAAAGAGTGAGTTCCTAGCTGGGCGGTGGTGGCACACGCCTTTAATCCCAGCACTCGGGAGGCAGAGGCAGGTGGATGTCTGTGAGTTCGAGGCCAGCCTGGTCTACAAAGTGAGTCCAGGACAGCCAGAGCTACACAGAGAAACCCTGTCTCGAAAACAAAAACAAAAACAAAACAAAAACCTGGGAAGGGGTGTGTGTGTGTGTGTGTGTGTGTGTGTGTGTGTGTGTGTGTGTGTGTGATTGTGTATGTGTGCATGTGTGTGTGTGGTGGTGGTTTTCTAGCAATGAGATTGATACACAAGACTCATTTGTTTTTCAGAACAGAATTAACCTATCTGATCAAACAGGATATTATCTGCAAAATCAAACAACAACCTGAGGGAGCCAAGGAAGGCGCAGAGGGGACTATAGTTGGGATTGGCCATAGCTCTGCTTTCATCATGGTTTATGGTCTCAGGAGCCACAAGATGAGGAATCAAAAGTAATGTGGAAAACAGCCTGAGGGAAAGGTCTGTGTTACTATAAGTGTGACTGCGAAGAGGTGTGAAGACAAAGGGACAAGAGTCTTGGAAATAAGCCAGGCAAAGGGATAGAAAGCCACACACTCCTGTCTCGCTTACTGTGGGAGGCTGACTCAGAAAAGCTGGTACGAATAACTTCCTGATTAGGTAAGTCATCTCAAAAAGAGAGGTGTACATGATTGAGATACGGCAAATGTCAGCAGGGAACTGTGAAGGAGCCAGAGGTAATATGCTGAAGGGTCTGGTCGAGTGGAAAAGTAGACATTACACATGAATAAGTGGGACCTTGAATAAACATTAGGGGCTGGAGTTAAGAGCACTGGCTGCTCTTTCAAAGGACCCAGGTTCAAATCCCAGCACCTACATGGTAGTTTGAAACTGTCTGTAATAGCCAGGTGGGGTGGCCTTTAATCCCAACACTCAGGAGGGCAGAGGCAGGCAGATCTCTGTGAGTTCAAGGCCAGCCTGGTCAACAGAGTGAATTCCAGGATAGATAGCCAGGGCTAGCAGGGCGGTGGTGGCTCACGCCTTTAATCCCAGCACTTGGGAGGCACAGGCAGGTGGATCTCTGTAAATTCAAGGCCAGCCTGGTCTACAAAGTGAGTCCAGGACAGCCAGGGCTACACAGAGAAACCCTGTCTTAAAAAACAACAACAACAAAAACAAGAAAGGAAGGAAGGAAAAAGAAAGAAAGAAAGAAAGAAAAGAATAAACAATAGGAAATTAAAGATGGAGATTCTGGAAATAAAAAGTTAGAGACTGGAGACATGCTGAATGGTTAAGAGTGTGCACCACTGAGTTAGGCTCCCGGAACCCATGTCAAGTGGCTCACAGATGCCTGTAACTCCAGCTTCAAAGCCTTCTCTTGAACTCCATGGACACTTCACACACCACCACAAACACATATATACATGATTTAAAAATAGAGTTCGGAACGTAGCTCAGTGGTAAAATGCTTGCCTAGCACATGAAAGGCCCCAAGTTCAATTCCTACCATAAAAAACTCTAAATGTAAATCTTTCCAAAAAGTTAGTATCAGAGATGAAGAACTCCTTCAGCAAGGGTATTGCCAATCTAGACAAAAACAAAGAGGGTGGGAAATCCATGAACTTGAGGCTGGGTCAACAGAAGTCAAGCAATTTAACCTACTAACACCTGTCCCCCAAACTAGGTGCTCAAGGCATGTGGATCAATGTCACATGATTGTGGAGTCCCAGAAAGAGAAGGGAAAAAGGATGTTTGAAAAGATAATGAGAATTTCCAAATAATGGAAGAGTAAACTCCAGATTCAAGCTCAGAAAACCTAAGCAGGGTAAGTACAAAGAAAAATACATCTAATATCACAGTGAAACTTGAAGCCAAAGACAAAAGAGCATTTTCAGTTAAGTGTTTAATTATTTTCATTTTACACATACAGGTGCTTTGCCAAAATGTATGTCTGTGTGCCATGAGCATGCAGTGCCCAGGGTGGCCAGGAAAGGGCGTCAGATTCCCTGGGACTCAAGTTACAGACTTGTGAGCTACCATGTGGGTGTAGGGAGTTGGATTAATATAAATTATATTTAGTAAATATCTAGGGGTTTCTGATATGGTCTCTTGATTGGGGCATGAAGATCAACTTGGCTGTGAGCAATTAGCTTATCAGTTTGTGGAAAAACAAGGTTGAAGCCAGAAAAAACAGGAAAGACTTAATGGACTAAAAAACCAAGGTATTTGGCCTGGCATTGTTTTCAGCTGCTAAGTGGGTGGAGCCCAAATTAAGCTGAAGCAGGTGGAACAAGGAGAGATCCTATTTAAGGACAAGTGGATGGAGCCAAGAGAGCTGCATGTTAGAGAGCCCCATGGTAAAGGGCTCCGAAGCTAGAGAGCTCCGATGCTAGTGAGTCCTCACCCTAGAAAGGACAACGAGTAGTTTGTATCCTCTGATGGAGAAAGTGCTGGTGAACTGATAGCCAGATCTCCCTGAGGCAGAAGGAAGCTGATGAGCAGAGAAAGCCTCAGCAAGACAGCAAAAGGCCAAGGACTAAACCCTGTGGCTCAGCTTTTGCCTAGAGGGGTTTGACCTGTCCAAACAGTGGCCTGAACGGAACTGTGGCCGGCTTTAAAGACTGAGGCAGAGTGGCAGAGCTGCTGATACGAAGGAAATAAGTTGGCCTACAGACGGCTGAGGTCTCCCAGAGAGAAGAAAGCCTCAAGCCTTATTTAAGGTGAAACTGCCATAGCCAATTTACCCTGACGGATCTACATCTGAGATATTCCAGAAGAAAGACTGCTAAGTGCATTAAAGAGTCTACCCCAGAGACTGTGTTCCTGACGACTGAGGACCTGCCCCAGAGACTGTATCCTTCTAAAAGGTTATGAAAATAGTTGTATTAGTTATCAATAGGTTTAGTGGTTAGGTCATAGGGGTTATAGGAGTTTGTAGGGTTAGTAGTTAAGTATTTGTATTTGTTGTAAGTGAATATAGTTACTAATAAATAAATGTTTAATAATTTTTTTAAATAATTTTAAATTGGTTACAATGTGGGTGCTGAGATTCAAACCTAGGTCTCCTGCAAGGACAACCAGTGCTCTTAACCACCAAGCCATCTCTTTCTCCATCTTCAAGAGAACACCTTAAAAGCAACCATAAAAAAGAAAAAAAGAAAGAAGACAGGGACAGTGGCGCACGCCTTTAATCCCAGCACTAGGGAGCTATTAACCTAGATTTCTGTTAGCTGCAAAAAACAATTGGATAGAGTACAACAGTGCCTAGTGTCCCATGAGACACAGGGCCTCTAGTTAGTTCTCCATAGGCTCTAGCCTTTCCTTTCATGCTGCATGTCATGAGGATGTGGCTGGCTTTTTCACCATCCACGAAGACAGTAGTTACTGGTTGGGAGAAGGCAGAGAGGAGACTGGGTATGCTATGCTAGTCAGCAACTTTCAAGTCCCTCAAGGGGACAAGGGGTAGGAATGGTCTGTTGGGTCAGGTCTGTCTGTCCTTCCTTCCTTCCTTCCTTCCTCCCTCCCTCCCCCCTCCCTCCTTCCCTTCCCCCTTTCCTTCCTTCCTTTGAGACGGGGTGGGGGGTTGGGGTGGTGGTGGGGTGTGTCTCACTGTGCACCCCTGGCTGACTTAGAACTCACTATGTACACCAGGCTGGTCCTGAACTTCCAGTCTTGATTCGTCTGCCTCTCCCTCGGAGTACTGGCATTAAAGGTGCCTGGCTCTCAAATTCTTCCCTCGAAATTAAACTACCCTAGAACATCCTAAGCAAAGCTGGTACAGCAGCCTAGCTCAGTTAGGACCAGTCATGGCTACCTACTGAGAGAGTGAGTGGTCAGTGATGACTTGGGTTTTCTCAAAGTTAAAATTCAGGTGAGATCCTTTATTGTGGAAGCCATTAGGGGGCAGCAAAGTGCGTGTTTAGGAGGCTCAAGGGCCTGGCTGGGGAAGCTTAGGGACTACTGCAAGGTGGGTAGGTTCCAAAGAAGCTCAGAGGTCCCTCTTGGGAAGGTGCTGAGCTGTGTGTGGAAAGGCAAGGTTGGCAAAGGGAGAGGAAAGACACAAAGGATCCCTGGCCATCCCCTGAACATCTAGATCCTACAGAGAATTTGCAGTGGTCAGTCTTCTTTCTTTCTTTCTTTCTTTTTGGAGACGAATTCATTCTGTTCTTTATTGGTTGTTTGGGGCCTAAAAGCTGCCTCTCAGTTTAGGGTCTCCCTGAGCTGCACAGAAAGCCCTGCTTCCTACTGTTGCTAGAAAGGAGACATAGGAGTGCTTTTCCCGCTCTCAACAAGACAGGAAGGTCTTACAAAGTAGCCCAGCCTGGCTTCAAACTTTCAGTATAGCCTAGGCTAGCCTGGAGCTCTCAATCCTTCTGCTATAGTCTTCCAAGTTCTGGGATTTCTAGCTTACACCACCATACCTGTGTCACAGGTGGCTCTTATCCCAACACATTCACCCTGCCCTTCATGCCTCTGCTCTGCACTAAGATTTTGAGGGATATGAGCCTGTGCCGTCTAGTTTATATCTCATCATTCTCCAGTTGAATACCTGAGCCTCAACCTCATTTGGAGTGTATATGATCTCTAGTGTTTCCACTGGCAGTTCTTTGGCGTCTCTTCATTGTCCCTGCTCTCCACATGTCCCTCAACATCCTCTCTGGTACCTGGCCCACCTCCTTCAGTCTCTGCCTGTCCCCTAGCCTCCCCTTCAGGGCTTAGGGTATCTATTTTAGCCCCCTTCTGATGTCCAGCCTCCTGCACAGGCTCCAGGGATTCCCTTTTGGCCTCTACCTGACCCCTAGTTTCTTCTTTAGCCCCCAAGGATTGCTGGGTTTCTGGTTCCAATGGGCTGTTGGCTAAAAGCATCTACCTTCCAGCAGCTTGTGGCTCCTGGAGAGCTGGGGGAAGGGATTCTGGATAATGGGGGGGGGCTCTTCTGAGAAGTTAATGAGCCTGCCTCCATCCAGGTCCTGGGTGTCAAGCACCATGCCTATTTCCAGGATCTCCAGGTTGATGGGAAGGTGTGCAGTTCCAGGGGCCAGAGCTGCTGTCAGCAGGGTAACCAGCTCCAGACCGTCCAGCAGTCCATTCTGGTCATAGTCATGAAGAACAATGAGGCAGGACCTGCTCCCGGTTCATGTTCTCTGGATCCTTTTCCACCTTTAGTCCCTTGAGGTAATTCTGCAGCCACTGGAGCTGCTCAGGGCCTGGCTGGAAGGGGTTGGGCATGTGTTGCCGTTCCATATCAGGGTCCAGCCTTGCAGCTCCATCCTTGGAAGCAGCTTGACCCAAAGGGAGCAGCAGCAGTGGCAGCATCAACACTTGCATGAGCCACTGGAAATCCTTCTGGACGCTGGAACTGCTGCAGTGGCACTGAGTGACGGGGCTCCTTCTTGCTCTGTAGGCACCTTGTCATCCTCGCCTGGCTGCCTGAAGCTAGCCCTCCCCAGGGTGGCCCCACATGGCCGGTCCACATCACCCTCCCAGCTGCAGCTGTTGCCCAGGCCCGGGCCTTGGTTGAACACCAACTATGGTGTCATGTTTTGTACCAAGCACTGAGGACACAAATATGAATAAAACACTTCCAGTTGGCTCACACAAACACAGGGTCCCGGCTATGTGAAAAGTTCTGAGATGTTACAAAAATAAAACTATTCCTTATACTCCAAAGAACTCAACATCCATCCATCCATCTACCCATCTGTCCATCCACCCATCCATCTGTCCATCCATCCAGCCAGCCAGCTACTCATTCAGCAATGGCTTCCTGGCTGTGCTCTGCTGAGATGGTTTCTGTAATCGTGGTGAAATACAATGTCTCTTCCCACTCAGGTGAGCTGGAGTGGGCTGACAGAGCTAAAGAGCAGCCCTTGACAAGTGTGTACTTGAGCGAAGTAAAACAGAGATGAGGAGAGGCAGTGATCACAGCAGGAAAAACCTTAAGGACTCAGAGGGACTTCAACCAGTGTTGGAGGAGGGGAAGATAGAACTGCCATAGGGAGCAGGGTGGGCAGACCAAAGGGAGGATGGACAGACAGGGATAATCAAAAAGGATAAAGACTGTTTATAACCTCAAAGGTTTTCTGTCAAGGGAGAGACACACAGCAAACCTTACCACATTCTCCCTGTAACCTCTCCACACTCTGGATGTACCTCCACTGTCCTATTATCTATCCTCCCTGCCTTCTCAGGGGGGGTGGCACCCCACTGCTTGGACTCTCCCAAGATGACTTTACCTTGCTCCGTGGCTGCACTTGTCAGGTAGATGAAGGAGATTTCTACAATTCTCTCCTGAGTCATAGATATATGTAGAGCACACATACAGCTGAACATCTCTCTTTTGGCTTTTTCGAGACAGGGTTTCTCTATGTATTCCAGGCTATCTTGGACTCGCTTTGTAAACCAGGCTGCCATCAAACTCACAGAGATCCGCCTTGCCTCTGCCTCCTGAGTGCTGGGATTAAAGACGTGCGCCACCACACCTGGCTTTATCTCTCTCTTTTTAAAACTTATTAGATTTATTCATTTTTGTGTGTTTAGCTTTTATGTTTGTATGGGCAAAGCATGTTTGTGTATGGTGTGCATGTACCATGTGTGTGCTTGGTATTCACAAAGGTCAGAGGAGGGCAGTGGATCCCCTGGAACTACAGTTACGGTGGTTGTGGGACTTGAACCCATAACCAAACTTCTCAGAAGCTGCCCACTGGCACCTTCACTCAGTTCATCCAAGTCAAGCCCATGTTTCCACCTCAGCCCAAACGTGCATTTCTCTCTGTGCTCCTTCCAGTGCACAGACACCATCCTCCTCCTGCCAAAGCTTCCACCTCAATTACACCCCAATATCCAGTCTATCCCCATCAGACACATTGCATGTCTTCTCTTTGCTGGGAGCCCTAACAGGGTACCAACTGTGGTCTTGTTTTAACTTTTTAAATTGTTTTACTGTATGAGTGTTTTGCCTTCATATATGTCGGTGCATCACTTATGTACCTGGAATCCACAGAAGCCAGAAAAGGACACTGGATCTGCTGGAACTGGAGTTACAGTTGTGAGCTGCTGTGTGCGTGCTGTGAATTGAACCTGGTTCCTCTGGAAGAGCAGCCAGTGCTCTTAACTGCTGAGCCACCTCTCCAGCCCTTGACTCTTACAATTCTTGAGAAAATGTTTAATCACATTGCGAAGCTTTTGTGCCAGCTGTTGTGCTGACTGTATAGGGCTCCACAGCTCGGATGTGCTGTGCTGCCGGCTGATCCTCTACTGTTGCGTGTCCCGTGTTTCCTAACCTTTGCTGCCAATGCTTTAGCTTCATATACAGTTTATTTTCCATATATGCACGTGTACGGGATCAAAAATCATATGGAACTGTAATTCCAACAAGCAATGATAATTTGCACCTTGACCCATCATCAAACGTTTAAAATTGTTGCCAATTTATAGGTGAAAAAACATATTTAAATGTAATTTCAATTTTCTTGTGAGGGACTAGAGTATTTTATATGTCTAAAGGCCATTTATCTTTCCTTTTCTGTTAACAACTCATTTTCTTACAGGATTTCTGTTCTTTTTCATATTGATTTGAAAAGACTTTGTATACGTAAAGCAAATTAGTTCCTTTGTCTGTGATATGAGCTGCAAATATCCCCCTGGATTATTCATTTGTCTTTGTTTATAGTGCGCTTTTGCTCTGCAAAAATCATAGATTTTTCTGTTGACAGAATTTGTATTTCCTACGCTTTGAGAAATCTTGTACCATCTAAAAAATACTTTGTCCCTCCAACATTGTAAATTTGTAATTTTACTCTTTTACATTTATTTAAACACAATTGATCCCCATGGATGTAATTTAGTGTAAAAACTGAAGCAGAAATACATTATTTTTTTCCAGGTGGCTACACAGTTGTCTCAATAGTGCTTACTGAATAATCTATCCTTTCCCTGCTGACAGACAATGCTGTCTTTATAACACACTAACTGTTTTAATGTCTTGGATCTATTTCTGGAGCATTTTGTTCTCTTGCTGGAACCACTTACGCATGCACCAGTGGTCTGGAGTTCACTGTACTACTTGGGAGAGCGTCCTCCCTCTCATGAACCTTCCTTTTCAAAACGCTCCTGGCTGGTCTGTTGTTGCTGCTGCTGCAGTTTAAATCAGTATAAATTTACACATAACTTTATATTCAGGCTATGTAGTCCATTGGTATTTTTATTAGACCATATTAAATTTATAGATTAATTTATGGAGAGCTGACATCTTTATGATACTGAGTCTATCTACTTCAAGATATACTATGCCTTTCTGTCTATGCAAGCTTCCTTTTGTGTCTTTTGCTAGCATTTTTAAGTACCTAGATCTAACATTTATAATTAAATTGCTACTATTTCATTTACTTTGTTATTTCAATTGAATATTGCACATTTTACTTCCTTACACTTTCTACTGAGTTCACTTTAAAACCTACACCATTATGTCTATTTTCCTTAAAATGTCAAGCCTGATGACCTGAGTTGTATTTCATGTGCATGTGTGTGCACACATATTATACATGCACACACATGCATATACACACACATACACACAGAGACATACATACGCATGTGTGCACACACATATTATACATGCACACATGCACACAGATACATACACACATGTGTGCACACATATTATACATGCACACACATACATATGCAC
>CAJQZJ010033609.1:3159698-3170043 GCA_907164525.1 Lophiomys imhausi | reverse complement strand
TGGAAGAGCAGCCAGTGCTCTTAACCGCTGAGCCATCTCTCCAGCCCCTTGCTGTACTTCTTAATAAGCTTACTTGACCTAAGACACAGCTTGTGCAAGATCTCCCAACCCCAGCTTTCCTATCTTCTCTGTCTTCTCATCTCCTGGACTTCCTCCTTAGGACCCTGCCACTAAAGAATGACCTATTGGTACAGGTCAATTTATCCCGGGACCCATTTTTTTTCCATTATGCACACTCTCCTCTTGCAGTAATGAATCTGGCAGCAAAGTTCCTTCCCTTGTATGTATTATGTACACACACCCCTCACCAAACAATGTACCTAGCAACCCCAGGTTCCATCAATCCTCTGTGTGCCCCAGGCTATGAGTACTCTCATCTTTGAACAGTAGCTTAGGTTTCCCCACCCCTAGTAACAATCAAACTAAAATAGTTTTTATTCTGTTGTATTCCCAACATATCAGGGTATGAAGACTAGAAGGCTGCTCCAGTCTGAACTTGTTTTAAGTACATGTACAATAAAAGGCAAAATTGTGTCTAGTAAATTTTAAGGGGAGTCCCGTATTTGCTATCTTATGCTTATGCATAATTAAGTGTGCATATGATTAAAATCAGATGCATTTGTGGGAAGGGACATGTGTAGTTGTTGGCATACCTTCAAACTATTTATTAATAACTCTATACACCTTCCAACCCACAGCCCGAGGCACATTAGAAAGGATACTTCTCAGGCATGAGTCCTTGGGGCAACTCATCAGCAGTCCATCCAAATCAGCCAGCACCAAAGGAAAAACAACAATCATCAGGAGCTAAAGAGTGACCCAGCTCTGGTATCGAGATGGCACTTGGTGCACCCCCGCTTGCTTCCAAGGTCTCTTCAGCCCGTCTGGTTTTTCCAAACCTCTGGACAGGTCCTGCACCATGGCCTCTTCTGCAAGCTAGAGCTTGCTGAATCTCCTGGGGCAGGTGCTGCACTGAGCAGCCTAGGAGCTGGCTGTTGCTGCACAGTTATTTGAGGCCACAATCTCTTCCATCTGTTTTAGTTTGTTGAACCTTCATGGGGCACAGGCTGCCTTCTGCACCCCTGCTTGGGGTCTTGGTCTCTTCTGTCCATCTACCCCCACCAAATTTACAGGGCAAGTGCTACCCTCTGCGGGGCCTTGGTCTCACTCAGGCCTCGGCTTTTCACCTGGGCTAGGCTGCAAGTGTCTGCAGCAGCAACCTTTCTTTAGAGTCTTTGGAAGGGAAGCAGTGATAAGCAGCGTTGAGAAGCAATGCCAAGCAAAAAGCCCTCTCTAGTTTCCAGGCCTTCCTTTATATACTTTAATTATGCACCAGGATGTTTTCTCATTGGCCAACTTTATGCCTTCCTCAGAAGGTTCACCTGTTGACCAAGACCACAAGTGCTCCCAGATGTTCCCCACAGATGCCAGTCATCAGATTGATTTGCTTGCCCTTTTTATGAGTCTGTTTTTCAGGGGTAGATCACTCCCACAAACCTTACATAGTCATTCAGCACAATTGTTATTTCCAAGAAAATCCAAACTTATACCATATGTAGTAGGAAATTTTACTATATGACTTAGCCTATCAATTAAAATAAGAAACATCCAAACTGCACTCTTTAGTAACCAGCCCTTCCTTGTTTTAGATCCCATTCAAAGAGACCTTAGGCTGCAGCTTAGTACCCTCAGTGCCCTCCCCTCATGTGGCCTGACACCAGTCTTGACAGTGTGTCCCTCTATAATCTGTACTATTGCTTTGCTTTGAATAAAGTTACCTTGCTATTTCTGCAAATCTGCCTGAGCCATTCTCTTCAATTCTCTGGACAAGAGGCCAAAACCCTGGAAGCATGTGGCCCAGAAGCCCAAGCTCTGGGAATGAAAGGAGAAAGAGATAAGGACAGAGATGCAAGAGGGGGTTTCTTCCAAGAAGAAGGGGGATTTCTTTCTTTCTGCTTTTTTTTGTAGGATTTTAGAGACAGGGCTTCTCTGTGTAACAGCCCTGGCTGTCCTGGAACTCACTATGCAGACCAGGCTGGCCTTGAACTCACAGAGATCCACCTGCCTCTGCCTACCGAGTGCTGGGATTAAAGGTGTGCCACTGCCACCATGCCCAGCTAGGAAGGGGATTTCAAGCAGTGGCCAGATATCAGTAGAATTTCATTTGAATATCAGGAACACCCTGGGTGTACTGAGTAAATGGGAGGGACAGTGGGGAGGATGGGGCCTAGGGACTTGGGTCAGGGAATGGTGGCTGTAGAAATAATTAATTAAATTATTTCCAGTATTTATACTATAGTTAATTGGTTGGCGGTGTTAAACCCTTAACCTGCCATTATAAATGATCAACTGAGACACTTGATGGATATTAACAAGTCTTACCCTGGATTCTGCAATCTTAGCCTATCTAAGTTAGTTTATAATTCTATTCCCCAAATATGAGACCCCAATATAAACATACGTCCCCTTGGGCTGTTATTTTCCATGCTATGTTGATGTTCCAGGCCACGTGGAGATACAATTCTTCTATCTAACCCATGGTGTGTCTTCCTTCTTCCTCCCACCTGGCGTCTTCCCATGATCCTTTCTGCTGCCCCAAAAGCCTGTGCACCTTAGCCTCGCCTACCTTTCTTTCTGCCCAATCATAGGCCCCAGCATTTATTCAACCAATCAACTCCAAATTAGGTAGAGTAAGGTTCACACAACAAAGGGTAGCAACCAGATTCTGGGACCAGTAATTAGCAACAAAATACAAGCAGCTTTCAGGTTACCCCAACAGGTGGGAAAACTGGCAAGGTGGTTTCACATTTGGGATATATTCAGTTTCTTTCTTTCACAACAGGGTTTTGCTATACAGCTCAGGCTGTCCTCAAACATTTGATCCCCTGCTTCAGCTGTCCAAATAGTTACAATTTCAGGTGTGGGTCATAACACCCAGAAGCCACCCAGCTTCTCAGGTTGAGTCTGTGTCTCTCTCTTTTTTTTTTTTTTTTTTTTTTGGTTTTTCGAGACAGGGTTTCTCTGTGTAACAGCCTGGCTGTCCTGGACTCACTTTGTAGACCAGGCTGGCCTCGAACTCACAGAGATCAGCCTGCCTCTGCCTCCCAAGTGCTGGGATTAAAGGCGTGTGCCATCAAAACCCGGCTGTGTCTCATTTTTTTATTTCCCTTTTCTTATCTAGTGTTAATCCCAAAAATGCAAAGAGAAAGACCACCAACCAAAATCATCATGGCCAAATTAATTAGACAAGCAACTAATTAAAACAAGCTTTTATATTTGTATACATTCAAGAAGCCAGGACATGGGAAAGATAATGTTTTTATAGCATAGGGGTTCCAAAATGGGGGATTTGGAAGGCAAGTAAATGGGTGTCACGTCGACCTCGACCAGCAAGAACGATGCAACTCGCAAAAGCTCTTCTCAAGCAGTTTATTCAGGTCCCTTGAAAACAGTCTTCCGAATAATCGGGCAGACCCAACCCACAGGCTAAATACTATATGAACAGCCAATCAAGTAAAGCCACGTGGTGCTATCTTACAGGCTCACGTATGCAGAAGCAAGCCAGATGAGCGGTCTTAACCAAAATATGGACTTGTTTACCACCTAGAGCGCTCACCATCGGGCTGGTGGAAGGCGGAAACCGGCGCAATCTTCAGGGCGCAGCACGTCGCAGCTCTCTACAGTTCCTCCTTTTTTGTTTTTGAAAAATGTTGGTAGAAGTCCCTGGAAAGGCTTCGTAATCCCCATATCTGGGGATCTCACAGTGGGCCTGAGCCTGTAGGAGGGCGGTGCTCAAACTCTTACCCGTCTCTGGGTCAGCCTCCCCACTCAGGGCTGCCCTGTCTTAGGTGGCCGAGACTTATCCATCTACTCCATCATTGACTTGCCAGACCCTAATATCGGTGGAACGAATACCTCAGTGGGCAGGGACTATGCTCAGTGAAGATTTAAGGCTTCATGGCAGCGAGCCATGCCTGAGGGGACTGGCCCGCCTCAATGGCAACAAGGGCCTGTATAATCATGGCTGAATTACGCTTCTGTGTGGCTCTCATATTGTAGATGCACCATAGGCAAACCAGGAAGGCTAGTATCATCAGTATCGCCAAAGAGCCTATGCCCGCCCACTCCTTAAGATGATCCATAGCCGCCTGTATCCAGGAAGTCAAACCATTAGCCAGACTCAGATCCACCCGAGTGGAGTTGATGTGGACGATTGTCGCTCTCAGCTCTCTCATCTTATTTTCAAAATCAGCCGACCAATCCTGTAAGAGGAGCTCTGACAATTGCTTAGACAGATTAGCAGCCTTTGTTAAATTTTGATACCGCACCGAAGTAACACACAAACCCTGCATTTTCCACTCACACCCCAACTGTGCTAGGTGCCAAAGAGAATCAATCTGTTCTTGTATTAAATCTATGCATTGATTAACTATCATAAGGCCTCCTTTGAGATGAGAATTCATAGAGGTCTGAGTATCCAATGCCTGTGCTACATTGGCTGAGATGTCATTCAGGGCATTGGCAGTCTGTATAGAACTAGACAAGGCAATAGCTGAGGCAGTAGCCCCCACAGCAGCAACAGTGATGGCAGTAACAATAGCTGCAGTGATGCCAAAATCTCTTTTAAGCCTGAATAGCATCATGGTATTAGGGGCCTCTACAGGAACTGGTACATATCGAGGCATTCTAGTCACCACAGCCACAGGAAAGGCTGTGGCATTCCAGCACAGGGCATAAAAGCATGTGTCCGGAGTGCATACTAACTTTTCTTTACCCAAGGATGCACTCCCATTACTTACAATCCACAGAAAAGGAGGCCAGAGACACACTGGTGAGGCTGAAAAGGTCTTATTGCGGTAAGAATGAAATGAAGAATTCCAAGTACCAGAGCCACTACCACTAGAAAATTCCAATTTGGTAGCGGACCCTAGGGAAAAATTACCTCTTTGATAAATTCCTCCCCCAAGCATAATGACAGGTCCCAAGTCCATGCAACTTCCATTTACCCCACACAAAAGCCACAAATCAAAAGAATTGGTGGCAGTCTGCTGAGGATCCCTAGTAGATATATCAACCATTCCTGTACAAGACTTATTCACTATATTACTAATCATGGGGCTAAAGGAAAAATAATCTTGTTGAACCCAAACTGCTCTGAGCTCCTGACATCCAGTCCAGGGAAAATGTCCTTCCTCTCCTGTGGATCCTCTACAAAAAGGTACCCAGCGTGGCTGTCTGGGGGGGTCCTGGTCAGAGACTCGTGTGGGCCACCATCCTTCAAGGCGAGAACCGTTGCCCGAAAACAAACCGCCACCACCCCTACCCCCAAACCTCAGTTGTGGTAAAAAATCTGCTGACTGCTGAGACAATTTAATGCATTCTGTATCATCTGACCTATTGAAGCTCATTAAAAAGCACAGACTATCCTTCAAGCTGACATTTCTATTACCCTTTATAGGGCTTTTCTGATCATCAAAGGGAAGGTAGGGTAAGCCTAAGCTTCTATTACTGCTAAATAAGCGTGGAAACACAGTTGCATCATGTCTGACCGGCATCGGCTTTGGGAATATCGACAGGATCCCCCATCTCGGCTCGGTCATTCCTGACATCATCACTGCTACTATCACCAGGATCCCTAGGAAGGTCTTCATGACGAATCTTCCTCACAAGGCGTTCAGGCACCCACACTGGATCTTGTTGATCCTGAGGAAAAACACAAACAGATCCTCTTGCCCATGTTAGCACGGGGTCAGGCCCTCACCAAGAGCCTGTCAAAATATCCTTCCACTTCACCATGCCTTTAGGTGGACCATGAGAATCCTGGTGTCTGTCCGCTGCTGAGCGGCCTTGAGCATCCAAATTAAAAAAATTTAAAGTAAATAAGGCTAAAGACATTCTCTCCTTGGGGGTACGGCCTTGGTCTATTCCCCCTTTCTGTTTTTGCATTCTTTCAGGGTGCTGTAACCGAACTTTTAAATTATTACTTAACACTTATTTATTTATTACTAAATTCACTTATAACAAACACCAACAATTTCTTAACTATCAATCCTATAAATTCCTACAACCCCTTTAACCTATCCACTAAACCTACTGATAATTATAACAACTACTTTCATAACCTTTTAGAATGATACAGTCTCTGGGGCAGGTCCTCAGTCGTCAGGAACACAGTCTTTGTTGTAGATTCTTTAACACACTTAGCAGTCCTTCTTCTGGATCTCTCAGATGCAGGTTCGTCAGGGTAGTTGGTTATTGCAGTCTCACATTAAATAAGGCTTCATGCTTTCTTCTCTGTGGGAGACCCCAGCCGTCTGCAGGCCAACTTACTTCTTTTGAATCAGGAACTCAGCTGCTCTGCCTCAGTCCTTAAAGACAGGCACCGTTTCCTTTAGGCCACTGTTTGGACAGATCAAACCCCTCTAGGCAAAAGCTGAGCCACAGGGTCCAGTCCTTGGCCTTTTGGTGTCTTGCTCAGGCTTTCTTTGCTCACCGGCTTCTTTCTGCTTCAGGGAGAGAGCTGGCCATCAATGGCCAGCCCTTTTTTCAGCAGCACTCTTGGAGCTCTCTAACATCAGGGGCCTCTTCTCGGCTCCACGCACTGTCCTCAGATAGGAGGAATTCTGTTTCAGCTTAATTTGGGCTCCGCCCACTTAGCAGCTGAAAACAATGTCAGGCCAGATACTTTGTTTCTTCAAGTCTTGAGTCTTTCCTGTTTTTCCTGACTTCAAACTTGTTTTTCAGTCTATTGAGTCTTTCCTGTTTTTGCTGACTTCATGCTGATAATGCTCTTCAAGCCCCGAATTAAGAGACAGTATCAGAAACTCCTATATATTTCCTAAATCTAATTTATCTAACTCCTACAGGGTGCGATGAGCACGCTCCACAATTCCTTGTCCTTGAGGATTATATGGTAATCCGTGATTAAGCTGTACCTCCATCTGGTTGCAGAAGGAGACAGCCGTATAGGCTGGTCCATTTTCCGTTTTCAGCTGCTGTGGTTTTCCCCATGCAGCCCAGGCTTCTAAGCAATGCCCTATGACATTGCGAGCCTTTTCTTCACTCATAGGTGTAGCATGTATGATACCTGAGCAGGTATCCACAGACACATGAATATATTTTAAGGTTACAAACTCTGAAATGTGGGTAACGTCCATTTGCCAGATTTTGAGTGGCATCAACCCTCTAGGGTTCACTCCCACACTGGGAGGATGATGATGAATCACACACTGAGGACAGTCCAAAACCACTTGTCTAGCATCTGCTCTAGACAAATGGAATTTCTGCTGTAGAGTTCTTGCATTTACATGAAATAATTGGTGAAACTGTCTGGCTTGGTCCAGGAATGAGCTCCAAAAAATGCATGTCATCCTAGTCCATTGATCAACTTTATCATTACCCTCACTTAATGGTCCAGGTAATCCTGTATGTGCTCTGATATGTTGAATATAAGAACACCTTTTCCTTTGCCAGGTTAAAACTTGTAACTCTTGTAATAAGGCACATACAGTACTACTATTCTTAATAGGACCTGCTAATTCTAATACTTTCACTGCGTTGACCACATAGACTGACTCTGAGATCAAATTGAATGCAAATTGACATCTTTTAAACACCTCAATTACTATTTTCAACTCTACTATTTGGGGGGAGCCCGGTTGAAATTGACATAACACGGGCTCTTGTCTTTCTATCAAATAGGCTCTGCAGCCTGTCTTTGAGCCATCAGTAAACACATTTGGTGACCCTTGAAGTGGTACTGCTGAAGTAACCTTAGGGAATATCACTGGGTGCTCTTAAAAAAATGATAGCAATGGATGCTTAGGATAATGGTTATCAATCACTCCTTCAAAGCTACATTGCAATATTGCCCAATCATCTACAGTGCCACACAAAATCTTAATTTGATGACTGGAATAGGGCACTATTATACTGGCAGGAGCAACTCCAAAAGACTGCAAACGTTGGATACCATTCAAGGCTAGAGCAGCAACTGCAGTGGGATAATGTTCTATGGATTTTTTTGGAGAAATCTTCGAATAAGTCCATAATAATGGTCCGTCCTGCCATAACAATCCTGTAGGTTGACCATAGGTGGCAAATATGCACAATGCAATGGGCTGTCCTTCCTGCCATCTCTTTAGGAAGGCACTCTGCAACCTTTCTTCCACTTTACATAAAGCTTTTCTTGCTTCTTCTGTTAATTGCCTAGGAGAATTAAGTGCTGAATCACCTTTCAAAATATCATATAGGGGTCTTATTTCATAATTTGGTAGCTTCAAATAGCCTCTTACCCAGTTGATATCTCCTAACAACCTTTGAAAATCATTTAGAGTCTTTAAATTATCTTTTCTTATATCAATCTTTTGAGGTATTATCTTTTCAGGTCCAACCTTCGCTCCTAAATAATTAACCACATTTTCCTTTTGAACCTTATCAGGAGCAATAAACAACCTTTTCTTTTTTAATAATTGAACTAATTCTTCATAGGCCTGATCTAACATTTGTTCACTCTTAGCTGCCAGTAAGATATCATCCATATAATGAACACATCTCAAATCTGGAAAATTCTTTCTCAAGGGAGCAATGGCTTCCCCCACATACAGTTGGCACATAGTGGGGCTGTTTGCCATACCCTGAGGTAATACTACCCATTCAAACCGCTGATCAGGTTCTTCATGGTTACAGGATGGAACAGTAAATGCAAATCTCTCACTATCTTTGGCACACAAAGGGATGGAGAAAAAACAATCCCTTATATCTATAACTATTATGGGCCATGAGGCTGGCAAAGATGATAAAAGCAGGAAGCCGCGTTGCAGTGGGCCCATGATCTGCATTTGTTGATTTATGGCACGCAGGTCATGCAACAATCTCCATTTTCCAGATTTCTTTTTAATGACAAAGATAGGTGTATTCCAGGGAGATACAGACGGCTTTATATGCTTTAAAGACATCTGTTCACCCACCAACTCTTTGGCTGCATTCAACTTTACAGAGGAAAGTGGCCACTGAGGAACCCATACTGGGTCCTCTGTCTTCTAAGTTATGGTAATGCCCTCCTCAGTGGCCCCTAGGAAAAACCCAGGCCCTGTCTCTTTTGTCTTTGCTGCATAGATATGGGACTCTTCCGCCCCTGCAAATATTTTCCTATTCCAAAGCCTGGAGTATATCCCATATCTTGCATCATACATTGGGCTGAATCAGAATAGTCATTACTCAATTTAAATCCCATATCCTTTAAAAGGTCTCTTCCCCAAAGGGAGATAGGGAGTTCAAGTACATATGGCTGCATCTCTCCTGAGTGGTTTTCTTGGTCCTGCCACTTTAATAATCTTGCACTCATATCTGGAGTCTTAGCGTAACCCAGGCCTTGAAGTGTTTGAGAAGAGGCTTGTACGGGCCAATCTGAAGGCCAGTCTTTCTTTGCTATGATACTCCTATCAGCCCCAGTATCCAAAAGGCCCAGGATCCTTTTACCATCAACTTTTAACTCCAAGACGGGGCGTTGGTCCAAATCTAAGGAGAGAAAAGTCAGATCCGTGCCCGTGGACCCAAAACCATCTTTTCCTCTCTCTCGATCCCTTGCCGCATAGCGATCATGTAAGCTCGGCAAAATGACCAACTGAACAATTCTATCTCCAGGAGAGATAGCCGTTATACCACGGGGGGAGGCTACCATGATCTTAACCACTCCTGTATAATCTGGATCTATAACCCCAGGATGGACAATAAGTCCTCTCAAGGCTGATGATGACCTCCCTAACAGCAAACCAACTGTACCAGGTTCAAGGGGTCCTTTAAAATCTGTTTCAATTAACTGGACCCCCATTTGGGGCGTTAATACGAGTCTGGTGGTGGAGCAGAGGTCCAATCCTGCTGAGCCTGTAGTGGCTCTCTGCGGTCTCTCGGATGGCGGAGGGTTGGCCATCTCTCTTGATTCTGTTCTTTGTCCTGATTCTCTACTGCCCCATATATTGGTGGGCCCTGGGGTCGTGGGCCCCGCTGTCCGTTTTTTGGATGAGCGCCACCATAACCTTGAGTCAAAGGCTGGCCATGGATGTCTGTCACTGAACGGCACTCATTAGCCCAATGGTTCCCTTTCTTACATTTTGGGCATAACCCCGGCCGCCTGGGGCGTTGTGCACTTCCTGTACTTTCTGTACTCCTTCCCCTGGGGCATTGTCTTTTAAAGTGTCCCATCTTGCAGCACTTAAAACAAACTCCTGGACTTCCTCCACCTTTTCTGGTCAACTGTACTACCGCGGCAGCAAGACCAGCATTAGTTAACGGCCCTCCAAGTTCTCTACACACTTTCATCCAGGCTTCTAGCCCTTTGTTCTTG
>CAJQZJ010033609.1:3141345-3159688 GCA_907164525.1 Lophiomys imhausi | reverse complement strand
TGAAAAGGGCTCCATGGGGCCCTGTAGAATCTTAGTTAAGTTCCCACTCAACTCCCCTTTGTTAGGAAGGGATTTCCAAGCCTTGATAGCTGTCTGGTTTATTTGTTCATAAACCTGATTGGGATATCCTGTCTGCTGGTTGGCAAATCTCCCCTGCCCAAGCAGGATATCTCTATCCCAGGCTGGATTTCCATTTCTCTGATTAATGGCTGCTTGCTCAGTGGCATACTCAATCAAGAAAGCTTTCCAGTCTAAGTATTGCCCTGGACTTAAGCAGGTGCAGGCCAGGCCACTCCAATCACTCGGAGTCATACAATGTCTGCTTAATGCTTCTACTTGAGCCAATGTAAAAGAAGCAGTAATGCCTTAGGTACGAACCGACTCTGCAAGGGATTTAACTACTTTAAAATTGAGCGGTTCCTCGTACCTGTTCCCTTGTGGATCTTGGTATACTGGATAGGCAAACTGTAATTCTGTTCTTGTGTCCACATCCCCGGGCAGAAAGATCTCCTTACTTTCAGGAACTGAACAGGCTGATCTATCTGAACGGCTTCTGGGTATGGAGGGGGAGTTGAAGGCGCTGCGGCAATGGCTTCACTTACCCCGATTGCTGCCAACGTGTCTTTCTCTTTTACCTTTTTCTTTTCCCTTTTTCTAATAGCAGTCCTCTCCAACTGTTCTATTAGAGCGTGTAGCTCCCCTTCAGAATCTGTGCCCTCTGAGTCCTCAAAATCTCTAAAATCTCTAAGATCGGGATAGAGAGGGACCTTCTTTTTGCTTCCCTTTACACTGTCTGCCTGCTCAGATCTTTCGCCTTTTTTGCTTCCCTTTTCACTGTCTGCCTGCTCAGATCTTTCCCCTTGCAGCAGTTCCAAGGCTGATTCTCCCTCCTTGATTGCATTACAGCATCTCTGATCTTCTAAACAACTCCTCACCATCTTCCAAATCGGTCTTACTCCATGCTTCAGAGTACCTTGCTCTCAAGCAAAATCCAAGTCTCTGCCTAATTTGTCCCAGCAGGATACTGTAAGATTCCCGGACACCGCAAACCACGGAGCCACGGAGTCGCATTCATTCAAAAATCTCTCTAGGGTTGACTTCTTAAGTTTCAAATTCCTAGCTAAAAGTAGCTCCTGAAGAGCCAGAAAAATTGGATGTGACTGAGACAATCCCATGATTAAAAATTTACTTTCGGTTCACAGTTTCCCGTGAAACTTTACCTTTTGTTCGCAATTTCCGTGAAACTTTACCTTTTGCTCGCAATTTCCGCGAAACTTTACCTTTTGTTCGCAATTTCCGCGAAACCTTATTGTCCCAATTTATCCCAGGAACTTATCAGTGCACTGTCCCTGACTGCAGGAGTTTTCTGGTTCCCTGTACGGGCCACCACTTGTCACGTCGACCTCGACCAGCAAGAACGACGCAACTCGCAAAAGCTCTTCTCAAGCAGTTTATTCAGGTCCCTTGAAAACAGTCTTCCGAATAATCGGGCAGACCCAACCCACAGGCTAAATACTATATGAACAGCCAATCAAGTAAAGCCACGTGGTGCTATCTCAGAGGCCCACGTATGCGGAAGCAAGCCAGATCAGCGGTCTTTTTTTTTTTTTGGTTTTTCGAGACAGGGTTTCTCTGTTTAACAGCTCTGGCTGTCCTGGACTCGCTTTGTAGACCAGGCTGGCCTCGAACTCTCAAAGATCCTCCTACCTCTGCCTCCCAAGTGCTGGGATTAAAGGCGTGCGCCACCACCACCCGGCTAAGATCAGCGGTCTTAACCAAAATATGGACTTGTTTACCACCAAGAGCGCTCACCATCGGGCTGGTGGAAGGCGGAAACCGGCGCCATCTTTAGGGCGCGGCACATCGCAGCTCTCTACACCAACCCATATGCAATCAAACATGCCCTTCTTGAAGTCGCTAGAAGCTGACCCCAAGTGCAGTGCTTAGCCTCGCATCCTGAGCGTGATGATAGCTTAGTCCTTTAGGACAGTCAACCAATCTTGTGGCTGTCCAGCCTCCAAGGCAGCAAAGGCTTGCACCAGCATGGCATTACTTCTCCTTTGTGAAATCCTCATCTTACAGATACACCATAGGGCAATGAAACTGACTAGGAAGAGCATGCCTCCTAGGGCACCCATTCCCACCCATTCCTTCAGATGATTCATGACTCGGAGGATCCATGTTGACAGTCCTTCAGCAACAGAGACATCAACCCGGGTGGAATTCACATGCACGATGGCAGTTCTCAGATTCTGCATCAGCTTATCAAACTCGCCAGACCAATTTCCTGTAAGATACTGAGAGAGTTGCTTAGACAAATTTGCAGCTACAGTATAATTTTGATATGGCACAGAGGTCACACACAAACCAGTCATTTTCCACTCACGGCCAATCTGGGCCACCTGCCACAATACATCCAAGGCAGTGGCTACATTGGCTGACATATTATTCAAGGTAGTGGCAGTCTGCACTGATGCATCCAGGCTTCCAACCCCTTGTTCTTATAAGGGGTGATAGCTGCTTTACACTCCTTTGTACATTGCTCATACACAAGTTGTTTAATTAAGGGCATTGCCAAATCAGGGTCTCCAAATACCCTTCCAGCTGCTTCAACCATTATAGCCACGAAGTCTGAGAAAGGCTCCAGGGGACCCTGAATAATCTTAGTTAGATTGCCATTCACTTCCCCTTTGTTAGGCAATGATTTCCAAGCTCTGGTTGCGATTAAATTGATTTGCTCAAACACCTGAGCCGGATACCCAGTTTGTTGTTGAGCAAATCAACCTTGCCCAAGAAGCATGTCCACATCCCAGGCTGGGCACGATTAGCAGCAGCTTGTTCATTAGCAAACTCAATCAAGAAAGCCTTCCAATCTAAATACTGCCCAGAGGACAAGCAGGCACTAGGAGTCATGCAATAACGATGAAGAGCTTCCACCTGAGCTACAGTGAAAGCAGCATTAATCCCATAAGTGCGGACAGACTCAGCAAGTGCTTTAATTACCTTAAAATCGAGAGGTTTATGATAACGATTTCCCTCTCCATCCTGAAAGACAGGGTAGTACAGCTCATGTCTCACTTCCCTCCAGACATTTGAACAGAATGACCGCCCACTAGGACCACTCTGAGGGGAAGTCTCATTTTATGAAGGCGGTGCCAACATAGGCGGCCCCGGAGCTGAGGGTTCTATACGGGTGGAGTCAGAACTCTTCCTCAAAGATGACTTCTCCATTTCCTTTGCTAACATTTCAAGTTCCTCTTCAGACTCTGAGCTATCCTCTTCCAAAGTATCTTTCCAAGATTTGACCGAGCGCTCCTCTTTTAATTGCTCTAATGCCTCTTGTCCTTTTTCCACGGCCTTGCAATATCTCTGATCTTCTAAACAACTACGAACAAGTCTCCAAATAGGCCGTGCTCCTCCCTGCAATGTACCTTGCTCCCAGGCAAAATCCAAGTCCCTGCCTAATTTGTCCCAGCAGGATACCATAAGATTCCCGGACACCGCAAACCACGGAGCCACAGAGTCGCATTCATTCAAAAATCTCTCTAGGGTTGACTTCTCAAGTTTCAATTTCCTAGCTAAAAGTAGCTCCTGAAGAGCCAGAAAAATTGGATGTGACTGAGACGATCCCATGATTAAAAATTTACTTTCGGTTCGCAATTTCCGCGAAACTTTACCTTTAGTTTGCAACTTCCCATGAAACTTTACCTTTAGTTCGCAATTTCCCGTGAAACTTTACCTTTAGTTAGCAATTTCCCGTTAAACTTTACCTTTAGTTTGCAATTTCCGTGAAACTTTATTGTCCCAATTTATCCTGGGAACTTACCAGTGCACTGCCCCTGACTGCAGGAGTTCTGAGTCTTTTCTGGTTCCCCGTACGGGCCACCACTTGTCCTCGACCAGCAAGAACCACGCAACTCGTAAAAGCTCTTCTCAAGCAGTTTGTTCAGGTCCCTTGAAAACAGTCTTCCGAATAATCGGGCAGACCCAACCCACAGGCTAAATACTATATGAACAGCTAATCAAGTAAAGCCACGTGGTGCTATCTTACAGGCCCACGTATGCAGAAGCAAGCCAGATCAGCGGTCTTAGCCAAATATGGACTTTTTTACCACCGAGAACGCTCACCATCGGGCTGGTGGAAGGCGGAAACCGGCGCCATCTTCAGGGCGCGGCACGTCGCAGCTCTCTACAGATGGGGTTACAGAATAAGCATAATAATGGTCACAACAACCTCCGGAAACAAAGACATGATCGCACGGTGTCGTAACAGGGTGGTCATGACAAGGTAGTCAGAATGGCGGGACAAATGGCTAACTGTGGTGCCCATTAACATATCAAAGAAGACAGCTCTCAGTACCTACTGGCTCTTCCCAGCTCTCCCAGCATCCCTCAGTCCTGTGGCTCCTCCTAGTACACCTCACCTAACCCCTTACCCTAACCATCTCCCTCCCCATTGGAACCCAGATGCCTCTGCTTCTCCCAAGCCTGATCCCTATATAATGCAGCATTTTGGCCACTCCCACAAGTTCTGTGCCACCACTGCCCCAGCAGATCTTGCAGGCAGGACAAATTGTAGGTCGAAGGCTTTGTGGCTGGTTGGTGCCTCTGGATATTTCTATGAAGGCATTTCCAGGAATGTTTGACTGAGGTGGGAAGGCTCATCTTGAATATGGATAGCACTATTTTAAGAGCTGGAATCCCAAAGTAAACAAAAAGAAGAAAACAAGAAGCAGCAGCATTTCAGCTCTCTCTGCTTACTGTCTGTGGATGCAATGTGACCAGCTGCCTTACAGCATGGCAAGCATGGCTTCCCCACCACAATAAAATGTACACCTCAGACAGTGTGCCAAAGGAAATCTTTCCTTAAATTGCTTTTATGAAAACAATAGTAAAAGTAACTAACTACAGAAACGTGGTACTGAGGGCTATGTGCTGCTGCGATAAACATGACCAGATGGTTCCTAGGCCACTGGAACTGGTTTTGGGCCAGGGGGTGGAGGAGTTTGGGGTTATAGGCAAGAGAAGTCCGAGAATGCTCTAAACAGAGCTTCCTAAGCCATCATGGTATGAGTCTGGGACAGCAGAACATGAGGACAGACAGACAGTAGATGCTGTGCTTGTGGGGTTTCAGAAGGAAACATGGACTCTTATAGGGAGCTGGTAGTACCGGTCTTGTTACATTCTGACAAATAACCTGGCTGCATTCTGCTGATGCCCTAAGAACTTGAGTGAGGTTGAATTAAAAGTAATGGACTAAAATTGGGGTGGAGGAAAAGCCAGGACAATATAGTGGTCAGGCTATATTCATAGTTACTTGCTCACTAATCTTTCCCAGCTGTACAATAAGAGCAGGGTAATAGGAAAGGTGTCCTACCAGCAATACCTTATCCACTGAGACACCGATCTGTGAAAATTCAAACTTGAGAGTCTAATTTGAGAATACCATTGAAAATATTCACTGTTTGAAAACAGCAACTAGCTAGATACAATTTTCCCAGCTACCAGTATGTACAAAAGCCACTAAAACTGTGATAGAAAGGGGACAGGCTATATCTTGAAGCAACAGTGGAACTTGTTGGCACCTACATGGTGTTAGCTTTCTAATGCAAGAGCTATGGAGCCACCGAAGTTTAATAGCAGGGTTCCAGGACGTCTTTAAGGTGATGTGAGGTATAGCGGGGTCAGGTTCCCTAGATGAATGTCCTGAGAGTCTACCGCACAACAATGTGAAAATGATACCTGAATTGCAGTGGATGTTGGAGGTTCTAGGACTGTGAGACATCTGCTGAGGAAAGCTGCAGGCAGAGAGTGGAGCTGGACCAAGAGAAAAGCTGCGTGTGCTCCTGGTGGCAAAGTTGGGACCAGAGCTGCTAAGAGTGTTGGAACCCAGATGCTTCCATTGGCGTTCATATTCCAGACTTGAAGCTGTTAGTGTTGGCCTTGTGGGTTTCAGTCTTGGTTTGGCCTGGTCTTTCTCAGCAAGTACTTTAAAGACTGAGCCACCTCTCCAGCCATTGGCCTGATCTTCCCTGCATCCTCAGCACTCTCTGTAGAGAGCTGGGATGTGCCGTGCCCTAAAGATGGCGCCGGTTTCCGCCTTCCACCAGCCCGACCGTGAGCGCTCTCGATGATAAACAAGTCCATATTTGGCTAAAACTGCTGATCTGGCTTGCTTCCGCATACGTGGGCCTCTAAGATAGCACCACGTGGCTTTACTTGATTGGCTGTTCATATAGTATTTAGCCTGTGGGTTGGGTCTGCCTGGGCATTCGGAAGACTGTTTTCAAGGGACCTGAATAAACTGCTGGAGAAGAGCTTTTGTGAGTTGCGTCATCCTTGCTGGTCGAGGGGGACGCGACACTCTCTTTTGGAATGGAAATATTTACTGTGTACCATTGTATATTGTAAACAGCTTGTATTTTATTTTACAGAGGCTGACAGTTAAGTGAGTCTTAACTCTAACTGCCTGAGTCTCAGAAAAGATTCTGCTTTTATCCTTTTGAATAATTGTGAAAGTGCTAAGACTCTGGGGGGTCTTTAGAGATGAAATGACTGCATTTTGCATTAATAAATGAACACGAAGCCAGGCATGGTGGCACCCACCTTTAATCCCAGCACTCTTCAATGCCAGCCTTGTTTAACGAGTGAGTTCTAGAACAGCCAGGGCTATGTAAAGGGACCCTGTCTCCAAAAAACAAACAAAGAAAAAGAAATGAACATGATTACAGCCAACTGAGCTGACCTTTCTTCTTGGAGGCTTGTGTGTAATCAGCCCCCTTGGTGGCACATTCCATCTGCTGCCTGTGTGGGTTGCCCTAAGGGACCCTGGAGGCAATTTTCTAGAGGCTGTTCATGTCTTAACACTATTCCCAGTCTAGGCTTCATACAAGTATGCATGGAGCCTTTGGGAAGCCTCAGGACACAGTGACCTGGGTCCACATTGACCAGGTCATCGTGTCCATCCGCACTCAGGTTTAGAATGAGGAACATGCAGCCAGGGCCCTGCAAGGAGGTAAGCTCAGTTCCCTGTCCTCTAGAATATCTGCTTCTCAAAGAAGTGGAGCATTAGCAAGTTTAATGCAGATGGATTGAAAGACACAGTTGCTGAGAACCAGTTCATCCCTGATAGCTATGGGGTCACATGTATCCCCAATTGTGGACTCCTGATGTCCTGAGGGCTTCCACTGTCCAAACCTGTAACCCATCAAATCATGTTCAGTAATAAATCTCACATCCAGTCCAAAAAAGATTTAAAAGTAATGTTTCATGGGATGGAGGGTGGCGCATGCCTTTAATCCTAGCACTGGGAAGCCAGAGGCAGGTGGACGAGAAACTCTAGGTCATCTTTGGACACCTTGAGTTTGAGACTAGCCTGGACTACATGATACCCTGTCTCAAAAACCAAGTAGCTGGGTGTAGTGACACACGCCATTAATCTTAGCACTTGGGAGGCAGAGGCAGATGGGTCCTCTGTGAGTTCAAGACCTATATAACAAGTTACAGGACAGCCAAATCTATGTAGAGAAGCTCTGCCTCAAAAAACCAAAACCAGCAAGGCGTGGTGGCACACACCTTTAATCCCAGCATTCAGGAGGCAGAGGCAGGTGGATCTCTGTGAGTTCAAGGCCAGCCTGGTCTACAAAGTGAGTCCAGGACAGTCAAGGATACATAGAAAAACCCTGTCTTAAAAAACAAAAACCAAAACAAAACAAAAAACCAAAACCAGCCGGGCATGGTGGCACACACCTTTAATCCCAGCACTCAGGAGGCAGAACCAGGTGGATCTCTGTGAGTTCAAGTCCAGCCTGGTCTACCAAAGTGAGTCCAGGAGAGTCAAGTATACACAGAGAAACCCTGGCTCGAAAAACCTAAAACAAAACCAAACAAACTAAACCAAGAAAGAGAAGCGATATCTTTGATTCAGCTCCAGTGGCAGAACTTATCGGATAGTACCTGCATAAGTGACATGCTTGGGTGTCAGGGGATATTTGTGATAGTCGATCTTGTCAATTTAACCTCATTTAGAGTCACCTAGAAGACGAACCTCTGGGTGTACGTGTGAGGCTGTTTCTAGATGTTTACCTGAGATAGGAAGACTCTCCCTAAATTTGAGTGACAACATTCCCTGGGTTAGTGTTATGGAATGAACAGAGAGGAGAAAGCAGGCAGACCACCAATACTTCATTTCTCTGCCCTTTGAAACTCTGGACACACCATGAGCAATCACCCCACACTTCTCCCACCATGCCTTTCCTGCTATGTTTGTATCCGCCCCCTAAACTCCCAAACTGTGAGCTAAAGTAACTCCTTCCTTCCTTAGGATGCCTTCATCTGGTATTTTTTCTCAGCAAGGAGAAAAACAACTCGTAAACCCGGCACCATGCTAGTTCAGCTCTTTACCAGACTGACCCCTTGTTAGTGATGTGGCTTGGAGGTACAGTGTTTGCCTGGCATGTACCAGATGTTCCATTCCTAGTTTAAAAAACAAAAAACTACCCCTTTAGAAAAGAGCACCCAGTTAATTCTCATCGAGTATAGATACTGAACTACACTCCATTCAGCACAACCCACCAGACTCTTCTTATTGCTGTGATCAAAACATTGGAACTAAAAGAAACTTGGGAAGGAAAGGGTGTATTTCATCTTAACTTTCAAGTCACACTCCATTACTAAGGAAAGTCGGTGCCAGAACCTCAAGGTGGACACTGGGCCAGAGGCCGTGAAGAAGCTCTTTCTAACAATCTCCACACAGCTTTCTCATCCTGCTTTCATTTACAAAACCAGGATCACCTGCCCAGGAGTAGGCTTAGCCTCCCACATCTACCCAATCAAGAAGATGTCTCACAGACTTGCCAGTCTGATGGAGGTATTTTCTCAATTGAGGTTCCCTTTTTGCAGATGACTCTAGCTATTGCCAAGTTGACAAAAATTTAACTAGCACACTGTGTACCAGAAAACTTAATGTCTCGGGGAGAAAAAGGAAGTACATACTCATTAAATTAGTTAAACTAAATAGAGACGAAGCTGAGAATTAATCTTAAACTGTCAGGGTCAAGATAGGCAAGTCATCCATTTGACACTTGAATGCAGACACGCTAGGCAAAAGATCTTCCAGGGAGCTACCCTAGCTAGAGCTGCTGCTACACTTCTGTGCCCTTCAAAGGAGGCATGAAACAAAACTGTTAGAGTCGCGTCTTCCTAGCTTTCTCAGGCATCTCTCACAGCTCCAAACTCCCGAGGTTTCCTATTCTCTGGGAACTAGTTCTTTCTTCCAAAACAGTTCCCTCAGGGAACACTGTCCTCTGGAAGAGAATCGGTTGGTTTTCTGGCTACCCACGACTGCCCCCAGCAGTCTAGATGGAGTCCATACGATGAAACCGACTGGCACGCTACTTCTCTCAGAAGGTTTCCTTAGGAATGTGGCAACCATCCTGCATCTCCTACTTAGACATGAATCTTCCTGACCATTCTGTGCGCCACATCTCCCCAGCTTGAGCAAGCTCTTCAAGATTTCTTCCTCGTCTTATGCTTAACAAAGGGCCTGACAGAATACTTTATCTAAAAACACCGGCAGATAAAACAATTCAAAATTTGGTCCTTGGAAGACCCTCCAAGTTTAATGCTAATTACGAATCTCAAGTTCTTACGACGATCCCGCCCCTCCCAGCGTCGCCTAGACTCTCACCACAGAGCCTCGCCCTGCTCACTACTCTTTCTAACAGGCAAACTTCCCTGGCTCCTATAATTATCTAATGCTTAGTGCCTCCCTAAGTACTTTTTCCATTAGGGAAAGTTTCACTTCCGGCTTCCTGCAAAATGGTTTCGACTGGGGAGCACAGCCACGCCCCTTTCACTCACGTTTACAAGAACCGGAAAAGATCGTCCAACCCCTCGTCATAACCCGGAAGTAGATGTATCTCACGGAAGCCGGCTTTGGCCCTGCGGCTCCTGCTGTCGCCGCGGAGAAATTGTTGGAGCTGGCAGCCTAGGAATGGTGAGACCTCGCGGTTCGTCTCTTAGTGTTCTGAATAGACCTAGGGGTAAAATGGAGTTTCCCAATGTGCCACGGAGCACAACCCCCC
Source organism: Lophiomys imhausi (assembly GCA_907164525.1). Taxonomy (NCBI): domain Eukaryota; kingdom Metazoa; phylum Chordata; class Mammalia; order Rodentia; family Muridae; genus Lophiomys; species Lophiomys imhausi. The sequence goes on along the minus strand of CAJQZJ010033609.1, from coordinate 3,149,603 downwards.
AACAAGATTTGGGGCCCCGCCCCGGTATCGCCCCGAAAAATTTGCGCATGCGTGAGTCTGACTGGGCTAGTCTGGCCTGCGGTGTTACGCATGCGCGTAGGTGGCATGCTTGAGGTGGGGTGAGAATTGGGTGGTAGTTGGTCCTGGTTCGCTGCCACCACCGGCCTGTGGGACTCAAAGCCGGATTGCGAGAGCATCGTAGTTTCTCGGTGCCGTACTATGTACTGTGAATTGCAGAGCTGACTGAATTACCACTCCTCCCAGAGTCCCTGAAACAGACCTGGACTGCTCCCTCACCTTGGGTGTGCTCTCACGGGAGGAGGGGCGGAGGGATGGGAAGGAGGGCGGATTTTGCCTTAGTTGCTTGTGGGACTGGGCACCTTCATCCTCTTCTGTGGTGCCCACGTTTCCAAGCCATAACCTACAGAGCCGGGCGAGGAGCGTCCTTGCGAGCAGAACCGGAACTTTGCTCTGAGACACCCGAGTCAGAAGGGGCGGGGCCTGCTCACAGCCCTCCAGGATGTCCTGAACCTGAGTTTCCGTGGGTTAGAAGCGGGTGTCCCAAAACCATTCCCAAACCACTTTTTAATCTTTAGAAGGTACCGCCCACTTAAGTAAAAGCTGCAAATGAAAGGGGAAAAACAAGTAGCGAGATACCTCCCGACTGCGGTGCGAGAAAAGGATTGGTACTGCTGATTTGATTGGGCAGGTGAAGAACAGAAAAATGTGCGCCAACCTCCTGACCCTTTCTAGTTAGCACTCAATATACTTAATTTAGGACGACTTACTGGTTAAATTAGAGGGATCTTTGTACCTAGTATGTCTTTTTTTTTTTTTTTTTTGCTTTTTCGAGACAGGGTTTCTCTGTGTATCCCTGGCTGTCCTGGACTCACTCTGTAGACCAGTCTACCCTTGAACTCACAGAGATCCACCTGCCTCTGCCTCCCGAATGCTGGGACTAAAGGCGTGAGCCACCACTCCAGGCACCCTAGTATGTCTTTGTCCGCAGCTTTTATCATACTCTCGAAGGTCTCAGTGACTTCCACATAGCTACTTTTATTTTTGTTTTTATTTTTTGAAGCAGGGTCTCGTGGTATAGCTCTAGCTTGCGGGTCTCATGGTATAGCCCTAGCTTGCATGGTAGACCAGGCTGACCCTACACTTAACAGAGATCTGCCTGCCTCTGCCTCCCAGGACTGGATTAAAGGGAGGAGCCGTCACACCAGGCAATAGCTACTGATCGTTAAATGTAATCGAGAATGGGGCTTTATTCCTCTTTCCACTACACACACACACACACATATATCCTCCCTTCCTTAGGAGACAGGGATCATGAGCAAGTATAAGGAATTGGTAAGTAGGTTTGGCCCATTGGAAACCCGAGCTTGAGGGAGCCTTATTTCTCCTTTGCAGACTCTCTTCACAGCATCTAAGCTCACTTGGTCAGAATCCTTGGATGAGCCTGTGGGACCCTTCCTCTTAGCCCTGTGGTTTGGAGCCAGTGCCTTTGGGACTGTGAGAGGATGGACAAAGGTAGTATGAGGCCGGGCCAGCTCCCCAAATGCTCAGGTGCCAAGCTTCTGCTGATTCTACCCTGTGCCTTACACAAGTATCTTAGGGTGCTGGCTGGGCATTGCCACCTCCCCCTGGGCCAGCACCACCCATGTACCTCTTAGCAAAGCCACAGTTGACTGACTTGCTGTTGAGCTGCTGCTCTTTGGCATGCTGCATTTTGATAGCAGAGGGAGCAGTTGTGCCCAGAGCCCGGTGTGTCAGCATCACCAGTCTGACCTCAGCGCCATGTGCTGCTCGACATGACACGTGGCACTGGGAGAACTGCCCAGCGTGGAAGGTCTGGGCCAGGTCTGAGCCCAGATGGGATCTGGTTAGCTAAGGAACTCCCACCTTAAAAACCTCAAGCCTCAAGAAGGCAGGGAAAGGGCTGAAGGGGCTAGCAAGGAGGGGCTGAAAAAAGGGGTCCTTGTGCAGAGGACACTTGGGAAGCCTGAGTTTACCATTTCTCTTTTTCTAGATTCTCAGGGTCTGCTAGACTCATCCCTGATGGCATCAGGCACTGCCAGCCGTTCAGAGGATGAAGAGTCACTGGCAGGACAAAAGCGAGCCTCCTCCCAGGCCCTGGGTACTATCCCTAAACGGAGAAGCTCTTCCAGGTAGTCTGGACTCAGAGGAGCTGGGAAGGCAAAGGCTTGTGGGATCAGGCACCACATGTCTTAACCTTTGTTGGAAATGGCTGTCTGAGCCTGCTTTGGGTCCACACAGAGCCTTGAGCTTTTCTTTTCCTTTCCCTGATGATCCCTTCTCCCTGTGGTATCGAGGACAGGGGAGGGAGGTTATCAGTCTCTGCCGAGGACTTGCCTGTCATCTCAGAGGATTGGTGTTTGCTTATCCCATGTCACTGAGCCAGGCACTGGCAGGAAGTGAGCAGTTCCCACTGGGAGCCTGCTCTGCGAGGCCAGGTGGCTACCAGGGTGGGCTACCAGTGACTAACAGTGCAGGACCTCCTACAGGTTCATTAAAAGGAAAAAATTTGATGATGAGCTGGTAGAGAGCAGCCTGGCCAAGTCCTCTACCCGAGTGAAGGGGGCCAGTGGAGTGGAATCAGGCCGCTGTTCAGGGAGCGAACCCTCCTCGAGCGAGAAAAAGAAGGTAAAGAACTGGGCACAACTCGGACCCAGTGAGTTACGGGGTTTGTGTTTCCCCAGATAGATGAGGCCTGTCAGGACCAAGCTGCCCCAGCCCCCACTCTATACCCTCCCTCCTGTCTTTCCCTGCTCCCTTTCTTGCTGCATTCCTCGCTCTGCCACTGCATCCTGTATCACATTCGGTGTGGGAGGCAGGGAGCATGTATCTATTCTGGGAGCAGACAGCTTGTTCCCAGCATTGCAGGGTGTAAAAATAACCCCCAGGTGGCATTGCTCTGGCCCTAGACAGTGCACCAGCAAGAGTAGTTTCCTGGTATACTCCCCACCCACCCTCCATCTTGGGGTTGAGGGTACCAAAAGCAGAGAGAAGACCCCATCTGGTCAAGAATTATGTAGAAGTAATTTTGTGGGGGGGGTGGGTATTGGAAAGCTGAGCTCTCAGCTTGGCTCCCCAGTGTTGTCTGAGACTGCAGCTGTCACAGTATGTGAAGCAGTGGGTCTGAAGCCCCAGCTTTTCAGATAGTTCATTGTGGTCCTGTCCTGTACTCAGGTATCCAAGGCTCCTAGCACTCCTGTGCCACCCAGCCCTGCCCCAACCCCTGGACTCACCAAGCGTGTGAAGAAAAGCAAACAACCACTTCAGGTGACCAAGGATCTGGGCCGATGGAAGCCTGCAGATGACCTTCTACTCATCAATGCTGTGCTGCAGGTAGTCCACCTCCAACCCACCATGGACTGGGACTCTCTTCTTCCCTACCCTCCAATTCCCAACCCCCCCTACTAGCCTAGCAGGACCCTATGGGATTCTTCCCAGTGCTGAGGCTGGAGCAAACCAGTCTGGGGTCTTGCAGACCAATGACCTGACATCTGTCCACCTGGGTGTGAAGTTCAGCTGCCGCTTCACCCTTCGGGAAGTTCAAGAGCGCTGGTACGCCCTGCTGTACGACCCTGTCATCTCCAAGTGAGTGGACTGGCTCTAGCAGAGGGAGGTCTTGGGGCCCAACCAAACTTGGAACTAGATGTAGGAGGGCCAGATTCTCCCAGGCCCAAAGAAGGGTCTTGGGAGTCAGTGCTGTACGGTCTTGCATCCTCTGGATAATTTAGGGACCTGCCAGGTGTCACAGAGAAGCTCCTTAAACTCCCTCTAGTTCCAGATGGAGGCCAGGAGTAGCGAAGTCAAAAACAAAGAAGGCAGCATAGGAACTAAATGCCCACAAATGCCAGGAGCCCCAATTCCACTAGTGTGTGCCTTGTTTCACCTCAGAACTTGTCCACACTGGCCTCTCACAGCTCCTTATATGAAAAAGGGACTGAGCCCCAGCACTCAGGAGGCAGAGGCAGGGGGATCTGAGTTGGAGGCCAGCCTGGTCTACAGAATGAGTTCCGGGACAGCCAGGGCTACACAGAGAAACCCTGTCTTGAAAACAAACAAGGAGAGAGAGAGAGAGAGAGAGAGAGAGAGAGAGAGAACACTGAAATAAATGAGTCTCAAGAACCTTCTAGTTTTAGCAGAGTTTCAAATAAGCTCATGCACATAAGCACTCTTGTCCTCCTCTTTTTCCTCCTCCTCCTCCACAGTCACTTAATTCAGTGTTCTCCAAGCTTGGTTTGCATCTGAACACCCATCTTCTACTCCTCCACAGCCCTGCCACCCACTCAGGCTGTGGCCATAGCCTGAGAGACCAGAAAACGGGTCAGCCTCAACTTGGGGGAAAAAAAGTAGGCAGTGGGCAGTAGTTAGTGAGCGGAGCTTTAGATGTGTACTGCAGAAGGGCTGAAAGAGTTGTAGCTAAGGCCAGGCGGTGGTGGCGCATGCCTTTAATCCCAGCACTTGGGAGGCAGAGGCAGGCGGATCTTTGTGAGTTCGAGGCCAGCCTGGTCTACAAAGTGAGTCCAGGACAGCCAAGGATACACAGAGAAACTCTGTCTCGAAAAAACCAAAAAAAAAAAAAAAAGAGTTGTAGCTAGTCCCAGGGTGTTTTGGAACCAGGCCTCTTGTTTGCTTGTTTTTACTGGGGTCTTACTGTGTCTAGTTGATTGATTTAGAGCTTACTCTATAGACTGTACTGGCCTTGAATTTGGAGCAATCCTCCTCCTCCATCTCCTTCAGACTGGAATTACAGGCATGTACCACCACACTGGGGTCTTTAGAGAACATGGCTTCCATTTCCTGAGTTGCCTCTTCAGTCATTGGATTTTGCCCTGGTGCCTTGCTAAACCTCAGGTTATTTCTGCCAAGGAGCTCCAGGCTTGAGATCTCTAAGTTCCAAAGGCTTATAGGTTTGGGGGATAAGAACCCCAGATTACTTGACTCCCTCCTTTCAGCTCTGCCCTTCATTTCTTTCTGTGCGCAGACTGGCGTGTCAGGCCATGAGGCAGTTGCACCCAGAGGCCATTGCAGCCATTCAGAGCAAGGCCCTGTTCAGCAAGGCTGAGGAGCAGCTGCTGAGCAAAGTAGGATCGGTAAGTGGAGGACTGGACAGGCTACAACTGGATCACATGGGAAACCAGTGTGGGGAGTCCTGCCTGTCCCATCTGTGGTCTGCACACACACACATGCAGACGAACACATCTGCATGGGTCTTTGTGATGGGTCTTGGGAGAAACTATGCGTAGCCCCTTGGGTGACTGTGGCTTCCTCCAGTTCCTTGGGAGGGCCTGGAGGCAGGGATGGGTGAGAATGAGAAAACCATGGCATGAAGATGGTACTTCTCATCTCCAGACCAGCCAGCCCACCTTGGAAACCTTCCAGGACTTGCTGCACAGACACCCCGATGCCTTCTACCTGACCCGTACTGCCAAGGCTCTGCAGGCCCACTGGCAGCTCATGAAGCAGTATTACCTACTCGAGGATCAGACAGGTAACCCCCAGGAGCTGCAGCAAGAGCAGGCAGGTGTTCAGGTGTGAGAGCATGTGTGAAGTGCTGCAGGAGCAGCTGCCTGCCAGTGCCCTGTAATAGAGTCCTCGGCAGCCCCTAGTGTGCTGTTCACCTGTGTTTGCAAAAGCCAGCAGCAATAAAGCCTGCTTCCTTGTAGAACTGGCAGGGCCTTTGGTGTCCTGGGAAGGGAAACCAGCTTGCCTGGTACCCTGAGCCAAAAGTGCAAACAGCTTGTTTTAGGGTTCGGTTTGGTTTTGTTTCTTGACATATTTTCCCATCACATAAACAATGCATAGTATAGTATTTGTGGGTAGCATTAAAACTAGAGCAAACTGCAGTGTCCATTTCTCTTCACTCTTTCCCATGTTTCTCACCCCAGAGATAATGACCGCCTTTAAAGCCCAGTCTCCATTTGCATTCTCCTTGCTTTGCCATGCTCATGGAGCAAGGAGTCTGTGCTGTCGGGTAGTTTATTTACCCTAGAGTCCCAGGTGGGACTTGATATTTAGGCCCCCATCTTCCCTCTTCCCCAAGAGCTGGAATTCCTTCTGCCACCCACCTCACTACTGAACGCCCCTTCTATGGAGGACAGGTGCTAGGAAAGCCATTTGGCTGGGCTGCGGGAAGCCTGAAGGGGTGGTGACCATGCTTCCTATTTGTATGGTTCAGACACATTCTTGCCAGAGCCCACTGCACTGTGCTCCACACCAACCTCTTCAGGCTGCTCTAAAGTGAAGCCCTTCATTGCACTAGTATACTCCTGCAGCTGTGCTTCAGAAAGATAGCCTCCTCCAGGAGGATTGCAGATCTGCCTACTGCTGTGAGTGGTCCAGGGGCTTGCTGCCTATCTCAGAACATTTGCTAGGTGACATTTATTTTTACTGTTTTTTGTTTTGGCTTGGGTTTTGTTTTTGTTTTGTTTTTCGAGACAGGGTTTCTCTGTGTATCCCTGACTGTCCTGGACTCACTCTGTAGACCACGCTGGCCTTGAACTCATAGAGCTCCGCCTGCCTCTGCCTCTGAAGTGCTAGGATCAAAGGCATGCGCTACCACGCCCGGCTCTATTTTACTGTCTTTTTTTTTTTTTTTTGAGTCTTGGTTTTCTACAGCATAGGCTGACCTGCCTCCATCCCCTAAGAACTAGAACTATAGGTTTGTGCCACCAGATCCTACTTCTTTTGACATCATTTTGAAAGTTGTTCTATTCACTGAAGACCTTACCCTAAGGCTTTTTTTTTTCCTCCAAGAGTCTGTGTGTGGGAATTTGGTTTCTCATTGTTACTTAGAGCTGGGCGTCCCAAAAATCAGGCAGGTTCCTGGCTTAGCTAGCAAGTTGGTCACACATTTAGTCATGGATTTCAGGCCAACCTGGTGTAAGTCGGCTTGGTGGCAGTGACCCCACAGTCTCACTTACAGGGTAGTGGGAGCCTGCTGTGCACCCCACCCTCAGCTAGTAACTGCTGGCCGCCCTGCTTGCGGAGCAGCTCTGTCTGCAGTCTTGGCACGGCTGGCCAGGAACTGCAAGTTCTTATTTATATTCTGGGCACTTCAGTCTCTCTCATCCTCACCAGAAACAGTTGAAAACTTTCACAAAACACTATTTTCCCAGAACATACTTAATGGGTTCTAATATTAATTATCCTGCTCCATTTCATCCTTTGCAAACAATAAAGCTGGTTTCATGGCCCTGCAGAGGTCATCCCCCACAGACTGAAGTGGAGCAGCTCTCCCGGGCCCACGCTTTCCAGTGGTGCATGCCTCTGGGGGTTAACAGGCTGCGACCAGTGTGGGTCCTGGCTGTGCCCCACTAGGGTCAGAGCTTAATCTGCCCTGAGCAGTCAGTTTGCTCCCCTGCTTAGTTTGAGACTTTGACCCTCCCGTGTACCCGAAGCCCATGTAGGTCAGCCATAGTTTCCTTGTTTTCAGCCACCTCTGTCCCAAGTTAAGTGGCAGAATGCATTGTGTCCATCAGAGTGCCACCTGCTTGGAACTGATTCCCGTGTGGCCCTGACTCCAGAAGGCTCTGTCCTTGCACCCTGGCTGCTCAGCAGGACTGGAGTAGGAACTGGACATTTACACTTCCTCTTGTTTATTCAGTGCAGCCACTGCCTAAGGGGGACCAAGTGCTGAACTTCTCTGATGCAGAGGACCTGATTGACGACAGTAAGCTCAAGTGAGTTCCTGGAGAGGGTTGGCTCCAGTCTGTCGGGCACACCAGGCTTCCCAGCAGACATAGCTCCAGTTGCAGTTGCTGGGCCTAGCCACCCTGCTGCACCCTCTCCTATGGGGGCCACTTAAGCTCACTGCCTTCCCCTTCTCCCCACCCCAGTCCCAGGGCTAGGCCAAGGCTTAAACAACTTCTTGAGCCCCTTGGCTGAGGAGCCTGGGATGCTCTAGTGGGTCCAATAGTGGGCCTAACTCATCCTTTTCACTCCTCAGGGACATGCGAGATGAAGTCCTGGAGCATGGTAAGTCTGCCCTGCTGGGGCCAGTGTGGGAATGGAAGCCTTTACTGAAATGGAGGGGATCAGCTCAAGATGCTGGTGGCATCAGTGTCCCTTCTTCTTAGAGCTGACAGTGGCTGACCGGCGCCAGAAACGAGAGATCCGGCAGCTGGAACAGGAATTGCATAAGTGGCAGGTGCTGGTGGACAGCATCACAGGTGAGGAGGCTAGGGGCCCAGAGAGTGGACTCTTTGGTATTCTTCATCCCATTG
>CAJQZJ010033609.1:3078210-3141086 GCA_907164525.1 Lophiomys imhausi | reverse complement strand
TTCTTCATCCCATTGGGGCTAGGGGACCAGAGAGTGGACTCTTTGGTGTTCTTCATGCCATTGGGGCTAGGGGACCAGATAGACTCTTTGGTATTATTCATTCCATTGAGGCTAGGTGACCAGATAGACTCTTTGGTATTATTCATTCCATTGAGGCTAGGGGACCAGATAGACTCTTTGGTATTCTTTATTTCCTTGAGGCTAGGGGACGAGATAGCAGACTCTTTGATATTCATTTCATTGAGTCTAAGGGACAAGATAGTGGACTCTGGCATCCTTTGTTCCGTTGAAGCCCTTTCCTTGGCTCTTTGGGTATGCTGTGTACTAGGCTCATTCCCTGATTTCCCTTCCCCAGCCCTTCAGTAGTAGGTCTTTGCTACTTAGCTGACCCTGCTCTTCTCTCAGGCATGAGCTCCCCAGACTTTGACAACCAGACCCTGGCAGTGTTGCGGGGCCGCATGGTGCGGTACTTAATGCGCTCTCGTGAGGTAAGGCAAGCTGTCACTGTCCCCATCCTGCCTAGGCACCTCCTCCTATGTCATCCCTTCCTCTGCCCTATTCTTGGTTTCTTCTCTTTCCCTGGCCTGTGTGAGGCTTTTTCTCATCCCTTGTCCCAGCCCTCACCTCCACCATTTTTCCAGATCACCCTTGGCAGGGCAACCAAGGACAACCAGATCGATGTGGACTTGTCCCTTGAAGGTCCAGCCTGGAAGATCTCCCGAAAGCAAGGTATGCCCACCCTGTCACAGGAAACAGGGGTGGGATTTCTCAATAGCCACTCACTGACTTTTCTAGTGCTAGGCCATAGTGCGTAGGGAGCCCTCATGGACTAATGAGGCAGGCCAAAGGAGTTGGGACTTTGAAATCTCTACCTTGGGGGCCGCCAGTGCCTTCAAGCCTTCATACCCAGGAAGCAGAGGGGCACTTGGCTCTCTCCTGGTTGTCTCCATCTTGTCATTCTGTTTGCTTTCTGCCTCTACAGGTGTTATCAAGCTGAAAAACAATGGTGACTTCTTCATTGCCAACGAGGGCCGGCGACCCATCTATATTGATGGCCGGCCTGTGCTGTGTGGCTCTAAGTGGCGTCTTAGCAACAATTCTGTGGTGGAGGTGAGTTGGAGAAGGCCAGGGTTGTCTTACACCTCGTGCATGACAAGCTGTCCATGGATGTGGTTCTGTCCCACCTCTGTACTTATCCATCTATCTCTCCTGCCCAGATTGCCAGCCTGCGATTCGTCTTCCTCATCAACCAGGACCTCATTGCCCTTATCCGGGCTGAGGCTGCCAAGGTCACACCACAGTGAGGCGGGTAGCAGAAACCAGGGCATTCTCTGGCCTCAGTTTCCCCTGTCATTCCAGCTCCCTTGAGCTGGGAACTCAGGCTCCTGGAAAACCCTTCTACCCAGAGTGGGTAGTGGAGCCCCAACTGCTGGCCCATTGATTGAGCCTTTGAAGCAAGGTGGGATCATCATGGGGAAGCCAGGAGAGGCTGGGACCCCTGTGCCTCCCCAGAGCCAGAGCCCCCACCATTGCCATGTCACTCCTGTGTCTCCAGTGGATCAGCTTTAGACTCCTTTTTCTTTTTGTAAATAAAAAGTACCAAGTTCCAAAGTAGTTTCCTTTATTTTTTTATGTTTTTAATATAAAAAACATGAGGACTGGTGGAGACAGGCACATGCAAGGAATGGCAGAACCCCTCCTTGTCATCAGTCCTCTGCCCCCATCTGGTGGAGGGTAGACAAGCAGGTCAGTGGAGCAGACCCTCTGGATTCCTAACCTGGGGCCTGCCTGAGGCTCCAGCTCACCCTCATTCCTCAGGCTCCTGCCCTGAGCCAGCTGACAGCAGCAGGCAGTGGTGAGGCTAGGTGGAGCAGCAGGTGGCAGACGTTTGCATTACTGATCTCCAGCCAGGACTCAGACCCCTGTGCCCTCTTCCTGGGTCCATTGGACTGTGCCAGGACCATGGCAGCCGATGAGCACCATCTCTAGACTGTGGGGATCCCAGGGCAATGCCCGGCCCCCTGATCCTGGAGGGGGCTCTCCAGTACTGGTAGCCTCAGCCTGGCTCACGGGTGCTGGCGTCCCAGTCCTAGCCCCTTGCTCAGAAGGAGGGGGTGAGGCTGGGGTGCTGGGCTCAGAGCAGAGGTCACCAGAGCCAGGGGGCTCCGAGTCTGAGGTGGAGGTCCATAAAGCTGTGGTTCGAGGCCAAGGGGAGCTCTGAGATGCTGGGGGGCCCCAGGGCCAGGGTGCCATGAGGGGAGGGGGAGGCCCTGGACGAGGGTTAGGCCAGGTCCCACTCAAGACAGAGCCTGCTGGGGGCTGCAGGCAGTAGGAGGACGCTCCAGTGTCCACACACAGGGGCTGTAGGAGTCCAGAGGCAGTGGCTGGGCACGGCCCCTCTTCTGATACCTGGGGACACTGGCTTTCCCCTTGGGATACCAGGATGAGCTGCACAGCCTGGCGAAGTGACTGCAGTCCCTCTCGCATCTGCAGCACCTGTTCAGACAGCTCCATCACCTTGGGGGTAGGGAGAGGTCACAAGGTCAGTGGGCCAGCCATCTCCACAGGGCCTGCTCTTCCTCCCCGTTCCCATCTCCTCCACCTACCGCCTGTCGCAGCTTGTCCAGTGTGTCTGTGCTCCTTGCCTCACTGGACCCCAAGGGGACAGTGAGCAGGCCACTCTCTGTGGAAAGGATGAGAAGAAAGCCAGAGCTGCTAGAAGACAGACAGTTTAGGATCTAGGCCTGGCCTCTTAGCACTGACCTGGCTCACCTAGCTCCCTGCTGGCTTTGGTCAAGTTGCTAAACTTTGCCTAAATTGTCAGCTGCATGAAAACCCCTACCAGCAGCCCTGACTAACACTGTTGCTCTCCTCTCTGCAGGAAGTTGTCTCCTTGTGGGGCAGGATGAGATAGAGTCTCATAGCCCATGGTGCTCCCTCAAGCCTGAATAACCAAGGCTTTGAGCTCTTCCTGCCTCCACCTCCCCAGTGCTGGGATTACAGGCAAGTGCCCTCACTCTGTCCACTTTCCAGGCTGCCTATCTTACCCAGGGGCCAGCCTCAACCCTATCTTTCCAGCCTTCTGTCCTCCCAGCAAGGCAGACATGTACCACGAGTGTCAGGTACCTTCTCTAACTTGCTCAACATCCCATTTTATAAACCGGAATCTGGACCAAAGACGCTGAGCTTACACTGTTAGAAAGCTGGCAGGGCAGGTATCCAAGCCTCTGTGCCAGTCATCACTGGCAGCCTATGAGGGTTTCCAGGCAGGCTAGCCCACAGTTCCTCTAACCCCAGGCTCAGACACCACAGTGCTTGAGGTGTATGAAGAAAATGGGGTGCCCCCCAACATTCCTGCTCCTGCATTCAATACCTGGTCCTGGTGAGGGGCTGCTGCTACACTCTAGGCCAGACTGACCCACTCGGAAAGAGAACTTGTGCTGGTCTGAGCTGCAGCCATCCTCAATGCCATCTACGACCCTGTGGACCCAACAAATCAGACAACAGTCACCGTGGTGTCAGGGGATGGGACACCCCAGTGTTCACTGCAGAAGCTGAGAGCTAGCCAGGGGACCTGGCCATCCCAAGAAACTAGTACACGGTCCCTTTTCCTAGGAGCTTGTTTTTTAGCTGAAGAGTACTTTGGAGTCACCCAGAGCAGCAGGAGTTGAGAGTAAGCTACCTGCTGACAAGGTGGTGGGGTCGTAGGAATCAGGGAAAGCAGGCTCGGACCAGGAAGGCTGGAAGGATGGCTGGAGAGAGTTCTCTGAAGTTAAGAGCCTTTTTTGTTCTTGCAGAGAACTCTCACAACCAGCACTCCAGTTCCAGGGGACCCAATGCCTTCTGGCTCTGTGGGCACCTGCACTCATGGGCCCAGTCCTCTGCCTCCCACCCAGTTAAAAAAGATTTTTTTTTTAACTTTTTTAGGTTTTTTGAGACAGGTTTCTCTGTGTAACAACAGCCCTGGCTGTCCTGGACTCACTTTGTAGACCAGGCTGGGCTTGAACTCAGAGATCGGTCTGCCTCTGCCTCCCAAGTGCTGGGATCAAGGGTGTACGCCACCACGCCTGGCAATAAAATCTTTTTTTTTCTTTTTAATGAAAATGTGAAGCCAGGTATGGTGCACATCTGTAAATCCAGCACTCAGGAGACAGAGGCAGGAGAATCACAAGGTGGAAGTTAGCCTGGGTTACAGTCTCAAAAACTAAGAGTGGACAACACTCAGGGTGGGGTGTGCCTAGCTGGTGCCTATGTCCTAACACCATAAATCCCACTGTGAGGTCCAGGGCCTGTTTACCTGGGGCTCAGGTCTGGGGGGACATTCCATGGCATGGAGGGCAGCCGCAGCCCATCTAGGGTCCGTGGATGAGCAGAAGGGCCAGCTTCAGGCTTCAAAACCCCTGCCCTACTCGGCCGCCCTCTGCCACCCAGCCGTGGCCGGGGTGCAGTTCGATGCGGGGACAGTAGTTTGGCAGCTGAGGAGGAGGAGGTGCAGCCAGGCGACAGCAGGGGACTGGATGGCTCATCTGCTGGGGCTGGTGAGACTGTGGGTCCCTGTTCCCCATCAGTCTCCTTCTCCTCCAGTGTGGACATGAGGGTGTTGTCACCACTCAGGGAGCTGGTGTCCACCTGGGAACAGAGGGGAGCAGGAGCTCAACGTGGATGGCCACTGTTGTGTTCCACCCCCTCCCGTGCCAAGGTACAGGAAGCATGAACCCAGGAAGAGGAAAACGCCCTGGTGGGAGAAACCCACTGCACTGTTGCCACAATGAAATAACCCCCAAATTCCACCAAATGCGGATACCCTACTTGGTCCTTCAGACTGCGATAGTGACAGTCCTGGAGACCCCACAATCTCCGTGGTGGCTCAAATGAGAAATGCCCCCCAGTCTCAGACATCTGAACAGCTGGTGTCCAGTTGATGGCACCTTTTGGTGAGGGTTAGGAGGTGTAGTTTTGCTGGAGGAAGGTGGAAAGGCTTTGTGAGGAAGAGGTCTGCCCCTTCCATGCCACTCTTTCCACTTCTGGCCTGTGGTAAAGCCGCCATGCCTGCTGCTTTGTCTCCTGCCAGGACAGACTCATCCCTCTGGATGCAAGCCCAAAGAAAACCCTGCCTTCTATAAGGAAAGTAACTGATGCACCCTCAGAACGTGCTGTTTCATGGCTGACGAAGGGTCAAGGGGAGCTGCAGGGCCCCATTCAGAGGTAGCCTCCACTGTGGACTCTACAGGGTTCGCCTGTTAGCCAGTGCACTTGGCTCCCTTCACAGCAGATTCCCTTTTGGTCAGGGCCCAGTATGTCAGGCAGGCCAAAGCTCTGGCTGTCCTGGAACTGATTACATAGATCAGGCTAGCCAGCCTCTGCCTTTCTGAGTGCTGGGATTAAAGCAGTGTGCCACTATGCCCTGGCCTGGCCTGATTTCCAAAACACAGTGATGAAAGGGCTCAGTGTGGACTCCTGGCCTGAGGCAGGGGGCTTTCACAGAAGCCCACACTTACCTCTTCACCCCCAGCCTTGTTTACTTCACCAGCTCCCTGGCACCTCAGCCCCTCCATGCATGTGTGCAAGCACCCTCACCTCTGCAGAGACTCCCCCAGCTCCCAGGTTGTAGCTGAGCTCCCCTCGGAGGCCACGGCTGAAGCGTGGGGCAAACTCAGGGTACAGTGCAAGGCTCTCATGCAGCCCCGCCAGCTGCAGACACTGAAGGACGCAATACGTGAGCCCCTTCACGTCAGCATTGGCCTTGACCACCTGCTCCCGCTGGGGCAGCTCGCAGCCAATCAGGTCACCCTTCCCTGGGGAGGGGAAGCCAAGGTTAGCAAGCCACTGAGGGAAGGAAGACACGACTGAGCAGAGGAAAGCAGATGGGCCTCACTGGCTCACACACACACTTGGGGTGAAGAACAGTGGGACCCAGGCCCTCAAGCACATCTAAGGGCAAAACCACCAGCTAAAACCTCTGCATCTACTAAGAAGGATGCCATCCATTCCTGGGGTTCACAGACATTCCCCTAGGAAGATTAAACAAATCAGGTTTCCAAACCCAGCCCCACCTTTTATCATCACAATTGGATGTGCTTAAAGGCCCACAGGTGATTTGGGTGCAGCTCGTCTGTCCAGGGACCAGAATTTGGTAGTAGCAGTTTAGTGCCCTGTGTGGCATGGCAAACATGTCATGTGGCTATTTTGTCGTTATCCTGGGGTGCGGAGGGAGCACCTTGATGTCACCACAGTGGCCTACTAAGGGTTTTTCCAAGGCTAGACCGAGGCTATAAAATGATGTAGGCGGATCTCTGTCAGTTCAAGGCCAGCCTGGTCTACAAAGCTAGTTCCAGGACAGCCAAGGCTACACAGAGAAACCCTGACTTGAAAAAACAACAAAAAAAAGTGATATAATGTCCTGCAACCTCAGGGATGTTGGATGGAGGAAGGGTATCTTAGAATCACACACCCGGGGTCTGTGGCCCTGATGGAGAGGGTCCCTCCCTTGCTCCCTTTGGCTCATCCCCAGCAGGGATCGGCAACCTGGGCAAAGGCAGTTTGGCCCCTATCAGACTGGCCACATGATTAGAAAGACTAGAAATGGCAGTCAAGGCTTTAAGGACCAAGACAGGTGGTTGCTGTCAACACACATGGAGCCCAGAGGCCTCTAAATATTCATGGAGTTTTGCTCAAACTTGAATGCAAATACGCCTCATTTAGTTTTCTGTTCTTGGGCTGGAGAGATGGTTTGGTGGGTAAGAGCACTATCTGCTCTTCCAAAGGACCTGGGATCGATTCCCAGCACCCCACATGGCTGTTCACAGCTGTCCAGGGGATCTAATACCCTCACACACAGAGAGAGACATGCAGGCAAAACACCAATGTGCATAAAAAATTAATTTTTAAAAAGCTTTCTGTTCTTCTTTTGAAGCTTCCTGGATCCTTCAAGAGCTGTTTGGGTTACAAAAGGATTTTCTAAGGAAGGAGTTGTGTTTTGGGTCATCTGCAATAAGAGGCATAATTTTGTCCTCATCCAGGAAATGACACAAAAATGAGAAGACTGAGGAGGGAGTCAACAGCAACCTGAGACCCTGCCACTGGCACTGGGGCCACAGCTTCAAGGCTCAGCCCATCCTTTGCCATCCTCTATCTCAGATCTTGGAACACTTGGCTGAGTCAGTTCACAAGCCGGTTGGGGCCAGTTACTACTGTTGACTACAGGGCCAGACTCAGCTTGCCAGGAGCCAGCTGGATACACCTGAAGGCCCAGCTGAGGAGACAGGGGCACATGTACTCCCAGCCCTCAGAGGCTAAAATAGGAGACGGCAAGTTCAGGGCCAAACTGGGCTCCAGAGCAAACACAGAACAAAACACTCAGTTCTCGAGCAGGATGGGAGCCAGGCGCTCATGCAGGCGCTCAGAGCTACCAAGTGACCAGCTGGACGATCCTGCTTGGAGTAGCCTTTCACCCTTCTAACTTCCCTAGCCTTTCTTGGTTCCTTAAGGGCTACCAACCTTACTTGTGTGGTATAACTATCTTCCTCCCTTATTTGTTAGTTTCCCTTCTGCTTTTTGAAACGGTTTCATGTATCCCAGGTTGCCCTCCAGCTCACTATGTAGTCCAGGATGTCCTTGAACATCCTGATCCTCCTGCCCCTGCTTCCCAAGTGCTGGGATTACAAGCATGAGCCGCCTCACCTGGTTACTATATAATCCTGGGTCTCGTGCTTGCCAGGCAAATACTGCACCAGCTAAGCTGCATCACAAACCCCTGTCCATATGCCTGCCCCCCTCCCCTCCCTTTTCTTTCCCTTCCTGCCCCCGACCCCAACTTTCTTTCAGATGGTCTTGCTCTGTTTCCTAGGCTGGTTTAGAACTCCTGAGCTCACAATTCTCATCCCTCAGTGTTCCACCTGGTTTGGACTCCCAACCTATACCTCAATACATGGCCATAAGTCTATTTTCTCAGTTCCTGTATAAACCACATCTAAGCTCAGAAGCTGCACTCACAAAAGATGAAGGAAAAAAAAGTGCTTTAACAGTCTGTCACCTTGCTCAGGCTCTGAACCTTTGGCAACATTTCTTTCATCTAATGCTGTTGGAGGGCCCTCCTCCTCAGGGAAGGAGAATGAACACCCAGTAGCTGCTGGGATGTCCAGCGACACACCACCTTCCGTGGTCTTTTCTGCCCTAATCTCCATCGTGGCCCACACTCTCTGGACACTAGTTGTCCCCACAGCAAGGACTTGGCTGTGACCTGGCCGTTACCTCTCTTCGGTCTGTTACACGAACCCACCTGCATTATCCAGGCTGGTCTCAGTTCCTTGCCCTCCAGGGTTATCATTAAGAGCCTCCCACAGTCTCCTACATAGCTCAGCCCCTTGCAGGCTTTCAATGCCTGCAGGCCCGTCCCTCCCAAAGTGCTTGCACATGCTTGCCCGGGGCCTGTGTGCACACCTGGCCCTCCTCAAACACTTCCCTTTGTGGCCATCACTCTCCCAAGGGCACCTGGCTAGACCACCTATACCAGCCAACACTTAGTTTAGCTGTATAAGCTTTTATGTGCTCAATCCCCTTCTGTGTAAAATGGGAATGATAATGGTTTCTGTGATGCTTCCTATGAGTTTCCAGAGTCTTGGCGCAGAAGCCCCAGGCAGATGCTCCTCCCTGAGACCCCTGTGCTTAGCCCTGTCCCCTCTACAGTGCTGATCCCTTGTCCTCATTTAGGAAAGTGATGTCTCACTTCCCCTCTTCCTTTTGCCAAAGGAAAGGTGTGCTCCTTATCTGGCTGTCTCTCTCCTGTCACATGGAGGCTGAGCTCCATTGTCCCCTATCAGGGCTTTGGACTTGTTCTGTGACCTGCCCTCTTTCCACCCCAGCACAGCTCCGTCCTCTGTGCTTTCCTACACTGCTTCTCCATCCCATCATACACTGGCTCTTCTTGAAAGCCGGACCCCTCACTGGCCTCATTACAGGATCAACCTCAAGGTCGCCTTCTCCTCAGGCGTTGCCACCTCGTGCTCACTGGCTCACCTCTGAGCTTTGTCCAGGGCTCTGGTTGTTCCTGACTCCCCTCAGTGCCTTTCTGTGCACCCCATCCCTGACTCTCCTTTGGAATGGCCATGAATTCCCTAGACACATGAGCCCCTGAGCACCTTTCTCCCGCCACACAAACCTAGAATGGCGAGCACGGTGCCGCCTTTGAGGACCTCCATGGAGCCTGAGCAGACAAAGTACAGGGCCTGGAGGGCATCGCCCTGGTGAATGAGGTACTCGCCAGGCGTGCAGAAGGCGGGCCTCAGGGCCAGCGACAGTGCCCGCAGGCAGCCGCGGCTCGCTGCCTCGAACAACGGCAGCTGCAGGACCTCCTTGTGCAGGTGCATGGCTATGTCGGCACGGAGCTCATCCGGGAGGCTCTGCAGCAACTGCAAGCGGGTAGGAGGGGAAAGTCAGGGTGGGAGAAGAGGAGGCCCCTTCCAACCACCATTTCCAGCCTCAGAAGCAAGGGCGGAAATGGAAGGAGGCATCAGCCTCCTGAATAGCAGCCAATGGAAGAAAGCTCTCTGCAGGCCCCTTCCAGCTACTTTCCCCCTCCTGATGTCAGTGAGCAGCACAGAGCCCGCAGACCCAATGAGGGTTCTGCTCTGTCTCAAGTATGGGGGGGAAAGAGAACCAGGAAGACACAGTTTCTGCATTCCGCACCCACCCACACCTCCACTCCTGACCGTGGAGACCAAGCACAAGCCCCTTGAATAAGCAAAAGTCTAGAAAGAAGTCTCAGAGGCCAGCACACCTCAGTGGTGTCGATTCCATTGTTCACAGCCCAAGTGGCTTGGAAGTACTCAAGCATGCGCTGCTTGAGGGGCTTGGGGATGCGGTGAATGCGGATGTAGTCTCGCAGGTCACGAGTGCGGCTGTGGTACAGAAAGCGGCGAGCATACATGCGCTGGATGATGGCTGTCACGTTCCCAAACACCACCGCATGCATCAGCGCTGGGCAAGAGTGAAGAAGAAGGGTTACCTCCAGGCCTAGCCAGGCCTGATGGCATGCTAGCAAACTTGTCCTCTGTTCCCTGCCTGTCCCCAAGTCCCTAGGCAGGGTGCATGGGCATCTCTCCCAGGCCTGGTCTGGTGGACCACCAAAGGCAGAGTCTAGAATCTCTAGGTGAGAGATTAGGCATGGAGGGGCCCAGAAAGCCACGGCTAGCCTCACCTCCAATAAGCATGGTGCAGATGGAGAAGATCTTCTCGGTGTCGGTGTTAGCGGACACATTGCCGAAGCCCACGCTGGTGAGACTGCTGAGTGCGAAGTACAAGGAGGTAATGTAGGCACTGCGCAGGGACGGGCCACCCAGAAGCTCCAGCCCAGTCCCATTGGCTTCGTTGCTGCTGCTGCTGCTGCTGCAGTTTTCACCCTGGCCAGAGCTGTTCCCTCCATCTGGACTCCGGCTCACCAGGTAGTATGGGGTCTCCAGCCTGCGGGCCAATTCCTGCAGCCAGCCTGGAGAGGGGGAGGGAGGACAGTTCTGCTCTGCAGAGAGAGGTGTAGTGACTGGCACCTCCAAAAGTGGAGAGCAAGCAAATGCAGGCCCACCCTGTGGCTTCCTTATCTATCCCATCAGCTCTCAGCAGGACAGCATAGGAGAAAGGTTGGATCCTATTGGTGCCGCTGGTAGAGTGAGGAGGACCACACCCTCTCCAAGGCTGCTGCTTGTCAATCTCACAGAGCACACCCAACAGGAGGACAGTTGGCCAGGCAAAGAGGCTGGGGGTTAGGGTGGCATGTGGCTGCATTTAGCCTCAGCCTGGTCCCCAAGTTTGCATGGTTGAGGCCACCTCCACTGCCCTGTCCACTCACACTATCTTTGTCCAAGCCCATCTGCTCCTAAAACCCCTGCCCATCTAGCCATACCCTGCCCCTCAACCTCACAAACCACCCGGTCTCATATATGCTGTCACTAACACACGCCCACACAAATGGGTGCACATATGCCACTGAGGTGTCACACATACCCCACATGGGGAGGAAGGGGAGGGCATACATGTAAACCCTCTACGGATGCCCAGCCACAGCCATGGCCACTCGCACTGCAAAGGACTGCATATGCTTAAAAGATTATTGACCACAGGTGACTGGATGCTGACACACAGACAGGGATGGGGACACACAGGCACACAGATACATCTATATATACAAGCATACTCACACGGGCATGTGCACCCACACCCATGCACCCTCCCAAACAAAGAGACTCCCTTGCATGGCCAGGATGGACTATTGGAAGGTGGCTGAACTTACCCAATCTTCTCTGGACAGTGGAGAAGATGGGACCAAGTATAAGTTCACAGGGTCAACACACAGGCCCTGTGCCACACTCCCCCAACTCTTTTTTTGTACATGGTCCTGGAGGATCTCATACCTCTCCTCTCATCCGTATCCATTCCCTCAGTAGCTGAGAGCACACAGTGAGTGGCAGGGCTCCAGCAGGGGCGGAAGTTATACTATAGGATAGGAGCTATACAGAGAGGACCCCAGGAGGGAGGTCAAGCCTAAGGGTTACAGGGTAGGGGGCTTGATGGCTTCCTGGAAGAGGAGATACTACGGGTGCTTAACCTTAAATGATCCGGAGAACATTTTAAAGCCTTCCTTCCTTCCTTTGTTCTTTTTTTTTTTTCCTTCTTTGCATGCTTATGTCATGGAAGAAGACAATTTGTGGAAGTTGGTTCGCTCCTTCTTCCATGTGGGCCCTGGGGAGCAAACTTGGGTTTTCCAGGCACCTTACTTGTTAAGCCATCTCGTGTGGACTCAAGACCAAGGATGTCTGGATCTGATGCAAAGAATGGGGTGCACCTGAGAATTTAGTGCTTCAGGGCCACTTGGAGGTAAGCTGAAGACAGGGCCAGGGTGGCAGTTGACCCTAGAGCTGCCTTACTATAGACTCCCCCTGGGAAGGACACAAACCAAGGAGCTGGCACTGCCAGAGTGTTGTCCCTGTTTCCACATGCTCAGCAACTAGAGGGCTCAGGGGAGCAGCCAGGCGGGTCCTCTGGGCATACACCTGTCTCCACCACGCACCTGGGAAGTTCATAGGAGCTTTATCATCTCTTGGGGGAACTGATCACAGCAGGTTCTAAGAATGACTGGTGACCCCACTGAGGTCACTGGACATGACAGACCACCGAGCAGAGAAGCTGACAGAGGGCTGGAGGTGTGGAAGAGAGGTGCTCAGTTTGGGACGCACCAGGAGTCAGGAGCGGCTGGAACAGGATGGGCAAACGGGAGGAGTGAAAGTTGTGGTGTCCTTATGGTGATATCAGTGGGCTTGAAGGGAACCAGCGTGAGGAGGAAGGAGATATGTAAACAAAACCTGTCTGGAGCCTCTGGGACTTGGAGGGGCTGGCAAGAGGGGCTGAGCAAGAATGTGGCTGACGGAGGCAGGGGCTCTCACCTTACTGGGGCTCAGCTCCAGAAAATCACCACAACCTTGTGGGTGACATGGAGACCCGAGGGTGGAAACACTCAGCAAGAGTTAAGATTGAGTGAGTGGGTGGCAGGTGGAAGGGGGAGCCGAAGCAATGGAGGTGAAAAGAAGGAGGGAGACATGCTGGGACAAAAAGGCTGCTTTTAGGCTCAGGGAGAATGTGGATTCAGATACCACAGTGAAAGACATTGGAAACAGAGATGCCAAAAGCGGGTCAATGGCCTGGAGAACCTGTGGGGACAAGCTTCAAAGAAGGTGGCAGTAGAGGAAACTGTGAGGCCAGCAGAGGCCTTACCTGGCCATCCACAGCTGGGCAAGAGCTTGAGAAATGTGATCAAGGTCTGGTCATCAGGAGGATACAAGGGGTGACTGAGAACCCCCCCCCCCAGCCCCAGGCAGTCACCAGGCTGTCTCCCCATGGCAGTGGACTATCACATACGTGCGTGCACACCCTTTCCCTGACATTCCCAGATCATCACATCCTGACACCTGCCATCCCTCCTCTCAGCCGGCAGGCAGTACCGATCTCGGGCAGCTCCGATTCGCTGCTCTCAATCTCCTGCTGACCGATGTAGAACCAGACGCAGGCCACCCAGTGGGCAAGCAACGCGAACACGGCCATGAGCAGGGTGAGCACCACAGCACTGTACTGCGAGTACCGGTCCAGTCTTGGCAGCAGCCGCAGCAGCCGCAGAAGCCGTACAGTCTTCAGCAGGTGAGCCCCGACGTACTAAGATGGGGAAGGGAGGTCATCCCCGGCGGACTCCAGCCCCGCCTGTGTCAGCCCAAAGCTCGACACCCAGCCCAGCCATACTGACCACGTTGACCTTGAAAGCATGTAGTAGGTCGAAGGGCAGTGCTGCTATGACATCCAGCAGGAACCAGGTGGTGACGTAGTGGAGGCAAATGGACTTTGGGGCAAATACCACCTGGCCTGACTTGGACACAAATGTAGTACGGAAATTCAGCACAATATCTGTGTGGAAAACAGGCAATCAGCAATAGGGCAGGGTACACCTCCGCACCTACCTGTTCAATGCTTGATCCCGCCCCAGGCCCTTCACATCTGTAGGCCTGACCTAGCTGTAACTCTAGCATGCACGCACTGTTATAGGCATTTTACAGAGGGAGAAACCGAGGTTTGCCGAAGTTATGCTCAGCTCAGGGCTCTAGAACAGTTTATTGGCAGAGGCACCTTTGGGATCTAGGCTTGATTTAAAAAACTCCTGGGTGACAAACCAGGGAAGGACAAGAGAGAGAGCACTTGTGGGGCACTGGAAACCATGCAGAGGATGATCCCTATGAAAGCTCAAGGGGGCCTGGCCCCGAGTGGAGCAGGAGGAGCAGACTACACATACCAAGGATGAAGAGGACCTCCACGGCCAGGTCACAGACACTAGGTGGGCCACGGGCAGCACTGGGCTCCCGTGCTGTGCTCACACACACGCTGTATGGGACAGTGACAGCCACGTAGAGTGTGGCAAGCAAGATGAAGCCATCCCAGGTGGCTCTCAGAGCCCCACAGTGCAGCAGGATAAAGGGTGACTTCCGGATGGCAGCGACTTTATATTCAGGCAAATTTGGCTTCTCTCCAAACACTCCCTGAAGGAGGAGGGGCAGGTCCAGGTAGAGAAAAAGGATATGGACAGATGCTAAATCAGGATAGAGTCTAGAAAGGTATTCACCTCCTTTCTGTCCATGTAGTTTCAAAGTGACCCTGACATGGGCTTTATTTATAGACCAGAAGGCCGAGGATTGGGAAGAGCCAACAACTTAGCTGATACCAAACAACTGCTTAGGAGTAGAGCCAGGATTGAACCCTGGTCCACCTGATTTAAGACTTTCTTTTAGACCTCTGATGGATAAGACATGACGTATTCCCACCCACAAAGGGCTGGTGGGACCCAAGTTAAACCGACCTCTGACGGGGCCAGGCCCCCTTGGGTTTAATTCCCCTCCCGGATCTCCTCAGCCTGCCCTGTCCTGCCCCCAACCCAAACACACACCCCACTGCTCAATCTACCTTATTCAGCTTGCCCTTGGGTTGCTTCTGCAGGTGGCCAGAGAGGTGGTAGAGAACAGCCCGGCTCCGGCGCCGGTTGGCATTGAAGCCTTTGGCTCCTGCCCGGCCATATCGGCGACGGCCACCACCTGCAAAAGAGGGTCTTGTGACAGTAAGCTTTAGGAGTCTGAGTATAAGACACTAGTTGCTAGTGTGTGGGATGATCTGGCTCAACGACCCCTTCGTCTATTCAGAGTGAGGGGTTAGGCATTCCTTTCTTCACTGGTCACTTTTCAGTCAGTGCTGTGCTGTCCTAGCTCTGCTCAGACTAATTCCAGGGTCAGCTGCTGGGATCCAGCAAGACAAGAAAAGGAGTCAGTGGAGAAAGGCCTGGGAGAGGAAGACTCTGAGAGGGTCTCAACATGCAGAGCCGGTGGGATTGCTGTCAGGAGAGGTGTAGATGCTCAGAGGAGCCCATACTGAAGATTGAGAAGAAGCAAACCCGGGGCTGAGTGAGGGTAGAGCCGTGGAGCAGACTGGACTTTCCACACTTCCAAAGCAATGGAGCCTTGGACCAGCTCTGTGACCCAGAAGACCTAGTCCAGCTCTTGGAGGGGCCCTGGGACCCCATCAGGCATACTGTCAGAAAGGAGTCAGGTGAGTATGTGCTCAGCCTCATTAGTTAGTGGGAAATGGGGGGGGGGGCTTCCTAGACAGAGATGGAGTTTATTGGCTCAGTCACCTTGATTTGGCAACTTCACCTTTGTTTTCAACCAGCCTGTTCAGACAAGATACCTATCCCAGGACTAAACACAGAACAGCTCAGGCCTCTCTGTAAGACAGTGCAGCTCAGGAAGCACAAGAAGGGTTGGGGGGTTATAACCCAGAGTGGGTGTGGTGGCCCCTGAGTGAGCCCGAGGTATCCAATGCCCAAGCTACTTCGTCGAAATCAAGGCGGCATGGCACCCACCTCTCTCCTTCCAGTTGTCAGGGCCTCCTCTGTTCTTGGTGTCGCTGATGTCCTTGTGAGAGACCAGGAAGAGGGCCACCTCCCCCTTCTCATTTTTTATGGGTATCACATCCAGGAGACACCAGAATGGAAGGCCTAGGCAAAAAGACAGTCTTAGCTGCCTTCCGTTCTTGGCTCTGCCTAAGATAACAACAGACAGTCCCAACAGCTTCCTAGGGAGGGAGCGGCAGTGTGGGTTCACTTAGGACAAGGCTTGGGAGAGGGGAGCAGGCATGACTGTCAGACACACCGAAATGGCAAAACTGTAACCGAGTGGAGGCTGGGACCGAGATGAGGACGACAGGGAGGAAGGAGCCCAGGACAAGAGGTAGGGGTAGAGGGTGCATGGGTACATGGGAGAAGATGGGAAGAAAAAGGAGAGACAGTGAATGATATTTCTGGGTCACAGGTGGTTGCCCTGCCCAGGGTGGCTAACTGGCGTCCGGGTGCCTCACCGCTCTTCCTGTACAGAATCAGTTCGGCCTTGAACTCTTTGTGCTCGTCCAGGGCCTTGCGGATCTGTTGGCGGACCAGCTCACTGGTGTCCGGCCCATAGAGGAAGGAGCAAGCACAGCCTCGCTGCATGACCTCTGCCCTGGAGAAACCCGTGAGGTCACAGAAGCCATCAGAGCAGTAGACCACAGGGAAGAGCCCCGCCACCTGGGCATTGCCCAGTACGAAGTTACTGTCTGCAAGAGAAGGCCTCTCAGAGGAAAGTATGAGCCCGAGGGCACCTTCACCGACCCGTCCTACTTTTCAAAAATACCTGCAAAGCCCAGCCAAGAGTGGGGTTTCGTACCCCGGGGAATGCTGTGTGTGCTGGCCAAAACCTGTTTGTGAATGGGATTTCGGATGTACGTCTGTGCATCAATCGCCTCAAGGGCCAACCCCCAGCTGAACGTGTATGACTGTACTTGAGGATCAGAGCATGTCAGTGCAGACCCTTGAATGCGGTCCCGCGTGGGCACCGTGCCCGGTTCGGCGGAGAGAGTGTATCCTGAGCCGTTTGAATCAAGGGGTGGGGCAGGGGATTTCCACAACACTGCACCACCTGCTCTGGACCCACCTCTGCCAGGCTAACCCATTAACTGCGTGCATAACTAGGCAGGCTGTGTGGCTCCTTCCCATGGAGATCCACTTGGTCCTCCACATGGAGTCCACCGTCCATCTTATTTATGCCGTGTTTGCCCCCTCACTGCATGCCCTGGTTCAGGAGCTATTGAGTGCAATGAAGAATGGGGGTGTATGGCTAGTGGTTGGCTCCAGAGCCTGGTGCCAAGCATGTATTGGGGAGTGAGGGGTGCTGAATCAGCAGGCTTCAAGCCCAGCAGATGGAGAAGCTGTGTGTGTGTGGGGGGCTCAGTGACGAGCTCCTACAGGCTGTCTACAACAGGAGGGGGAATGCTAGTCAGAACTGGGAAGCCCCACTGGGAGTGAGAAGGGGAGGGACCCTGTTTTCATGACTTCCCCTGTGTTCAGAGCCCCAGGAACCCAGAATCTGTAAACTCGAGTTGCCTTTTCCAAACTTCCCCAGTCCGGATGGGAGTCCCCAAGCTCATCTTCTTTGGGGCTGGGTGGGCATTTCAAGCGATGGGCTTGCACACACGGTTCTCTGCTGAATCCCGCCTACTCTACCTTCCTTTGGAAATCTTATTTCTAAATCTGGGTTTTGAGCCCTCTGCGCTGTCCACCAGCACTGGTTCTGCGCTTCACCCAACTCGGCCTTTTGCAACAGCGCCAGGTCTGCGGATAGGATGGGTCAGACTGACTCGTCCCAGGCCCTGCACCTAGGGACATCTGCTAGCAGTGTTTACCCTGCAAACCTCTGGGCAACCTTAAGTGACTGGAAGGAGAGGATGGCCCTAGCTTCAAGAGGGGTGAGGAAGGGGCAGGCCGGTGGGCGCCAAGCTGCAGGTGGCAGGCAGTTCTGACCGCGAACTACTCCCGGGATGCTAGGGAGCTAGGGCCTAACTCACGCGTCCCGTCGAAGCGCGTGGCGATGGTGTCCAGGAAGGTGTTCTGCGGCGCCAGGAGCCCCCGCATGGCCGGCATCTTAGGCGGCGGTGGCCGCCCGCCCCATCCCTCCGGGGCGCGGGGACTCAGCGCCGGGGGAGGGCGCCGGGCTCGGCTGCCCCCCGCCGGGCCCCGCGCCCCCTAGAGCAGCCTTCGGCGGGCTATGCCCGGCCCAGGCTGGCAGGCCCCACTAGGGGCCGGCGCGCGAGAGGGTGTCCGCACCGTCGGGGCTGGGCGCATGGCGCGCGCGCGCGCGACCCCTCGCCGCCCACGGATTCCGGGCTGCAGGCCCCGCGGCCACCGCGCACTCTGCACCTTTCGTCCGCCTGCGGCTCCCGTTCCTGCTGGCGGGGTGGCTCCCGCTCGGGCTCGGGCTCGGTTCGGCTCGGCGCCCGCCGGGTCCCCGCAGCTCACTCCGTCTGTCGGGGACCAGCGGCAGCCTACCTCCCGCACCGCCGCCTGCACCGGGGTAACCATGGAGACGGGCACACCCAGTCAGGGCCGCCTCCTTAAAGAGACAGGCCTCCTGAGGAGGGATCCCCCTCCCCTAGGGACCTTGGTGGGGGCAGGGAAGGCTGCCGCGCTCCGTGCGGCTAGAACCAGGGCCCCGTGGTCTCAGACTGACAGCCTCGGGCGCAGCCGGGGGCTTCTCTTCTCCTCCAGAGGGACCAGAGGAGGGCCTGGGGGCGTGTGCGTCGTAGGTGTGTTTCGGAACAAGAAAAATGTCCGGAGAAAGGGAACTGGCGACCAGGAGGCGGGTAAGGTCCGGTAGTTGGAAGCCTGGGCCCCCTGGGGAGCTCTTACTGCACAGAGGACTCCGAAAGTGGGGGCTTCTGAGCCCGGTTTTCCCCGGCTTAGCTTGACCCCCTGAAAAGTGCAGGCAGGAGGAGCTGAAGAAACTCGAGGGTGAAGGGCCCCGGGAGTGAAGTCCCAACGCCTTGGGCTAGACCCCGGAATGCAGAGGGGGCACTGGGTAGGTGAACCCCAAGCCCTGCGTCTCGCCCCTCGCATTCCCTCAAGCTTGTGTCGCGGCGCGAAGGTCGGAGACTGCTGGAGGTAGGACCGCTGTGTGTGTGTGTGTGTGTGTGTGTGTGTGTGTGTGTGTGTTCGCGCGCGCGCCTGCCTGTCTAGCCTCCGCTTCAGCCTCGGAGCTCGGTTCTCCCCGTCGCCCGCTTCTCCAACGAGGGGGCGGAGAGCAGGGGCGGACGGCCGTCTCCCGTCCCCAAGCGCCGCGACCGTCCCCGCGGCCTCTCCTGCCAGCCCCGCTCCTCCTCCCACCTACGATTTGCCAGCGAGCGCGGCTACCGCCCGCGCCCAGAAGAGCCGCCGGGGCCAAAACTGCAATTTGCTGTCCAATGGGTGAAGCCGGAGCTCAGCACTGCTCCCCCGGGAGGAGACACACCCACTGCCACCGGCGTCGGAAAGAGGAGTGTACCCGGCTCCTACTACCCTTCAGCCGCTAGCAAAGCCTAAGTTCAAGGCACCTGTATTTAAATGAGCAGGCGCTTTGGGAAGAACGGGAGGAAACGGTCCCCTTCCCCCAGTCAGCTGCACCATGGAATCCAACTCCTGGGAGCCTGGGTGAGCCTAAAATGTACGCAAATCAAGCCCGGGACTCCTCCTGATGGGCCGGGGCTAAAGTGGAACTTCTCCAGTCCTCCTCTTTCTTTCCAGGGGCTAGTCAGCCTTCAGCTAACCAGAAGGTTTTGTTTTGTTTTGTTTTGTTTTTAAACTCACTTTAACCCACGGGGAGGCTGTGGTTGAAAGCACCCACCATCTAGGGAAATAGGCTAGTTAGGTTTAAGTATTGCTCTGCCACTTGTCCTTGAGTTTGTTTGTTGAAGGCAACTTTTGAATAACATTTGTTATTCAGTTCTCTCTATCTATGAAATGAAAATGACAATAACTACCTCTGAGGCTTCTGAGGAAGAAATAAGGGGCATGTATACCAGGACAGTGTGTGACACTTGCTTCGTGCAAGAGTTTATTATAAGGGAGAGGGAACTGGGGAAGGAGAGTGACAAAGCCAGGATCCCACCCTGACAGCCCAGCACAGCTGAGGCACCCAGCACTGGTCATCTAGGGTGGTCTGGTCCAACTGGCCCAAGCCACTCCTGTGGGGCCAAAAGGTGTTCAGACCTGGACTGACCTGGGCTGGTTTGGGGCAGTCAAGTGCAGTCAGAGACATTGGGCTGGAATGAACAGGGTAAAGGAATGGGAATTACAGAGGCTCACATTTACTGAGGCAAGCACTGTGCAAAATGCTCTACGTGGATTCACCTATTAATCATAACACTTAGAAGAAGTTCCTGTTTGCATATGCAGAGGAAAGCAGAGGCAGTGAGGTTACCGACCTTGTGAGACACACTGCTCACATAAGCACCATGCTTTGTCACTATCTTGGTAAGCCTGGATACGTACTGGTATTATGACCACTTTTGTTTTTTTTCCCCCAAGACAGGGTTTCTCTGAGTAGCCCTGACTGTCCTGGAACTCACTCTATAGACCAGGCTGGCTTTGAACTAAGAGATCTGACTGCCTCTGCCTCCCTGTGCTGGGATTAAAGGCGTGCGCCACCACACACACCGCACACTGTTATACCAGAATGAAACTGCAGGCCGATGTGCCTTTCATTCCTTCAACCCCTTGCCCTTCAACATATCTATGTACGAGTTTTCCCTGCAGTCTGTCCTGTTTCAGCGATGCCTTCAGGCATCTCCTTTCCAGCCTCAGATCTGCTTGGGTCCGGCATTTATTTGGTTATGTAGGCTTGGCTCTTAGTGACTAATCCCCTACCCACTCTGCTCCCTCCACCAACCCTGAGATACACTTACACATGAAGGGACAGGGACCTGTGGTTAGGAGCCAGGAGGAGGAGGCTGAGCTGTTAAAAATGGGACAGAGGCAGGCACAGCACTGCTTTTCTCACTGAAATCTTTCTCCTTTCTTTTCCCTAACCCTGGACTTATTCCGGGGACCCTGCTTGGAAGGTTTGGGGAGAGGCTAGGCTGAGGGAAGCCCTACTCAAAGACAGCTCAAAACCTTTGTCAACAAGAAGAAATTCAGGAGGCTGCGTTTTGGAGCTGCAGTGGGAGGCCCGTGGGAGTATTATCTACAAAAAGGAACAAGGAAGGAGCAGAGTAGAGCAAGGAGAAAACTGCTCAAGACACAAAAGCCCAAGAAGGGCCTCCTCCCAACGACAGGGTGCAGGGGTGGGAACACGTGGCTGTCCAGGAACAGGGCCCTGGGGCTCCCCCTCTCTGCCCACTCTCCTCGCCCCCCTTTCAGGAGGTCCCCAGGATGGATGGGTCCTGGCTCTCAGCCAGTGTGGCCAAGACTGCTGCTAAGGTGGTACCGTGGGAAAGTATGGGTTCAAATTCTAGTTGTGCCATGAATCAACAGGATCTGGGGTGTGCTGCAGGGGTCCCTTCGTTTGTCACTCGGTCCTTATAAAGACAGTTGTAAGGCAGGGAGGCTCTGGATTCTATTCCCAGTACCACACCCCACACACTGGACATGGTGGGCCAGGTCTATGATCCCAGGACTTGTGAAGGCAGGAGGACCTTAAAAAGCTCAACATCACCCTCCCATAATATAGAGAATTTCAGGCCAGCTTGGGCTCTATGAGACCATATCTCAAAAAAAAAAAAAAAAAAAAATCAGCCGGGCAGTGGTGGTGCACGCCTTTAATCCCAGCACTTGGGAGGCAGAGGCAGGCGGATCTTTGCGAGTTCGAGGCCAGCCTGGTCTACAAATTGAGTCCAGGACAGCCAGGGCTACACAGAGAAACCCTGTCTCGAAAAACCAAAAAAAAAAAAAAAAAATCTAGCTTTATAGGTGGTGCTGAGATCAAGGACACAGACTCAGGGTAAGGCGGGGTGGAAGGACCCTCATCCCCAACCACACACACACTGGTTGTCCTTGAGACCCCAGTTCAGTCACCAGTCGGTTGATTTTAGAGCATTCCTTCTCTTAACTGAAAAGGGCCTAGCTGGAGTAGAAAACAGTTTTCAACAAGGAATCCTAGAAGGTACATGATTTAGTTAGATAGAGAAACCTAATACACATCACACAGCTACTAAGCAGAACCAGGTTGGAATCGAGATTTACCTAACAGCAGTTTGCTCCTGCCTTGTCCCCAGAGTGTCTGTCAATAAACAGCCTATGGAAAGGGAGGGAACAATGGGTGCTCATTTTGATGGGCAGTCTGCTCATGACCTGGAGAGTGCGTGCCCCAGGAAGACTTAACTACAGCTCCCAGGAGCCTGTGAAGGAACCTCCCCATTCTGCTGTGCATCAGCCAAAACATCTGTTTAAAATCTGGTTAGAGAGGAAGCCTAAGCTGGGTTAAGCTGAAGAGACATGGAAGGAGACCTGACGTTTGCCTGAGGAGTTGGGAGTGGGTGGCGTTTGTTCTTGCTGTTTTGACGGCAGCGAGGGTGGGTGGGCAGAGACCGTTGTGCTGGTGACAGTGGGTGAGTTTCCTCATCCAGAAACATCTTTGGATAGGCTTTCCTCATTAACATAAAATTCCCTCATCACCACATGGAAATAACAGTCTTAACTTCCTCTTGGGGAGTTCTGACCTGAGAGTCCCTCCTGCGGGCTGGGGTGACTGTTCCCTGAGCTCTGCTTTACAGGACCCTGAAGCTGGGCCAGGCAGTGCTGTCCTGGACTGTAGGGTGGAGGCAGAACCCACTCTACTGAAGGGCTGTGCACTCTAGGAGACAGTGGTATTTCTGATTTCTTTGTGAAGATCAGTGAGCTGGGATTCAGCTTGTCACAGGTCACCTGAGGCTCCCAGGGTGCTGTTTGGCAGCACTTGGCTCAATACGCCTGAAGTCCACATTACAACTTTAGCACAGGTCTGGAGATGTTTTATTATGGTTCAGTGCTCCGAGGGCAGCTACCAAGCAATGTACCAACAGAGTAAGAAACAAGTCCGGACTCTCTACTTGAGCCTACTGGCTGCCAGGCAGGCTTTTGCTGCTTGGAGGGAAAAGGCAAAGCCATTTTTCTTGCCTTTGGAGTTCAGTGGGGTGCCTAGGACACAGGAGGTACTCAATGTGCCCCAGCTTCGTATTTTACAGCCCATTTTTATGGGCTACCAGCATCATTAGCTCCATTAACTTACTGGCTAAATGGTAAACAGTGGCCTCTCAGCAGGCCCTGCTTTAGATACCTGCTCCTCTCAGAATGTATAATGCCATAGACAACAACCCTCACTGAGGGGCTGCTCTCTACAAACCAGACAAATCACTTTTGGTAGGTCAGATGAGTTTCCACATATCACTTGGTTTACCAATCTTTTCCAAGAATATGCTGGCTAGCAAGCAGGTTGATGGTCGTGCACCTCAAATATCCTAGGTCATATCTAAGTTCAGAATTATTTACCCCTTTTTCCTTACAAACTCACAAGTCTGTATCCTCACCCAAGAACGCCTACAGGGCTAGCCCAGGTGAGACCCAGTGCTTCTCTCAGTACTTCCTCTCACCTTGAGCACAGGATGGCATCTGTATCTCAGCTTCTCCCATCCTCCTCTCTGTCACTGAGCCTCAACTCCAGCCCCTGAACCATCAGCTACATGGGAGTCTGGGACTATGATTTTGTGTGTGTGTGTTGTTTTGGCAAGTGTGCACATACATGTGGAGGTCAGAGGTTAACCTCGGGTGTTGCTCCTCAGATTCCTTGGTTTTTGAGACAAAGTCTCTCACTGGCCTAGAACTTGCCAAGTAGGCTAGGCTGGTTGGCCAGTGAGCCGCAGGAGAACATAGGCAGTGCCCGTGTGTGTCTGCCTCAACCCTATTACTCCTGGCAGTGGGGTCTGAAGATTAAACTCAGGCAAGCATTTCACTGACTGAACTACTGCCCCAGTTCTGCAAGCATTTATTTTACTTAAAGAAAAACCTAAATGCTGGGTGTGGTGGCTCACAGCTTTAATTCCAGCACTCAGGAAGTAGAGGCAGGTGAATCTCTGTGAGTTCAATGCCAACCTGGTCTACAAAGTGAGTCCAGGACAGCCAGGGGTACACAGAGAAACCATCTTGAAAAACCAAAAAAAAAAAAAAAAAGCCTAAACAATTCAGAAATACAACAGAAAGTAAGCTATTCTGGATTGTTGGTCTCTTCCAAGTAGGTATTCTCATGTTTCTAGTATACTCCTCTACCAATCTTCTCTGCTAAAACAAGGATAAGAATGCAAGTCTGAGGACCTCACTCCACATCAGTGTTTATGAGCCCACCTAAGCATCTTGTTCTTCCTATGGCTACATAGTACTCCACCTTATGAATTTGATGTAATGAGGTTGACCAGGTCCCTGTGATAGTTTTCAAGGTTTATGTAGGTTGTTTTCTATTTAAGAGCATTGCTACAATGATACAGCACTCATTTCCCACTTGTGAGGGGACATCTGTAGGACAAACAACTCAGAATTGTTTGGTTATGTAGTTCTCGGTAGATGTGTTTTTGAGATAGCTCACTGCTAGGAGACCCTGGCTGACTAACACCAAGCTTGCAACCCTCCTGTAGCCTCCCCAGTGTTGGGACTGTAGCCGAGGGCCCAGTTGATATCTCTACTGGTGACATTGGTCCAGGTGGACACACTCAGCACTAATGTGTATACAGTGGCTGGGCTATAAGCCAAGGAGATGAAGATAGCGGAAACAGGCTGTGTGGTGGCACACACTGTTACTCCAAACACTCAAGATGTGTAAATGCATGGGTAATATAACCACCAGTTATACCCAAAGGTGGAGAAATAGTTATTTCCACGTGTTCTTTAAAAAGTTGCTCTAGAATGGCTCAAGAGAGAGCTCCCTCAATAAGCATAAGGACTTAAATGTGATCCTCAGACTCAAGGGACAATCTAGGTGTAGTGGCTCACACTTGAAGCAGCCGCACTGGGCAGCTAAGAGTCAGACAGATTCCCTGGGCCTGCTCCAGGCCAGTCAGACCCTCTTTCAAAACAAAAGGTGGGGTGGGGCAGGGACCGCTCAGAGGACTGGAGTGCATTCTCTAGCGCGAATACTGGCTACTCATGGCCCCTGCAACTCCAGCTTCATGGGGTGGGGTGTGTGTGTGTGTAGTGTGTTAGCCTCTGCTGGCCTTCTGAAGACCTGCATGCATGTGTGCACACACACATGCACACATCCACACACATGCACAAATGAGTGTGGGTGTGCACTGCCCCCCCCCATATACATTAAACCTTAAAAAAGCCATTTAAAAACAAGAGCGCGTTTTTGGTCAGTGTGAGAATCAACACCTGAGGTTGATCTCTGGCCTCTTCAGACACAACACATGCACACACAGACACGTTTTTCTAGACTATAAAAGAAACTCAACAATATCCTTTTGGAATGAGGATAAGGTGGAAGTATACTTTTTTTTTCCTTTCCTTTTTTACTATATATCCTTTTGGCTTGGGAGGGGGCAAGGGTCTGAACCCAGGGTCTTGTTTATTACAGAATTTTCCTTATCACTAAAACACTGCCTGCCCCCCTTTTAAAGTTTTTTTTTTTTTTTCTTAAAGATTTATTTTATGCATGTGTGCTCTATCTGCATGTACACCTGCATTCCAGAAGAGGGCACCAGATCACATTGTGGATGGTTGTGAGCCACCATGTGGTTGCTGGGAATTGAACTCAAGACCTTTGGAAGAGCACTAGGCAGTGCTCTTAACTGCTGAGCCATCTCTCCAACCCCTTTTAAAGTTTTTTGAGGCAAGGTCTTACTACTTAGTCCTAGCTGGCCTAGAACTCACTATGCAAGCCAGGCTGGCCTTGAACTTGTGGTGACCAGCCTCTCAAGAGCAAAGATTGTAAGCATTTAGCACAGCTAGCATATAATATCTACATATATGTATATAGTGTGTATGCGCGCACTCATAGAATATGTAGGTGCATGTGCACAGAGGTCAAAGGTTAATGTCAGAGTATCTTCTATCAGTTTCCACCCTGGCTTTTGTTTTTCGAGACAGGGTTTCTCTGTGCAGTCCTGGCTGTCCTAGACTCAATCTGTAGACCAGGTGGGCCTTGAACTCAGAGATCCACTTGCCTCTGCTCCCCAAGGGCTGGAATTAAAGGTGTGTGCCACCATGCCCGGCCACCTTGTTTTTAAAAAATTTTATTTTTATTACTTTTATTTCTGTGTGTGTGCATGCGCATGCAGGCACCTGTGCCCACCACACGTGTGCAGGTGCCTGTGGACCCAGAAGAGGGTGTTGGCTTCTGCGGAGCTACAGTTGCAGGTGGTTGTGAACCACTCAATATGGGTGTTGGGAACGAACCCCAGGTCCTCTGAAGAAGAGCATGTGGTCTTAACCACTGAGCCATCTCTCCAGCCCCTTTACCTTGTTTTTGAGACAGGGTTTCTCACTGAACCTGGCCTGCTAGAATCCCAGGCCAGAGAACCCCTGAAACCCACTGTCATCTATCATTGTGTCCCTGCTCTGGATTCCA
The DNA here is from genome assembly GCA_907164525.1 of Lophiomys imhausi. NCBI lineage: Eukaryota > Metazoa > Chordata > Mammalia > Rodentia > Muridae > Lophiomys > Lophiomys imhausi. The sequence goes on along the minus strand of CAJQZJ010033609.1, from coordinate 3,115,137 downwards.
GGCACATACTGCAGTGTCTGGCTGGGGATCTGAACACGTCACCACGGTTTTAGAGCAAACGCTTTACCAACTGCGCCATTTCTGCAGCTCCTGTATTTTTTTCAAAAGACAAGATTATTACTAGGCACAGTGGCACACATCTATAATCCCATCTACTCAGGAGGCTGAGGTGAGCACATCACAAGCTCAAGACTTGCCAGGGCAACTTAGGAAGACTCTCAAGAAAGAAAATTATATATATATATATATATATTTGGTTTTTCGAGACAGGGTTTCTCTGTGTAGCCCTGGCTCTCCTAGACTTGGTTTGCACACCAGACTGGTCTCAAATCAGAGATCTGCCTGCCTCTGCCCCTCAAATGCTGGGACTAAAGGCTTGCTCCACTATGCCCAGCCTTGTCTTTAAATTTTTACAGAGACCTGAAGGTGTACTTCAGTGCTAGATATTCGCCACATGTGTGTCCTTGGAATTAAACCCTACTTAAAAAAACAAAACGAGCTGGGTGTGGTGGCACACACCTTTAATCCCAGTGCTCGGGAGGTAGAGGCAGGCGGATCTCTGTGAGTTCAAGGCCAGCCTGGTCTACAAAATGAGTCCAGGACAGCCAGGGATACATAAAGAAACCCTGTCTTGAAAAATCAAACCAAACCAAACAACCACAAAACAAAAAGATAAAATTTCAATGTGGCTAAAAAGTAGGGACCCAAACAGACAATATAGTTTCTTATTATGAAAAAGAAAAAAATAGGGAGGTATGATCTCTTAAGCCCTTCAGGGTCACTTTAGTGTCTGGGTTCCTGTCAAGTATAAAGCAATTATTCAGGAAAGGTGGGTTTTCTTTGAGGCGGAGATCCATGGTAGTCAGCCCCTTGGAAAATGGTTTCCACAGTATGTGTGACTGCTGTTTTCTGGGCTACAAGTTAGCAGTAGCTCCCTCCACTCTTCAACCATCCTGAACTCTGGCAGCTCAGCCCCACTGAGTGCCAGGAGGCCCTGGGAGAAAGGGAGGAAGCAGTGCTGTTACCAGATCACAGACACTAGGGTAGGGCAGGAGGATATGTCTGGCACCAGTGTCACCTGGTACACGCAGGAGTTCAATTACATGGTCACAGTCACTATCCCTGACTGGAGAGAAGGGCACCAATGTGACCTTCGGCTGCCTGGGAGAGCAGTTGGCAGCTGTGGTGTTTGCTTCTTATCTAAGTCCTCTGAAAGGGGCATTCCTAGCTAAAGACCCTTTCCTGCTTCCGTGCCCCGGCTTTCACATTTTGATTTGGCTCTAAAGCTAGACTCCAACCGACAGATGGGTTGGGAATCAGACGCCCTCATTTGCGCACAGAACGAGCTGTCCGAGTGACTTCTACCCAGGAGGCCAAAGAGAAAGAGAGAGCGAGCCACTGCTGCTGCTGAGACACGGGACACCGTGCAGCTGCTTTATTCGTTCACCTGTACAGATGACCGCACAGCCGTGGTGAGTAACCCTCAGACTAACACTAACTACATTGCTATAAATCTGCTTCGCAACAGGATTCAGGAAGGGGAAGGACAACAAAAATCTCCAAACACTGAAACAAAGAAAACATTTTTTTCTTCAAAAAACTTAAATTGCTACTTTCCCATAGATTTCCTTAGACCAGGTTGTAGCCTAAGGAATTTGAAAGAAATTGCAGGTTAAGGTACGGTGCCAAGCATGGGACTGAAACCCTGATTTGAGCATCAAATCTCAGGCACATTCCAAAAAGAGGCAGGTTCTCAAATGTCTCCGACTGTTCTCCCCTTTTCATGAATTAACATTTATTTCCCTTTTCTGGCTAATCCAGTATTGTATAAAATCCCCTCATTGCTACCCCTGCTCAAACTGTTATCTAATGGGAACCTGGCAGCACCTGTGGCATTCTTCCTGTGGGACAGCCTCTGTGGCGGGTGTGCTGAGTAAGGCCTTCGGGCAGTTGGAAGACAGCTGCACTGGGAGAAGGCTGCTTACCCTTGGGAAAACTGGCAATGGTTGCCCTGGTTCCTGGTGAAAATGACCAACCAGAGTCAGTCCATGTCACTAGGAAAGGCCAAGGGGAAACAATTTCCCTCAAAATATAATGAGAGAAGAAACCAACATATTTTGGAAGGCCCAAAGTGATAAGTGTGAATCTCTCTTTGTTATTAAATCTAAGTGTACATTTCCTAAAGGACAGTAATTAGGTTGAACTGGATGGGACAGAAGAGAGAGCCAACTGGAATTCCCTCAGGAGTTCACAGCTTCGGCCTGAGAGGTCCTCGGTTTGCGCTGTGGGAGCCCCTTTTTGAACGAAGGCTTGGCTGGGCTAGGCTCCATGCTGGGTCCAGTTCCGTTGGTCCCCGCAGAGTAAGCCTGGCTCCATTCACTGGCGTTCCCTGGAGCCTGATGTGGAGCGCTCTGATACCTGGACCCAGATGAGTACCATGAGCTGTTTCTGTAGCGACCCACACTATCATGCCGCCCTTGGTTTGTGGGCTCAGTGCTCTTATGGCTTTGTGGCCTGTAGCCTTGTCCTCCTCGCCTGTTGCCGGAAAATACCTACAGATAAAAAAGATACAACGTTCACGATGGTCTGACCTGATGCCTCATTTGTTCTAGTGTAGTTTACAGCTGTGTTCTGATAGCATAACCATCATGGTTGGGATTCAACTCTACCAGTCAGTCCAACCTAGTCACTCTATCATAATTAATACACCTTCCACTAATCTTTCCCTGCCTCTCATGCCTAGGTCTTCTCTACTCTAGAGGAGTTTCTGTCTCTCTCTCTCTCTTTTTTTTTTTAAAGATTTATTTATTATGTATACAGTGTTCTGTCTGCAGGTATATCTGCAGGCCAGAAGAGGGCACCAGATTTCATTATGGATGGTTGTGAGCCACCATGTGGTTGCTGGGAATTGAACTCATGACCTCTGGAAGAGCAGCCAGTGCTCTTAACTGCTGAGCCATCTCTCCAGCCCGAGTTTCTGTCTCTTTAGATGCGCACAGGAAGGAAGTGAACACAGGAGGATGTTGCAAGCTTGAAATCAGACAAGTACTGTCTCACATGTCTGCACAAGCAGATCCTAAGCCACCTGAAAGACATGTACACTTGGCACAAAAGAATGAGTGCACAGCAGCCTGCTGTGTTATGAGCTGCAGATTGCAGCATGCTGCTGCCAAGTTTGCATGCTGCTCACACTACAGCCCAGGCTGTCTATGGGACTGGCTTCTTTTTCCTCCAATTCCAGTACTCTTGTCAGTTCTGAAGAATTTCTGATAGCCTTGGATTGCTCTCATATTTCTCCTTCAAACCAAGGAAAAGAGACTGGATTTCTCTGCAGCTTTCTAGAGTTTGCTGCCACCCTAACAGGTTCGCTTTTCTTCCCCTGATCTAGTCTGTCTGGACTTCTCAGGTCTTGCATCTTTCAGATACATAGAGGTGAACTTGCATCTTGAACTGCTTGTCGACCCTGAGATGGGACACACCTCCCAGTGTGACTAATTACCAGACCATACAACCCACAACAAACCAGAGTCAGCCTTCTGAGGCTACAGGAAGTCTAGATTGGCTGGTGGTCTGGGACACCAACTCAAATGCTTTCTCGGGAACTAACAGAAACTGGATGGAATCAAAACTAGGTGTGAGATGGGAATACAGAGAGGAAGGACTTAGTGAGCTCTGACACTCCAACAATCCGGTGTCACTTGTCCTTGACACGCTCAGTATAAAAGCCAGGTTACCTCCCGATGGGCCTGGCAGGGCCGCTCACTGGAGTTTGTCACTCCTGCAGAAGCCTCTCCTGGGGCACAGCTTCTCTTGTTAGCACCTGGAAGGCTGGGAACAGAGGCACCAGGGGAAGAGGAAGCAGCAAAGCTGTCACTTGGGCCACTCAAGGCCACAGGCACCACGGAGCTGCATCGAGATCTGGTTGAATAGCTGTTCTTTGGATGGGACACTGAAACAGAAACATGAGGGACATATTGTGGTCACAGGGCACTTCATGGTGAGCAAATTGAGGAAAAGAACTGCCGGAGGGCTGGTGAGATGGCTCAGCGGGTAGAGTGCTTGCTGTACCAGCCTGGCCAGCAGAGTGTAATGGGCAGCAGAATGTAATGGCCAGAACCCATGTACAGGTGGAAAGAGAATCTACTTCAAAGTTCTCCTGACCTCCACTTGTGTGAGGTAGCATGCCACACCTCCCCACGAATGATAAATATTTAGAACGCTCCATGGAACAGTCCCAAGGGAAACCTACGAAATGACTAAGGATGAAAAGGAAGGCCCCCTCCCAAATCTCACTGCTCTGTAAAGAATTCCTAGAGACAGAAAAGAACAGCTTCAGATCAAACTATGCCCTGCTCCCACCCCCAACTGATGGCTGAAGACTAAACCCTGAGAATGACAGGACCAGCTATATGTTCTGTTTCCCATACAAGGAACATCCTGAAGGACAGACTGTGTATACCAATGTAACTGAAAAATATTGTTATTTTCAACTCAAAATGTTGTCAGATATCAGAGGTTTAAAGTTCCCCCAGATGTCTTCTCGGCTCTAAGCCTGGACTATGATGGATTAGCAGTCACTACTCTGGGGCCAGCATTTCACTGTTGTTTTGTAGTGCTACGGAGCAAGCCCAAGGCCCCTAGAAAGGCCAGGCAAGTGCTCTCCACTGCATTATAGCCCCAGTCTCAACACGGACTGACAGGAAGAAGAGGGGAGAAGTTCAGAGCCCGTCCATCATTAACCTGTGATTACAAACTCTCACTCAGAGGCCCTCTATCCTCTCCCACTCTGAAAAAATTGTCTTCATTTTGTGGTGTCTACGCATTTAGCTTGAATGTGCACCATGTGCACCATGTGCATGCCTAAGGCCCATGGTGGTCAAAAGAAGACACTGAATCCCTTGGAACAGGAGTTAAGGGTGGCTATGAAGCACCATGTGGGTGCTAGGAACTAAACCAGGTTCTTTTTTTTTTTAATTTGTTTATTTATTTTATGAATGGGTGTTTTATCTGCATGCATACCTGCAGCAGAAGAGGGCATCAGATCACATTGTGAATGGCTGTGAGCCACCATATGGTTGCTGGGAATTGAACTCAGGACCTTTGGAAGAGCAGCTAGTGCTCTTAAACGCTGAGCCATCTCTCCAGCCCCTAAACCAGGTTCTTTACAAGAGCAGTAAGTGCCCTTAACCACTGTCATCTCTCCAGCCCCAGGAAGATTTATTTGTATTTATGTTCCTGTAGGATGTATCTCTATGTGTACAAGTGCCCAAAGAGGCCAGAAGATGGATCCCTGGCTGGAGTTATAGGTGGCTGTGGGTCCTGGGAACTGAACTCTGGTCCTCTGGAAGAGCAGCAAGTCCTTTCAAGCCCTGAGTGATCTCTGCAACCCCAGCTCTTTCCCACTTGTAATGCTGACACTTATGGGCCTGTTATGAGCCTAGTAAGAAGGCAGGAATTACTGTCTCCACTTGAAGGGATAAAATGAGGTCCAGGATATCAATGCCGAAGCAAGGACTTGACTTGGTCTGACTCCAGAAGCCCCTGCCCTCTGTACCATACACCTCTCCACTGAGCAGAAACCAGTGGAAGAGCGCTCTGCTGAGTGTCGGGGAACAGATCCATATTCCCAGCACCTGAAAGATGGGGGCAAGACAAACGGGAGTTTAAGGCCAGCCTTGGAGACTCAGCAAGTCGGTAGCCAGTCTGGGCTCCAAAAGAACAAAAAGTATTTCATATTCAGGACTTTGGCAAACACTAGTCTTTTCTGCACCCCCAGATTTCTATGTACCCAGTGGATTTTCACAAGAGGCACTGAGGAGTGTGCAGTGGAGAGGCCGGTCAGCACCCTGCCTTCACCCTCAGTGGAATGTCTCCTTAACACCTTCTCACCTTGTCCAAATGAGTCAATACTCTGTTTCAGAGTCTCCACATCACAGGTGAAACGGGCTACTCTCCCAAGATCTTCATCATATTTACGCTCACTAACAAAGTGCTGGAGAAAAGAGAAAAGTTTCCAGGTAAGAAAAACACTGTATACAGATTTGAACACACACACATACGAAAACAGAATTATTTTCAATTTTCTCATTTTTATTACTTTAAGGTTTGCCAAATGAGCATTACATTACCAACCCTGAGTAATCAGACAAATAGACTCATTTTCTCAAAGGCCCAAAGAGAAGCTTGATAGCTTCATGAAATGTTATAAATGGCTGACACCCAATGGGTACAACCCAAAGAAATGCTCAGGAAGGAAGAAGAATTTATAGCCAACAATCATCTTCCCACTAGGCCATTCTCCACATGGTTCCATTAGCTAGAGTAATCATGGCTCCAACAACAACCCTATTTAGGTAGATGGTTTGTGTTCTTCGGTAGGAACTTCCTTAGAAAAGCCACATCGTCTCCTTGTAAAATAGAACTTCAGAGTCTGAAATTTTAAAATAGGAGCAATTTCTTGAGATGGAAAATCATTCACGTGGAAAGGCAACTCTGCAGATGAGTTGTTTATGCTGCAAGTGATTTAATCCTTTTAGAAGCAGAGTGAGCTGAGAAGGAACCAGCCCCTTGGATCAAAAGCAACTATACTATGGAAACTGTGGGACGAGAACATGTCAGAAATGAGGCACTTCTAGGGATCTATTAAACAAACAATGTCTAGGTGGTTGGGATCACCCCCACACACCAGATGAGTAGAGGAAAAGGAAAGTTAAGAGCTCAAAATCTGCAACAACTGAGCCCCTCCTTCGAGCACACCTCCTAACTGGGGTGGTCTACTCCCACTTCAGATGCATCAGGATTCTTGGAATGCATCCAGAAATACTAATAGGGAAAGAAGAGAGAAAAATTACGCTTGAGATTTGACACCCTAAAAATTCTGAGTACACTGCAGCTTGGGAAAGCACGCAAACCTCTGCAATGGCGCTTCCAGATACAGAATATCTGTCTCGGGTTTGTTGAGCCAAAGACGTAACGAAATGACAAGTACAGTGAGTGATCTGGAAAGAAGGCACTTGAACTGCACTGCACCGCACCCACTTCAGTGCACGAAAAATGTAGAAAAAACAAAACAGATCCTTAGTCAGCCCGCAGGAATATTTCTAGAAACCTTTCAGCCATGTAGGAAGAGGAACAGAGGAAGCCCACGGGAGCCAGAATTCTCATCTAATTACAAAGGGATTTCTGGTTTCTCCCAGACAGCTGAACAAGACAGACTGGCATGAGTGTGAGGAAGATGTTCTATACAATTGCAAGCACGGTTAATGACTAGGAACCAGTAGTTTAAAATACACTTTTAGCTCTTTTACCCATTCAGGGGAAGGAGTGAGGGACAAGAGGTTCTCAGCGGGTTGTATGAACGCTCTGTTAAATGATGCCTGGCCACTGTAAGCTCCACAGGAAGCATTCCTCTCAAATATGGCAGTAAAATTTATGTGTTCAGAAAGCAGAGGTGAGAGACTTAGGAATAGAAAGGTCACCCCCACTCCTTGCTCAAAATGCTTTCTGTTTATAAACGACTTAGAACACATTTTCCATGGGTACCTACAAATAACAGAACTTCTCTTGGGGTCACACACTTAAGTCTTAGAAATACATTTTTAAAAATAATTTTTTTTTTTGTTTTTTCGAGACAGGGTTTCTCTGTGTAACAGCCCTGACTGTCCCGGACTCACTCTGTAGACCAGGCTGGCCTCGAACTCACAGAGATCCGCCAGCCTCTGCCTCCCAAGTGCTGGGATTAAAGGCGTGTGCCACCACCGCCTGGCTTTTTTTTTTTTTGGTTTTTTGAGACAGGGTTTCACTGTGTAGACTTGGCTGTCTTGGAACTAGCTCTGTAGACCAGGCTGGCCTCGAACTCACAGAAATCTGCCTGCCTCTGCCTCCTGAGTGCTGGGATTAAAGGTGCGCACTACCATGCCCGGCTTTTTAATTATTATTTTTTTTTAATGTTCATTGGTGTTTTACCTGCACATATATCTGTGTGAAGGTGTCAGAAGCCCTGGAACTGGATTCATAGACAGCTGTGACCCATCATGTAAATGCTGGAAATCGAACCTGGGTCCTTTGCAAATCAGCAAGTGCTCTTAATCACAGAGCTAGATCTCTAGCCCCCTAAAACACTATTCTCATTCTCTCTTCACAACCTCAAGGTTTATTTATTCTCATCTTCTGTACATGAATGCTTTGCCTGTATGTCTGCATGTGCACCTTGTGGGGCCAGAAGAGAATATCAGTTTCTCTGGAACTGGAGTTACAGATGGTTGTGATACAGATGGTTGTGGGGGCTGGAAATTGAACCTGGGTCCTCTGGAAAAGCAATCAATCAGTGCTCTCAATCTTAAAGTTCTATAGACCCGAAAACATTATTTAATAGTTTTAAAGGTATTAGGCCAAGCACAGTGCTCACATTTGTAATCCTCAAACTCAGGAGGCACATGTAAGAGTATATCAAATTTGAGGCCAGTTTTGGCTACACATCAAGATGGGCCAAAAATGTATAAGAGGGGATTAAAATACAATAAAGACCTCAAATTGTTACCATTTCTCTGTAAAACCAGAGTTGACCAAACTGTGAAAACCTGTTATGTTCTGAGGCACTGTGCTAGGCATTAGTTAAGTTCCCAGCCACAGGACACTCTGTGTCATGGAAGCCAATACAGGGACACAATGATGGGGAAGTCACAGCAATGTCTGGTTCAGGGAGCAGAGGAATGCTCTGGACAGACAGAAGTGTGTGTTGTGTCCTCCTAACAGGAGGGCACAGGAGGGGTCTGTGCAAATGGCCTGTTAGTATGACAGAGTAAGAAGACAAGAGGAGCCTGGTGTGACGGTGTGACATGAGGCTGGCAGTGGAGCTGCTGAGTGCAGAGGCCAGCAGTCTGCATAAAGGGTTACAGTATTTCTCCTGAGAGGGTTTGAAGCAGGCTCCTGCGTCTAAGAATCATGGGGGTGGGAAGGACAGGACAAGGGAAAAGACTCAAGAAAGCACAGAAGGCCAAGCAACAGATGATGGTCAGTCTGAGATTCAGCAGGAGGTCCAGGGATAGGCAGGGTCTCCTGACAGATTTAATCTGGGGAATGGAGAAATTTCCTAAGAGTTCCTACCTGGACAGCTGGATAGATGACAGAACCATTTAAAGAAAATAAAGTCCAGGAAGGGGCCAAGCTCAGAAGGGAAGCTCATGGGTTTAGTGTGTTATGTGCGGACATGAGCCCTGAGATGTGCTGTGGCAGGGTCGGTGTCCTTAGTCAGTGAAAGGAGAAAGGAGAGGAAGTTTCACCTTGATGTCAGCCCTGAGTTCAACCAACTGCTCCTCTGTCATTCGTACAGCCACATCTGTCATCTTCTTCAGAAGCTCTGCTTTCTTCTGCCGGCTGAGCAAGATTTCCACTGTGTGGGGAACAGAACATGAGGCTGATGCTGCGGTTAGATGAGTGCAGACGGAAGCACAGGCCTTGAGTGTTTCTAGTCAGTCAAGGGCCTAGCCGCCTACTCATCCAGAAAATGAAGATACCAAAGGCCCAGTTTTAGCTGAGGGGTCTCTGAAGGCAGTTAAAGGTTTATGAATCACAAAGACTTATAAAATCACTTGTCATTTTTCTCTCCTCTTCCTACCCCCATTTTTTCTCAAACAGCATATAAATTAAAACAGAAAATATGTATAACATTTGACACAAATTCCATCGAAGAGAAACAGGTACAAAATGAAAAGCAGAAGTATCCATCCCTCCCATGTCTGATTTTGCTGTCCTCTGCTCGGAGAACCAACAAATTCATATGCATATTCCAAACGGTATCTATTTATGTACAGCTCGGACCTCTCCCTCCCTCAAAGGAGCCTTCCCTGTACCTTAGTCACTGCTCCTCTGTTGCTCATGTTTTACTCAGCTGTCTATTCTACAGATACACCCCAATTATTTAGCACATCTGCTAATGATGGATATTCAAGCCCTTACACTCTTGTTTCTATGGTTATGGAAAATAATAACAACAAAAAAATCATCCTATTGACAGTGGGCAAAGGGAACCCCTAAGAAGCAGAGCAATCAGATAAGTGACTCACTATGTAGCTCAGGATGACATGGTGATCCTCTGCCCCGGCCTTCCACACACAAGGTATTACACCCAGCTCTATCTTGCAAGACTTGATCACTATTTCCCTCTCCCTCTCCTCCCTCCCCCTCCCCCTCCCTGAGACAGGTTTCTCTGTGTAGCTCTGACTGTCCTGGAACTCACTTTGTAGGCCACGCTGGCCTCAAACTCAGAGATCTGCCTGCTTCTGGCTCCTGGGTGCTGATGTTAAAGGCATGTACCACCACAGCCTAGCAACCATTGTTTTTCTAAATGAGAATTCTAACTATAATTATCCTCTTCTTTTTCTATGGACATAACCCATAAGAAGGAACATGTTCTTTTAGTTTATGGACCCAACCTACAACACGCCATATCTGGGCCTGAAGAGAGCTTTAGTTATTCAGAGGATGTGGCCTTTCAGACAAAGGGATAAAAGGTATTGTCACAGAGAAGATACGGGGATGTATTTATTCCATTTACTTATAATCTTTAGCTTTTTATTTTATTTTATATACATAAACATATAGGTGTTTTGCCTTCATGCACATCTGTGCACCATGTGCATACGCTTAGAGGCCAGAAGAGGGCACTGGAGTCCCTAGAACTAGAATTAATGGACAGTTGTGTAAGTCCCCATGTGGGTGCTAGGAATTAGAGCCAGGTCCTCTGTAAGAACAGACAGTGCTCTTAACCACTGAGCCATGTCTCCAGCCCCAAAGGGATGTATTTATTTTAAAATAGCTGGGCGGTGGTGGCGCACGCCTTTAATCCCAGCACTTGGGAGGCAGAGGCAGGTGGATCTTTGCGAGTTCAAGGGCAGCCTGGTCTACAAAGTGAGTCCAGGACAGCCAGGGCTACACAGAGAAACCCTGTCTCAAAGAAAAAAAAAAAAAAAAGAGGGCAGCTGAAGCAGAGGGGTGTGGTAGAGTCTGCTGAATGAATATGGCCCTTCTCTTTTTGTTCCTACCAGAAGTCCAATGGTAAGCCAGTTATGACTCATGCCTATGAGTATTTGGGCAGCTGAGGCAGGACTGTGATTTTGAGACTAGCCTGGTTCACATAATGAATTCTAGGTTGGCCTCAGCTATATGGCAAGACCGTTTTGAGAAATCAAACCAAATTAAAGCAAACCAAAATAAAAATGTTGAGTACTAACATAAAGTAAAACTAAAATTAAAATGTTAGGTACAAACTTAACTTGCTCCAGATGAGATGGTTGTGTGCGTACGACGCTCAGCATGGACATAAGCAGAGCTCCCAGGGTGGGGCATGTTGGGAAGATCTCATGTAAAGCAGTCTAAAGACTCATGAAATGCTTGCTCCTCCCTTACTGAACCCTTGGGAGTTATGTTTTGAGCAGAGCACACTGGACGGTGGTTGACTGAAAGGACAGAGGAGCCTGGGCCCTGAATGTCACATTAGTGTTGCCCGCTGACGAGGGTCAGTTGTGTCCGGGCTTCTTCATGGGAAACACATTTACTTAGGGGACTCTATTGTGTATGGTCAAAGTTAACACAGAACTTTACACCAGGGTTGGGAAACAGCTCCGTCAATAACGTTTCTGAAACCAAAGGCATTTTTTTTGTTTTTGTTCTTGGAGACAGAGTTTCTCTGTGTAGCTTTGGGTGTCCTAGACCTTGTTTTGTAGACCAGACTGAGCTCAAACTCATAGAGATCCACCTGGCTCTGACTCCCTAGTGCTGGGATTAAAGGCGTGTGCCACCACCAACTGGACAAAAGCAATTTGGTTTCTTTTTTGAGAAAAAAAAAAAAAGGAAGAAAACCAAATTATATGATACTGGACAAGTCACATTTTCCCCTAAAAGTTTCTTCACTTGTCAAACAAACAAACAAAGAAAACATACCTACTTGGAAGTATTGAAACAAAGATCATATATAAGTATGTGTAAAGAAATTCTGGCCAGGCGTGATGGCGTACACCTTTAACTCCAGTACTTGGGAGGCAGAGGGAGGAGGATCTCTGTGAGTTCAAGGCCAGCCTGGTCTACAGAGTGACCCAGGACAGTCAGGTTTACACAGAGAAACCCTGTCTAGAGGAAAAAAAAAGGAAGAAAGAAAGGAAGGAAAAGAAATTCTGACCTGAGATAGTATAAATAAAGTGCTTAATAAAGCAAAATGAGCTTTGTCAGCACTGGTAACAGAATTATTACATTTTATCACTTATAACTGGCAATTCCAGAGAAAACAAAGATAAAGACATAAAACTGAACAAGTTAAGTAAAATTCTGTAACTTTTAATTTGGGAACTGGTCCAAACAGGGTGATGACAGTCCATTAACCTCTGTCCTTGCAATTTCTACAAGTGACTTGATATCCATGCTCGTATGTGTGTGAACATACACGGGAAACTTTGGGGGTCTACTTGATATCCATGTTCGTATGTGTGTGAACATACACGGGAAACTTTGGGGGTCTACTTGATATCCATGCTCGCATGTGAGTGAACATACACGGGAAACTTTGGGGGTCTACTTGATATCCATGCTCATATGTGTGTGAACATACATGGGAAACTTTGGGGGTCTTCCTCAACTGTCCTCTACCACATAAAATTTAAGGGTATCTCAGCAAACCTGGGGTTCACATTTTGGCTAGACTGGCTGGACAGTGAGCCCTTGTGATCTCCCTATCTGTGCACCATGCTGCCACACTCAGCTTTTATGTGGGTACCGAGATTTGAACTCATACCTCCTGCCTATGCAGCTAGCACCTTCACCCACACAGGTCCATCCCCAGCCCCTTTCCACTTTATTTGCTTAGGACAGAGTCTCTCACTGGGAACTAGGTCTTGCCCATCAACTAGCCTGGCTGGCCAACAAGTTCCAGATATCTGTTTCCTCTTCTCCAGTGCTAGGGTTATGCAGATGTGTGTCATCACGGCCAGCTTTCTATGTGGTGGTGGGGCTTTTAACGCATATGTTCACACTAAAAACAGCAAGAACTTTATTGGTTGAGCCATCTTGCTGGCTCCCTAAAAGATACATACACACACTTATTTGTTTGTATATTATGTATATTTGTGTATGAATGTATTGCTTGAACACACACATTACATGCATGCCTGTTCACTCTCTGAATGCCTGGTACCCATGGAGGTAGGTCAGCAGAGGCATCAGATCACATGGAATTGGAGTTTACAGGCAGTTCTTAGCTGCCATGTAGGAGCTGGAAATAGAGTCTAGGTCCTCCACAAGAGCCCCAGTGTTCTTAGCTGCTGACATATAGCTCCACCCCTAAAGGACAGATATATTTTTTAAAAGCACCATTTTCTCTAAAGTAAGAAAAAGAACCATGTTTCTTCACTAGTTTTAGTTTATCCAAACCTTTATCTTGTAAAAGAATCAAAGGACAAGAACAGGCTACAGTTGTGAAATCCAGAGACTTCTTTACCCACACTAATATATGACCTTCACTCCAATACTTCCAAGTAGGTATGTTTTCTTATTTTTGTTTGTTTTTTCAAGACAGGGTTTCTCTGTAGATCATGCTAGCTTTGAACTCACAGAGATCCACCTGCCTCTGCCTCCCGAGTGCTAAGATTAAAGGCATGAGCCACCAGACCCAGCCATTACTGACTGTTTCGACCTGCCATGTGGGTGTGAGACTTGAACCTGGGTCTTTGGAAGAGCAGTCAGTGCTCTTAACTGCTGAGCCATCTCTCCAGCTCCCAGATGTGGTAGAAGTTAGGCCTCCTTAGTGAAATTGGTATGCAGTTCAGCTTAGCATCTGGTAGCACATAGGGGACTGGCCTGGCGTCCTTTGAGGTTACTGAGATGGAAACACGAACTGCCCTGTTGAAGGGGTGTGGCTAGGAAACTGTGCAAGTCACTGGTTGCCATGAGAAGCAATGGGACTGTTGGACATCAGAGAGACTTTGTGGACCCTCGAGACTGCCAGGGATCGTAAGATAATGCGATATATAAGCCAGAAAGCTCCACATGACACTCTGTTCCCCTTGCCCTCACCAACTGAGAAGTCATGGTGGACAAGGGCACAGGCAAGGTACGGCATACTCAAGTCATCAGGCCACAGTGGTCATAAAATGAAAGATGGAGTGCAAGAGAGAAAGACTTTTCATTGCAAGTTAGCCTGAAAAGACCCTTTGCCGTAATTCAGCCTATTAAGGCTGGCAACAAAGTTGGCGGAATTCAGAAACTGCTTAGAGAAGCTTTAGGCCGTGAAGCCTATGGAAAAAGCCGGCCTCAGTTTGGTGGTTGGAACAGACTGACTTTAAAAATCGGCCACAATTTGGTGGTTGAAATAAATTGGCCCTGTGAACTGGCAAAGTAAGGTCCAATGGACTTTAAGCTTGAAAGGGATTACCTACCTGCTGGAACTGCTGTAAATCAAGTCACCCTGCATGGACCTATGCTAAGAATATTAATATCCTTTTAATAAAGTTAAAATAGTGTTAGGTGTTCTTAGGTTATTAGGGTGTTCTTAGATTATAGATTTTAGGTTATAGTATATAGGTGTTTTATAGATATTTGTTAAGTATTAATAAATATAAGTGTTTTAAATAAAAATGTTATTACACCCAGATGTCAATTATTATTCACAACATTCTATGTAATGCAATCTATTTCTGAGAAATAGAAGACAAAATCTCTGATGTATTCTCAACATGTCCCTTAAAATGGACCAAACTGGACTCTGCCCAGTGTTTTCAGGTGTCTTTTCCTATGGCTGTGGTTGCAGGCGCAACAGTTTGTGAGCCACTACCTTAACCTAAGGTAGCATCACTGTTTTAACTAGTTTGAAGGTAGGTTAACAGAAACAACATTCCTACATAAGTATACCATTCAGTGCATGAAGATCAAACCCGTTACTGGACTAGGGGAATGGCTCAGAGGGCCAGAGCATCTGCCACATAAACCTAACAACTTGAGTTAGATCCCTAAGTCTCACAGTGGAAGGAAAGAACCAGTTCCTTAAAGCTTGTCCTTGACCTTACACCTGGGATGCACATCTGCTCAAAACCACACTCAGGGGTCTGGTTCTTCCACTAAAAGCCATACAAATCACACAAGGGAAGACTTTATTCCTTTACAATCTATTTTAGTAAGGATCTGCGGCATCTTGAATTCTCAGTTCACTGCCTTTCCCTTACTTGCGGATTACAGACACTGAATAAGGATCATTCTAAAATGGAAAAACAAAAGAAATTCCATGACAGGAAACAAGAACACACACTCTACTGTAGGAGTGTGGGGAGGCCTTCTCTGATCATCCTGATGGTTTTTCTTTATCATAAAAAAACCCCAGTGAGCCGGGCGGTTGTGGCGCACGCCTTTAATCCCAGCACTTGGGAGGCAGAGGCAGGCGGATCTTTGTGAGTTTGAGGCCAGCCTGGTCTACAAAGCGAGTCCAGGACAGCCAGAGATATTCAGAGAAACCCTGTCTCGAAAAAAAAAAAAACAAAAAAAACAAAAAACAAAAAACCCCAGTGGAACTGTTCTATCACTAGAGAAAAAGCAGGACAGAAGTTCCAGGTACCTGCAGGCTCTTCCTTTTACTAAGGTCAATGCTATGACAGCAGACGCTGTGATAAATCTCTTGTAGATTAAATTCTACATTCAGAATGGTAAAAGTTTGGAGAAAAAAAAACTGTTTTTTGAGACAGGGTTTCTCTATGTAACAACCCTGGCTGTCCTGGAACTTACTCTGTAGACCAGGCTGGCCTTGAACCCACAGAGATCCACCTGCCTCTGCCTCCCAAGAACTGGGATTAAAGGCTAATGCCACTACGACTGGCCTAGAGAAATTTTTAGAAGACTCATGAAGAATTAAAGTCAGTACTGTACAACTGCTCAAGACTAAGCTTATAAACGCATTTTTAGTTTTACTGACTGTTTAATACATAAGCTATCACTGCAGATACCCACACTGAACTTGAGGCAGTAGCCTATTGTTTATACTGGTAACAGTTTTAAAGTCACTATATAGACCAGGCTGGCCTCACACTCACAAAGACTAGCCTGTCTCTGCCTTCCAAGCACGAGGATTAAAGGCGTGCGCCACTGCACCCCTGGCTCCAGCATAGCTTTAACTAATTATAAATTATCTTACTTGCTTCAGCCTTCACTTTGTCCATTTCAGCAAGCAATGCCACTTCTCGATCCATTAAACTGGGGAAAAATGACAAAGAAAAAAAGGGTCAGACGAGAAACTCAAATGCCAAAAATAGTATATAATTAATAATGTAGAAATAATACATTTGTTCTCTAAAAGCATACTGCTAAGAAACAATACATGGACCACATGAAAGTCTGGTATCAGACTCTCAACCAAGAATATTTTAAAAGATTCTCAGTAAAGGAAACGGAACCCACTCCCTTTTATTCCCTGGAACACAGCAAGCCAATTATTAGAAAGCCAGGAGTTTACAACCAGCAGGTGGCAGTAGCAAGCCACAAAAAATTTCTCAGTTCTGTTAAGTACTTCTGGAAATTATTTCCACAATTTTTACATCTTGGTTTATCTTTTAAAAAAAGAAAAGAAAAAGATATGGTCTCACTGTGTATCCTAGCTGTCCTGGAATCCTTTTTAGATCAGGGCAGCCTTGAACTCACAGAGATCCACCTGCCTCTGTCTCATGAATGCTGGGATGAAGGTGCGCACTACCACGCTGAGCTTGCTTATGGAAGCTGTCCAAGGTTAGGATCTATGTACCCAACATGTGAAAACTGTTGCACCAAGTTCAATGACAATACAGTCCTTAAGATACACAATAGTCCAACCTGATTTCTGATTAAAAAAAAAAAAAAATTAGTAGTAGGGCTGGAGAGATGGGTCAGGGGTTAAGAGCACCATCTACTCTTCCAGAGGACCTTAGTTCAATTCTCAGCACCCACATGGCAGCTCACAACTGTTTGTGACTCTAGTTCCAGAGGATCCAACATCCTCACACAGACATGAAGGCAGAACACCAATATACATAAAAATAATCTTTTTAAAAATTTAATACTAACTAATCAGAAAGGATGGAATTAAAAGTTTCTTTTCTTACAGAGCTGGAGGTATAGCCCAGCACTATACCATTGGAACTATACTCCCAGCTCTTGTTTTTGTTTTGTTTGGGGTTTTTTGTTTGTTTGTTTTTGAGACAGGGTTTCTCTGTGTAGCCCTGGCTGTCCTGGACTCACTTTATAGACCAGGCTGGCTTTGAACTCAGAGATCTGCCTGCCTCTGCCTTCAGAGTACTGGGATTACAGATGTGTGCCACCATGCCCAGCTCTCTTGTTTTTTTTTTTTGTTTGTTTGTTTGTTTTAAAGACAGTCTTGCTATGTAGCTTAGGCTGACCTTGAACTCATCATTCTGTCCCAGCATCCCAAGTGCTGGGATTACAGTGCCTGTGTTACTAATCTTTTTTTTTTTTTTTTGGTTTTTCGAGACAGGGTTTCTCTGAATATCTCTGGCTGTCCTGGACTCGCTTTGTAGACCAGGCTGGCCTCGAACTCACAAAGATCCGCCTGCCTCTGCCTCCCAAGTGCTGGGATTAAAGGCGTGTGCCACCACCGCCCGGCTGTGTGTTACTAATCTTGAAGTTACTAATCCTCTATTTATTTACATTTTTGTTGTTGTTGTTGTTAGTTTTTCAAGACAGATTCTCTGTAACCTTGGCTGTCCTGGAACTCATTCTGGAGACCAGGCTGGCCTTGAACTCAGAGATCCACCTGCCTCTGCCTCCTGAGTGCTGGGATTAAAGGCATGCACTACTACACCCAGTTTATTTAGATTTTTATTACTTATTTATTTGTGGGTGTACATCAGAATCGATGCACAGGAGTCCACTCTTATCACCATGTGGGTCCTAGCTAAAACTCAGGTTGCCAGACATAGTGACAGGCACCTTCACCCACTGAGCCATTCCATCAACCTGAGATTTCTCCTTGTTAATAAGGCATGGTTCTAATTTAACAGAAACTCTACTCTTCATTTTGATTATAAAGGCAGTCATACACACACACCCCCATTCCATTCAGCTCACTGTCTAATTACACTAGCACAACATAGGAGAGTCCACCTGTAAAGCACACACATACAGAGCAGGGTCATTTCAAGGAGCAGAACCTTCAGAGAAGTGCCAAGGCACTGCAGTCCCATGATCATGCATGGTGACAAACAGACTTGTAACTACACAAATGTGAGTGGCAAATTAAACTGTTTTAACCCAAGCAGACTGGAGGGAAAGCTATACCTGCTGTGAACTATACCTACCTTAGCAGCCTGTGGAATACCCAAAAGCCACAACTGGGACAGAAGGCATACAGCTTGACACTGAGGCCCTCCTGCTGCCAACTCACCTTAAGATGCACACACTGTGCCTACCAGATGACAAGTTCTTTGTCTTTGACAAAGCTTATAAAATATTTAAGACTTCAAAAAACAAGCAAGCTTTTCACATCACACTGTCTTTACTGTGAAAAGTAGAGTGGTACAGAATGTTTTCAACAAATCAAGTTCTAAAATGATGGCCAGACCTTCTTGTGGAAATATGAGCTGGTACATATGATGACATTTTTTCTAGTGTAACCATGAATGGTATTCATTTATAAACTTTGATTTCTTGACTGATTCACTGGTGAGCAGAGAAAAAATTCACAGGGCAGTCCACGGACTAGCAATGAAATATCATGAAAATATCTCTTACATTCTAAGAGACTGGAACTTTAGCTGCACCTCACAGCCAGAGTTAATAAATACACCACAAGGTCACTTAAGACTTTAGACTGAGATTCTGTGGTGCATCCAGCCTGTCGGTTTAGCCTGCCTTTAGGAGAACAAAGTAACAAGCAAGCTGACTTGCTTTCCCACTAGTCAACTTTTACAGCCTAAGACACTGCATCACTGTATCTTAAACTCTGAGCTCTTCCACCCAGCTGACCTAGTAATGTAGGCTATCATCTGCAGAACGGCAAATGTAGGTGGAAAGCAATCTAATAAAATGAGGAAGTACTGTCAATGCTGAACATTCATGGTAATGTCGGACACATCTGCTTACTGACCAACTGCAAACAGCACTGTTTGTCATCTGGGTCAGCTGGGGTCACTGATCTTAATCTCTTGAACAACTTCTTATAATTGTTTCCTATAAAGTCCCTCTCAGTTTTTCTGCATGTGATGATGCTTTCTGTACTGTTCAACAGAGAAAGCAAACCCCTCTTAGGGACAGACACACATACACACTCTCTTTTATGTATCTTTTCTTTTTTGTTGTATGAACGTTTTGCCTTGCATGTCTGTCTGTTCACCGCCTGTGTGCTTATCCCTGTGGAAGTCAGAAGAGGGCGTCAGATCCCTGAAACAAGATATGCAGGTAGGTGTGGGTGCTGGGAATCAAACCTGGGTCCTCTGCAAGAACTGTGGAGCTGTCTCTCCAGTCCCTTGGGATCACTCTTGATTAAAAAACATTAAATTAAGGGGAAGAGCTTTGGTTTCTTTCCTTAATGTGACACCAATTCATTACTAATCACTAATGTGTTTAATCTACGCAACTGACAACATGAGCCCTCTCTTAAAAAGTTATTTTACATTTCCTTACCAAAGACCAAGTAAACCAAGTAAAGACTTAGTAAAGGCTTACTTACCTTACAAGTCTGAGGACCTGCATTCAATTCACAGAACCCATGTAAAAATGCAGGGCACAGCTGGGTGTGGTGGTGCATGCCTTTAATCCCAGCACTTGGGAGACAGAGGCAGGTGGATCTCTGTGAGTTCAAGGCCAGGCTGGTCTACAAAAGGAGTCCAAGGACAACCAGATATATACAGAGAAACCCTGTCTTGAAAAACCAAAACAAACAAACAAAAAAACCCCAGAGCTTCAAGGAGCTTGATCATTATTTGTAACTACCCATTAAAGATTTTCACAACTCTTTAGAATATAGAAATAAACACTTAACAGTTCTCATTAAAAGTACCTGAAATGGTGGGGCATGGTGGCTCACACCTTTAATTCCATTGCTCCGGAGGCAGAGGCAGGTGGATCTCTTGAGTTCGAGGTCAGCCTGGTCTACAGAGGGAGTTCCAAGGGCAGCCAGGGCTACATAGAAAAAAATTTAAAAAGAGGAAGAAGAAACACCCTCTGCACGCCTAGTCACTATTGCTGTGAAAACACTGGCAGCTGAGTGGTCCCCCTTCTCAGGACTCCCACAGTGCTGCCATTGTGTACCTCACTTCAGAGCGTTTGCAGTCCTTTGCTCTGTGTAGCTGCCGCCACCCTGTAACCACTAGCATCTGAGAGATGGTCTGTGCCTGTCACTTTAACCAAGGGCTTTGATTGATATATCTAACATGAAGCTATTCATTTTGATTCTAGCCTTGTCTTTAGTAGTTCCTTGATTCCAAAAATAATTATCACTTGTTTATAGTTATTGCATTAGAAAAACAGAATTTTAAATAATTTTCTCAAAACCTAAAACTTTTTTTTCTAATACCATTTACAAATCAAAGCAGAAATTGAAGCAAAGCCAATGAAAACAATCTTTTTTTTTTCCTTTTAAGACTTCATAGCCAGGTGTTGTGGCACATGCCTTTAATCCTAGCCCTTGAGAATCAGAGGCAGGTGGATCTCTGTGAGTTCAAGGCCAGCCTGGTCTACAAAGCGAGTCCAGGACAGTCAGGGATACACAGAGAAACCCTGTCTCGAAATATACAAACAAACAAAAAAGAAGTTTGAACTTTCCTCTTTTCAATTCGAAACCTATAAGGAGTTAGATTAATAAATTAGACTTAGTAAATATCTAGGGGTTTCTGATACAGTCTCTTAATCAGGGCATGAAGATCAATTTGGCTGTAGGCAATTAGCTTATCAGCTTATGGACTAAAAACAAAGATGAAGTCAGGTGAAACGAGGAGACACTCTATGGGCTAAAAAACAAGGTTTATGGCGTGGTATTGTTTTCAGCTGCTAAGTGGACAAAGCCCAGAGGCTGAAGCAGGTGGAACAAGGAGAGATCCTATTTAAGGACAAGTGGATGAACCCGGGGGAGCTCCATGCTATAGAGCTCCGATGCTAGCCAGTCCTCCACGCTAGAAAGGACAACTTATTGTCTGATGGAGAAAGTGCTGGTAGACCAATGGCCAGATCTCCCTGAGGCAGAAAGAAGCTGGTGAGCAGAGAAAGCCTCAGCAAGACAGCAAAAGGCCAAGGACTAAACCCTGTGGCTCAGCTTTTGCCTAGAGGGGTTTGACCTGTCCGAACAGTGGCCTGAATGGAACTGTGGCAGCTTTAAAGACTGAGGCAGAGCGGCAGAGTTGCTGATACAAAGGAAGTAAGTTGGCCTACAGACGCTGAGGTCTCCCAGAAAGAAGAAAGCCTCAAGCCTTATTTAAGGTGAGACTTCGATAGCCAATTTATCCTGATGGATCTACATCTGAGATATTCCAGAAGAAAGACTGCTAAGTGCATTAAAGGGTCTACCCCAGAGACTGTGTTCCTGATGACTGAGGACCTGCCCCAGAGACTGTATCCTTCTAAAAGGTTATGAAAATAGCTGTAATAGTTATCAACAGGTTTAGTGGTTGGGTCATAGGGGTTGCAGTCATTCGTAGGGTTAGTAGTTAAGTGTTTATATTTGTTATAAGTGAATATAGTTACCAATAAATAAGTGTTAAATAATTTTAAAAAGGTTCGGGTTCAGAAACCAACCAAAGCTGTCCACACCTGTAATCACAGTATTCAAGATATGAGGAGGGTCATGAATTTGAGGCCAACCTAGGCTACCCAGCAGACTACATGACTGAACTGTGGCATTTTACAGTCTGCCAAGGAAAGCAGAAGCAGTAGCAATCTATGCTACCAGCAGGTCTGTGGCTAGATTTAGAGTTAAGCACACGTGGCGAGTGACTGTCTGGACTCTCATCTGAAATCACCATTTATTCTTGGCAACTTATTTATTGGACAATGACACCCACATCTACAGCTCCAGAAACAGAGGGGAATGTGTAAAGTAGCAAGGTAAGGACTGCAGAATAAAGCAAACAGAGACACATGTTAAGACAGAGAGAATGAAAAACTCTATGGTAGGAGAGTGTTAGTACCAAAAATGACTTTTGGCTTTTATAGAAATTAAAAATTATTTATCTGTTAAGGTACAAAAGCTATGACTTTCTATTTCTATTCTAAAAAAAATTGTAATTTATGGGCATGTAGTAAAAACAATGAGAGAATAATGTGATTTTTCAATTTTTTTATTTTATTATTATTTTTTAAAGATTTATTTATTAGCCGGGCAGTGGTGGTGCACGCCTTTAATCCCAGCACTTGGGAGGCAGAGGCAGGCGGATCTTTGCGAGTTCGAGGCCAGCCTGGTCTACAAATTGAGTCCAGGACAGCCAGGGCTACACAGAGAAACCCTGTCTCGAAAAACCAAAAAAAAAAAAAGATTTATTTATTATGTATACAATGTTCTGTCTGTAGGTATGCCTGTAGGCCAGAAGAGGGCACCAGATTTCATGATGGATGGTTGGGAGCCACCACGTGGTTGCTGGGAATTGAACTCAGGACCTCTGGAAGACCAGTCAGTGCTCTTAACCTCTGAGCCATCTCTCCAGCCCTTTATTATTATTTTTTTAGGTTTTTCAAATCCGAGTTTCTCTGTATATCAGCTCTAGCTGGCCTTGAACTCACATAGATCTATCTATAGGTGTGCGCTACCACGCCTGGCTGATCTTTCAAATTTTATAGTTTTTATCTAGTTTGTGTATCTGTGTGGACATGTGACATGGCATGAACATGAAGTCAGAGGTCACTTTATGGGCATTGGCTTTCTGCTTACACCATCTGAGTCCTGGGGAGTGAGCACAGGTCATTGGACAACAGGTGGTGCTACCTGCTGAACCATCCCACCAAGCTCATAAACGTAAGCTTGGGTTTTTTTTTCTTTTTTTTGGTTGTTGTTTGTTTTGGGTTTATTTACTTTATTCTGTGTGTATGATTGTTTTGATGACAAGTATGTATGAATTCCACAATGCCTGGTGCCTACAGAGGTCAGAGGAAGGTAACTGTAACTGGCATTATGAATGGTGTGAATCATCATATGAGTGCTGGGAACTGAACCCTGGTCCTCTGCAAGAGCAACAAGTGTTCTCTTAACTGTTGAGCTACCTCTCCAGTTCCCCTAACCCCCACTCTTGAGGCAGGATCTCATGGAGTCCAGGCTGGTCTTCAAGTTGCTATGTATCCAAACATGACCTTGGACTCCCAATCCTCCTGCCTCCACCTGCCAAATGCTAGGATTCCAGACATGTACCACTATGCCTGTTTTATACATAAAACAGTGTTGGGAATCTGTGTGTTATCCAAGCATACTTAATAACTGGGCTGCCTCCCCAGACTTGTTTTCTTTTTTAAAAAATTTATTTTTATGTGCATAGGTGTTTTGCCAGCACATGTATGTCTGTGTGAGGGTGCCAGACCCCCTGGAACTAGAGTTACAGACAGTTGTAAGCTGCCATGTAGGTGCTGGGAATTGAACCTGAGTCTTCTGGAAGAGCAGACAGTACTCCTAACCACTGAGGCATCTCTCTATCCCCCACCCCCAACCCTCAGTACTGTCTTCTTAAGGAGAACGATATGGAGATTCCTTGGTCAAATACTCATTCGACTTTACTCTGACTTTATTCCTCTCTTCTTTCAGTTACTGCCCCTTACCTCAACCTCAGCTTTGTCTTTTTGTAGGTTTTGTGCATCTTTTTTTTTTAAGATTTACTTATTTTTATGTATACGGGCATTCTGTCTGCATGTACATCTGATCACATTATAGATGGTTATGAACCACCATGTGGGTGCTGAGAATTGAATTCAGGTCCTCTGGAAGAGCAGTCAGTGCTCTTAATGGCTTGATGAGCCATCTCTCCAGCCCCAGCACACATTTTTAAGCCCAGTACTTGGGAGACAGAGGCAGGAGGATCTCTATGAGTTTGAGGCCAGCATAGCCTATATCCCAGGTCAGCCAGGGCTACATAGTAAGACCCTGTCTCAAACCCCTGACCCACAAAAAACCAAACCAAACCAAACAAACCCAAGACTGATTTAAGACCTTCTGATTTAGAATGATGGGACATTTCTACTTGGACATTTATTAATATTTTACCCATTATACACATGAATGCTTGACCGTGCATATATTTAGGTGCATGTACCACGGCATGCATGTGGAGCTCAGGGGTCAACTTTCAAGTTGGTTCACTCCTTCCACATGTGGGACCCAGGAATGAATTCAAACTGCCAAGCTCGGAGGCAAGTGCTTTTACGTACTGGGCCATCTTGCTGGTCAACTTGAAACCCCTCATTCCAACCTTGTTCTACAATGACAAAGTTCTAAATCATATTCCACACTGGTTTCTCTGTTACACAGCCTTTCAACAGAGGAAGGAATAATATCAAATGTGTCTAGCTTTCCAAAGCTTAAGGACAGGAAATGAGCCCTCCAGAAGGTCTGAGAAGGTTCCTGGGCCAGAGAGCACAGGTTCAAACATTGAACCTGCATCTTGTGGTATATCACACAAACTATAGAGCTGAAGACTCAGTCTCTTTTTTTGTTTTTCGAGACAGGGTTTCTCTGTGTAGCCCTGGCTGTCCTGGACTCACTTTGTAGACCAGGCTGGCCTCAAACTCATAGAGATCCACCTGCCTCTGCCTCCCAGGTGCTGGGATTGAAGGCGCGCATCACCACACCCAGAGACTCCATTCTTTTTTTACTACGATAAAAAGACAACTAATTAGTAGGAAAGGACTCAGGATTAATAAACCAGGTAATATACCCAACCACACTTAGAAAGATATTTGTGCTATTACTTTTTGTAAACTCAATACCTGGAAACAGAGGATCTCTACTAAGGAACTGCCTCTATAAAACTGGCCTGTGGACATGCCTGTAAGGCATTTTCTTGATTGCTAATTTGACTGGGTTGCCTAGCCCACTGTGGGCTGTGCCCCCTGGGCAGGTGGTGCTAGGTTGAATAAGAGGGGTGGCTAAATGTGAACCTTGGAGCCAGCCTGTCACCAGTGCTCTTTCATGGTCCTGGCTTCAGTCCTTGCATTGGCTTCTCTCAAGAACTGCGAACTGAGGCTGACAAAGCAAATAAACTTCCTTCCCCACCTTGGTTTTGGCAACAGCAATAGAAAGGAAGCTACGGACAGTATTCTTCATAGGGATTATCATGGATGGTTAAAGAGCCGTTTCAATGTTGGTTTTCATAAAACTAAAGCTTTATTCAAAAAGGAAGCCTAGCCGGGCAGTGGTGGCGCACGCCTTTAATCCCAGCTCTTGGGAGGCAGAGGCAGGCGGATCTTTGCGAGTTCAAGGCCAGCCTGGTCTACAAATTGAGTCCAGGACAGCCAGGGCTACACAGAGAAACCCTGTCTCGAAAAAAAAAAAAAAAAAAAAAAAAAAAGGAAGCCTAGCATGTCTTCTGTTGGCTTTTTCTAGCCAATACATTAAATGGCAGTCTCCCCTCCAACACCCCCTATCTTTTGGGATGCAGTTATCCTACATCCTGTTTCCTTAATAGTCTTCAACTTAAGCCAAGCAATTACTCTGGCAATGTAAATTTTATTAACAAGAAAAGTAAACCTGGGTCTGGACATGGTTATTGCTAAGTCACTGTAAGAAAGGACAGACTTAGTTTAGCACTGAACTCTGAATTTAGCCCCTTCAGGTACAGGTCAGCTTTTCTTCAGCATTATGTGGAGAAGTCACCACCAGACATCTCCACGCTGCCCTGACAGGGAATGTCATCTTATTGTCACCAATCTGTTAAAATCCTTTGGTTTTCTTTGATACTATTCAAATGTAAACATGACTTTCTAATTAGCATTAATTCCAGCTGCATGGTACTGAATGAAGTTAGCTCACTTGTTAGTTACATCTTGAAGTAACAGCTACAAGGCACATGAAAAAAGGTAGCTTTTTTCAATCAGCCAGAGAAGGGACCAGCAGGAAAGAGCAGGCAATCTCTTTCCTCAAGTTCAATTGACCTGGTTGTTATGCCTGCTAATCAATACTAAACACACAATGCCCAAGCAAGAAGCCATTTCATTTGTCACTTATTGAAGGAAGTTCCTCCTGGCTGGGCTCCAAGTCAGCAGGAACTCACAAATCTCTCTCACAAAAGTGTTTCCTGGTTTAGGCTGCTGAGTGGAGTCAGCTCCTGTGGCTGGGTAGGCAGTAAGCTGATGACAGCAAGAGATCAGAGAGCTATCAAAGCAAAGCTGTGGTAAACTACACTTATCTGTTTTTCCAAATATGCCAATAATATGGTAAGAATCCTATACAAAAAACGTGGTACTTCATCCTTGCAATGTTCAGAACAAGGATACATTGGTTCCCCAGGAAATTTATCAGAAGTCAGAGCAAAAAGAGTTGGGGAATTGGCGGGACATAGCTACATTCAGAGTCCCTGAGACCACATCAAGTGGGGAAAGCAGGGCTGATCTGGGCAGGAAAGGGGAAATCTAAGTTTGGAGACTGAGCTATTCAGCAGAAGCAAAGATGTGCTCTGGGAAATACAATGCAACAAGATGTTCTAACTACAAAACTGAAAGGCAACGTTAGACCAGGAGATGGATTAGCTGTCTTAAACAGTTCTTTTTTTGGAGAGGAGCAAATGGAACATGACTGAAATCCAGCACTCAGAGGCTGCAGCACGGTGATCATAGGTTCGAAGCCAGCCTAGACTACACAGAAAGTCCTCTCTCAAAACAACTCATGCAAACACACAAGTATTTCTGGTTATAAAGACAATTTTTTGGAAGTGTTATTTCATCTTCATTATTTCACTCTTTTTTTTTCTCCCATAGACAAGGAGGGCTGAGGGGACCCACAATCACGATACTCCCTGTCAGCTCCCTCCATCTGCGGAGGCACACAGTAAATCCATGGACTATGAGTCAGAAACAGACACACCGTTCTGGGAAGCGCAGGTGTTGAGGGAAGGTCTAATATCATTGCTTCTGATAGGTTGAATTCAATGCTGAGATCTAGTTACCGCCCCTTCTGAGGCATTCTCTTGATTGGTTAATAAAAGTTGTTTATGGCCATTTAGCTGGGCAGAAAGTGTATAGGAAGGTGGGACTTCTGAGATTAGAACAGGAACCCTGGGCACACACAGATTCTCCCACTTCCCACTGGGAGCCATAGAAGGAGACAGACCTCTGGAGAAGGCTGGAAGGTAATCGCAGGCACATGGTGGTTTGGGATTAGGTGATCCAGGTTAACTTAGAGTAGCTAATTGAGAGTCTGCCCAGCTAAGGGCTAAGTGTTAAAACATTAAAAGGTCTTGGTGTATTTAATTATTGGGGAAAAGACTGCGGCGGCTTATAGGCCCTCAATCTAAGCAGTCCCGGGCCTTAGGACTTCTGGCCACTCCCAGAGCCCAGACGAATCTCCCGCCAAGCCACTGGTAATTCTACCAGCCTAATATAACAACTTTTATTAATTGAGTTTAGGTTACAGGTGGTGTAGGCCACCCTTGGTCCCTGGGTTCTTTCTCCAGGATAAGTTAGGCAACCAGTTAAGGCACACGGGCCAGGCTGCCTGCTCCTCTACCAAGCTGCCCACTACTCTGCCACCTAATCTTACAGTTACTGATAACTACAATAATTAGTTAATTTGCAGTTTCACGCAGGGATCTCCTCACACTCATGGTTAATATAAATAGTTCTTACAAACTAGCAGAATGCACAGTCCTAGGTCCTTAAATCAGTCCAGTGGCTTGTCTTCCTGACATTTTCTGTTTTAAAGTGTGTTTGTTTATTTGTGTGTGTGTATGTGGGGTAGGGAGGTGAGAGATGATGCATCCACCACGGCATACCTGTGGAGTCAGAGAACAACTTTCAAAAGATGATTCTCTCCTTCCATCATGTGAGTCCTGGGGACCAGACTCAGGTAGTGGGGCTTGCAGGCAAGCACCTCCTGAGCCATCTTGCCAGCCCACTGTCTTTTCCTGACATTTTTGAAATTTTGGTCCAAACCATTAAAGAAAAAAAGAAAAAATCCGGGGCTAGAGAAATGGCTCAGTGTTTAAGAACACTGGCTGTTCTTCCAGAGGACCCTGGTTCGATTTCCAGCAACCACATGGTGGTTCACAACCTATATAGAGATCTGGTGCCCTTTTCTAGCCTGCAGGCATGCAGGCAAAACACTGTATACATAATAAATATTTTTAAAAAGAAAAAAAAATGGAAAAGAAAAAAAATCCCTTAAAAATACAATTCCCGCTGGGCAGTGGTGGCGCACGCCTTTAATCCCAGCACTTGGGAGGCAGAGGCAGGCGGATCTTTGCGAGTTCGAGGCCAGCCTGGTCTACAAAGTGAGTCCAGGACAGCCAGGGCTACACAAAGAGACCCTGTCTCGAAAAACCAAAAAAAAAAAAAAATACAATTCCCCAGAAAAGAGCTATGGTTTAAATAACACCTTACCATCTAATTAAAACAGCTCTAACATACCAGTACACATTTCTCCCCAAGGATTCAATGATCAAATGCATTTGAGAAAAAAAAAATTATAGGTTCCCCTTTTAATTTTAATTCATAATACAGTTGAGAATTCAGAAAGCACTGAGGTTCAAGGCTAAACTTTTTTAAAAAGTATTTCCAGGGGGCTGAAGAGATGGCTCAGTGGGTAAGAGCACTCACTCAGCAACACGGAGACCTTTGAGTGAGTCCCCAGCACTAGGGGGGGGAGGGAGAAGGTGACTTCTGAGCGCTAACTGGCTGGCACCTAGCAGAAAAGGCAAACTTACCGAACAGTGAGAGAGTCTTTCCAAAGGCAATGTTCAGACAGGCAGACAGACACACACACACACACAGAGTATCTACGGGCTCAGTGAGGAAAGCACTTACAACACAAAGTGAGTACCTGTGCTTGAATCCTACGGGCTCAGTGAGGAAAGCACTTACAACACAATGTGAGTACCTATGCTTGAATCCCCAGAACCCACATAAAGTCAGGCATGTGTTAGCGCCTGTCTGGAAGCCCAGTGTTCCTATGGTAATACCGGAGGCAGAGACAGAAGATTCCTGGAAACACCTGGGCAGGAGACATGCTTCATAACAACAGGAACAGGACCACCAACGCCTGAGGTTGTCCCCTGATCTGCACACATGCACCATGGTACATGCACACTCGCACTCAAAGCATACATGTGTACACATACATATACACATAAGTTTTTTCAAATCTCTGTGCCAAACCTCCTTTTCTCTCACAGAATACAAACTAGTGCATTTTAAGAGATGAGTACAGAATATGACTGGAAAAATCATACGGTCAAAAGTGCATCATGATGAATAGGGTTCAGAAGAGACTATTACAGTGAGACAGATAAGAAAGATGAAAGATCAAAAACAGGCATTCTCTACTTTGCATGTCTTAGTTTGTTTATTTGTTTTTTGCTTTAAAACAAGATCTTATGCCGGGTGTGGTGGTGCACACCTTTAATCCCAGCACTTGGGAGGCATGGGCAGGTGAATCTCTGTGGGTTTGAGGACAGCATGGTCTACAAAGTGGGACCAGGACAGCCAGAGATTCAGAGAGAAACCCTGTCTCGAAAAACAAAAAGCAAACAAACACCCAAGATCTTGCTTGTAGCCAGGCTGGCCTACAAACTATAGTGATCGCCTTGCCTCAGCTTCCCAAGTACTATGATTACAGGGTAAGTCAACATACCTGGCTTTCTACTTTATACTTCTGTTACAGCACTATGTCATTTGTTATATTGTTGGCTTAACAGATGGGCCTTAGTCTATAATTATTTGTCCTTTTCAAAAAATACCATTGGGCCAGGCATAGTGGCGCACAACTTTAATCCCAGAATTCAGGAGGCAGAGGCCGGTGGATCTCTGTGAGTTCCAGGCTAGCCTGGTCTACAAGGAGAGTCCAGAACAGCACAATGAAACTCTGTCTCAAAAAAAAAAAAAAAAAAAAATTAAGTCCATCTCTAGAGCACTGTGAGTTTTTTTTTTTTTGGTTTTTCGAGACAGGATTTCTCTGTATAACAGCTCGGGCTGTCCTGGACTCGCTTTTGTAGACCAGGCTGGCCTCGAACTCACAGAGATCCGCCTGCCTCTGCCTCCCAAGTGCTGGGATTAAAGGCGTGCGCCACCACCGCCCGGCCACTGTGAGTTTTTTGTGCCACACAATCTTACACTGGCTGAAAACCCCGAACAAAGCAGAAAGTTAAGTATGCTAGAGGACGCTCACGTTTCTCCCCACTATGTAGCTGCAAGGGTTGAAGGAGCTCTTTGTAAGGGACACTGACGCAATGCTCTATAAGGGACACTGTGCAGTGACGTATCAAGTGTGACTTATCTCACCAGCTCTGCAGCTCCGCAAAGGCTTGCTTCATCTTCTTGATGGAGACATCCATCTCCTCTTTAACAACAACTCGGTACCTCGCAAGAGACACAGTGCAGCGCTGCAGGTCCTTCACAGACTTCTCAATATTAGAACCTTTAAGGGGAAAAAGAAGATTGTTTTAAAAAAGAACATGTAAGTTAAAAGTTAGGTCAAATGTCATATGTACTAAATGTATATCAAATGACCACTATTTCCAAAAAAAGAAAATCTATTTTTCAAATTCTCATGTCTTTTTTTTTTTAAAGCAAGCATCCTAATTGAAATGAAGGAAGAAGAATTGGATTTATTCTCCCATCTTGAACAATTAACACACAACACAAATGAAATATATAACATAATGGTTCTTAGCAATGGACAGTAGACAGTACTTCCCCTGAAAAAGCAGAGACAAGTAAATCGAGGTCTATACCTGCCCCAACTTACTGTCTGGACAGTTTCTAAACTGCAATAAAGAGAGAAGAAATCCGCCGGGCGTGGTGGCACACTCCTTTAGTCCCAGCACTTGGGAGGCAGAGGCAGGTGGATCACTGTGAGTTCGAGGCCAGTCTGGTCTACAAAGCAAGTCCAGGACAGCCAGAGCTGTTACACAGAGAAACCCTGTCTCAAAAAACCAAAAAAAAAAAAAAGAAATCCAAGACCCTGCACTCTCCCTCAACTGAGGAAACAAGGAGGCTAAGGCTATAATTCCCAAGATGGAACAAACAAATCTACACAAAGATGGAACAGCAGCAGGTAGAGAGAACCCTAAAGCCTCAGCATTAACCAGTGCATGGACAGGAGGACATCACCACGTCAGCAAGTGCATAATGGCAGGCTTCCCCCAACCAGGGACAGTTTGTACACACTAGTGAAGACAGAAAGCTTCACAATACTTCCAGCAGGCTTCCTGGGAGGACACCACCCAGCAGAGAGGCAAGAGGAGACCCCATCTAATCTAAAAAGGCTCAAAAGCCACCCTCAAAATGTTTTCACATGCCGGGCGTGGTGGAGCACACCTTTAATCCCAGCACTCAGGAGACAGGCAGGCGGATCTCTTGAGTTCGAGGCCAGCCTGGTCTACAAAGTTAGTCCAGGACAGCCAGGGCTACACAGAGAAACCCTGTCTCGGAAAAAAAAAAAACAAAAAGAAAAAAAACTAGCTAACTAAATAAGACCAATTATGAAGAGAAAAATCAACAGAAACAGATGTAGAAATGGCACATGCTAGGATCAAGTATGGAAGGACATCAAAAGCTGAGGATTTGGGCTGGAGATATGACTCAGTAGTTAATAGCACTGGTTGTTTTTCCAGAGGACCTGGGTTTGATTCCCAGCACCCACATGGCAGTTCATAACTGTAACTCCATTTCCAGAGGATCCAACACTCTCTTCTGGTCTCCATGAGCACTGGACATATAAGTGGTACACAGGCAAAGTACCCATACACATAAAATAAATTCTAAAAAATTAAGCTGGGGATATTAGGTCAGTGGTAGAGTGTTTGCCTGGCATGCCCTGGGCTTAACCCCTATGACCATCACAAAGTATATGTTTTGCAGGGAGCTATCAAACAGCTAGTATCAGCCAAATAAAGACACATGTTATGCAGAGACATAGAATACATTTCAAAATTCTTCAACTGAACTTTCAGAGACAAAAATAATAGCAGACTAACTGTTTAAAAAAAAAAAAACCAGCAGTATGGGTCTGACATAGCCCTCTGCATATATGCGATGGATGTGTAGCTTGGTGTTCTTAGGTGGGTCCTAACAGTGGGAGTGGAAGGG
Source organism: Lophiomys imhausi (assembly GCA_907164525.1). NCBI lineage: Eukaryota > Metazoa > Chordata > Mammalia > Rodentia > Muridae > Lophiomys > Lophiomys imhausi. The sequence continues at coordinate 3,082,911 of CAJQZJ010033609.1, read as the reverse complement.
GTGTCGCTGACTCTTTTGCCTGCTCTTAAGACCCTTTTCCTCATCCAGCCTTAATATAAAGGGAGGTGCCTAGTCTTTTTTTTTAAATAATTTATTTTTATACATTGGTGTTTTGACTGCATGTATGTCTGTGTAAGGGTGTCAGATCCAACTGGGGTGTTTCGTACAGACACACTGACTCGAAAATCCAAAATAAATAAATAAACGTAAAAGTTTTAAAACATAGCTCATACGGAGCAAATAATTTAATAACTAACTTAGTCCTCTACATTTCTATTTCACTGTTTACTTGTGGACCGCCATGCGGTTGTGGGTGTGGCGATGAGCACTTTTGATTCCAGCTTTCAGGAGGCAGGATTTGAGACCAGCCTGGTGTACACAGAGAGTTCTAGGTCAGCCAGACTACAAGCAAGACTGCCTCAAAACAACACACACAGACACACAAGTTATTACTAGTTGGTGCTAAGTATTTTTATCTTTTCTTGTTGAGATGAGGTCAACTGCCTTAGCCCAGGGTAGCCTGGAAGCTGTGGTCTTCCTTCCTCAGGCTCCTGAGTGCTAGGATTATAGGCATGCTCTCAGCATGGCAACTCCCTGCCAAGATGATTATAATAGTCCAATATTTAAAAGTAAAGAGCTACCAGCAATCAATCCAAGAATCTCCAAGGACATGCTCGGTCTGCTGGACTTGAGGAAGGAGCATGAGGCTGCAGAGGGCAGTGGGAAGGTCCTCCAGACACAGAGGTGCTCACCTGCTGGAGCAGGAGAGGAGACTTGAGAAACCACACCAACAGCTGCAGCAGAGCACAGCACAGCAGTGAGCATCAGCTAGGTTACCCTGCAGTAGGATTTGGCTACAACTCACAAAAGGTCCCGCTGCTGTGTCAAGACTGCACCTGAATCCTCACGAACACCTGACTGTAGCACACAGAATTACTGCATAGAGACGGAACAATCACCCGGGGTCCTTCTGGAATTTCAGCTATAGGAGTAACGGCCAATCTATTCTCAAGTGGGCCCTGGTCTTACCTAGCTTCTTATTGGTGGAAGAGAGTGGAATGTTCTCTGTTCCCAGATGTGAACCCTGTGTCCCTGTGGCGGCTCTTGAGAGAGATCTGGCAGCGTTGCGGGATTGCTGGACACTCGGGCTAGAGCTCGCAGTCAAAGACTTGTGCTCAGAGTCAGAGACGCTGTTCTCCAGCACAGACCCTGTCAAGAGAGAGGACAGGGCTGTGAGCACAGTGTGGGGTCAATAATCTTCAGTACAGAAAGAATGCAGGTCAAAATATGTTAAACAAAACCATGCCTATAGAAAAGGCTGTTAGCTTCCATACACTGCAATGAAGAAAAACGAGTTTTATAATGTCTCAGAAAAAAAAAAATTAAGAGCTTTAGAGAAAGGGCAGAATTGGAAATTGAGAACAAAGCTTGTACACAATGAGTTGGAATCCAATGGTTATCTTTTGTTTGATTTGTTTACAGTAAGGTACTGTAACAGAGTATTTTTTTCTGGTTTTTTTTTTTTTTTTTTGAGACAGGGTTTCTCTGTTTAACAGTACTAGCTGTCCTGGACTCCCTTTGTAGATCAGGCTGGCCTCGAACTCACATAGATCTGCTTGCCTCTGCCTCCTGAGTGTGTATCTTCTTTTTTTTAAATATGTGAATTAACCAGTAAAAGAACAACTAAAAGGTAAAATAAAATTCCTACACTAGCATTACATTTATAATATCATGAATACTAAAGCAGAGGGAACAAGATTAATAAAAAGTAATTTTTAAAAAATTTAAATAAGTTAACCGGGCATGGTGGCACATGCCTTTAATCCAGCACTTGGGAGGCAGAGGCAGGCGGATCTCTCTGAGTTTGAGGCCAGCCTGGTCTACAAAATGAATCCAGGAGAGCCAGGGCTACACAGAGAAACCCTGTCTCAAAAAAAAAAAAAGAAAGAAAAAGAAAAAAATAAAATAACCTATTTAGGCCAGACATGGTGGTGCAAGCCTTTAATCTCAGTATTTGGGAGGTAGAGGCAGGCAGATATCTAAGTTTAAAACCAGCCTGGTCTACAAATTGAGTCCAGGACAGCCAGAGCTACACAGAGAAACCTTGTCTCAAAAAACCAACCGCCTCCTCCAAAAAAATGCTATTCTCTTATTTCTAAATACTAACACCCCTCTGTTATTCAATGTCAGAAGTGTTGGTACTATATTTTAGAGAACATTTTGAGACAAAGAAATAAGAATTCCATTTTTTTTAAGGCCTTTGGTAAGATATTAAACATGAACTCTGGGGGCTGGAGAGATGGCTCAGTGGTTAGGAGCACTTGCTGCTCTTCCAGAGGTCATGAGTTCAATTCCCAGCAACCACATGGTGGCTCACAACCATCCATAATGAAATCTGGTGCCCTCTTCTGGCCTGCAGATATACCTGCAGACAGAACACGGTATACATAATAAATAAATCTTTAAAAAAAAAAAAAAAAAAAACATGAACTCTTCCATATAATAGCTGACATAGCTATAAAGTAAAAGAACAATTAATTATACTTACTATAGTGGTATATGTCTCCACCAGGAGACCCCAATATTTTTTGAGTGAATTAATTTTCCCAAAATCTGTTAATAAACTCACCAGTTCTATCAAGTGTGTCTGGTGTGGCAAACTCAGGATCCTCCAGTTCTCTGGCATCTATTGAGAGTGTCTCCAAACCTTCACTGAGTGAGTCCACAGACTCAGCATCATGGATTGCACCATTAACATGGTAACCATTAATGCCACCTTTCTCCGAAGATGCAAGCTGCTCCTCTTGACTGGGTACCAACTTACTGGAATCTGGGGCACTGCTACTTGCTTCTGATGTAGGTTTTGGTTTGCTTTTCTTCTTTTTGTTCTAAGGTTATCAAAGATTTGAGAAAAAAAAAAAAAAGAAAAAACAGTCCCTGCAATACAACTCAAAGAAATAACTAACTCTAGCTACCAAAAGAATCAGTGCTACCAATTCTGCACACATTCTTCTAGAAACTGAAGGTAATTTTGTTTATGTTGAGCTAATAACAAAAATAACACTTTACCATGTAAAACTGTATTTTGAAACTCGAAATATTTTTCATAGTAAAACCTATCTTAAGCAAAATGAAAAGTTATAAAAAATAAAAACAAATGTGTAACTCATTGGGGGGGGGGCGTTCAAGACAGGATTTCTCTGTGTAATAGTATGGGCTGTCCCAAATTTGCTTTGTAGACCAGGCTTGAACTTACAGAAATCTACCTGCCTCTGCTTCCCGGGTACTGGGATTAAAGGCATGTCCCACCAACGCCCAGTTGCATAACTGTATTTTTAAAGTGGAATATAAACAGAGCTCTAAATAATCACAATAAGCCAACAGAAAAAAATATAATCTATAAATAACTGAATGAAGCATAAACTCAGTCCAATAATCGACAAATAACGAAACCTGCGCTGCTATATGTGTTTCTGCCTACTAGATTAGCAAAGAGTTTTAAATACATAAGGTCACTGGTTCCATTCAACAGACAGTGTTGACTGCTTTGGACATAGCCAGGCATTTTCATGAACACTAGTGTGAGTGAAAATCTAGGACAGTTTTTGAAACTTACAAATGCACACACCTTTCAATCAGCAATTCTAATACTAGCTGTTTATTCTAGCCAGGACTGACAAATGTATAAGATTATTCATCGCAACACTGACATATTTTTTTTTTTTCGAGACAGGGTTTCTCTGAATATCTCTGGCTGTCCTGAACTCGCTTTGTAGACCAGGCTGGCCTCGAACTCACAAAGATCCGCCTGCCTCTGCCTCCCAAGTGCTGGGATTAAAGGCGTGCGCCACCACCGCCCGGCTAACACTGACATATTAATAAAGACTAGAAGCCATGCAAATGTAGATCAATAGGAGACTTATACATTCCAGGTTCTGCTATATGAAATGCACAAAGAAGAAAATATATTTGAGGCTGGAGAGATGGCTCAGGGGTTAAGAGCACTGACTGTTCTTCCAGAGGTCCTGAGTTCAATTCAGCAACCACATGGTGGCTCTCAACATCTATACTGTGATCTGATGCTCTCTTCTGGCATGCAAGTGTACATGCAGACAGAGCACTCCTACATAAAAATAAATAAATCTTTAAAAAAAAGAAAAAGAAAATATATTCATAATTGTTTATGTGAATAAAGTATCTTGGAAAGCTACATAAGACATTAAATTTATAAGAGCTTGGGGTTGTAGCTCAGCTCACTTGCCAAGCATTCACAAGGCCCTAGGTTTGATCCCCAATCCCAAAAACAACAAAAAGAATAAACAAATAACTGGGGGAGAAGTGGGGGTACCAATGGCTGGAGAAAAGAGATGGGATAAAGTTATTTCAGGGCATTAACATTTATACCTTTGAAATTTGAATCATGTGAATAAAAAAAAGTCTGTCTTTGTTTTAATTACAGATAGCTATACTGGTAATACTTAACTCTTCTGTTCCTGAGGCTGGATGGATAAAACCAATCAATTGTCACAATTGTCAGGGCAGTCCTTTAGATGGCCCTGTCCAGCAGGGTAACTCCTGAATTTGGCATTCAGTTCTCTCCTCTGTTGGTCTTGCTTTCCCCAACGTTGAGCCAGCCACGTTTTCACATTACCACCCCACTCATGAGCCAGCCACGTTTTCACATTACCACCCCACTCATGA
>CAJQZJ010033609.1:3043700-3078200 GCA_907164525.1 Lophiomys imhausi | reverse complement strand
CCCACTCATGAGCCAGCCACGTTTTCACATTACCACCCCACTCATGAACCGGCCACGTTTTCACATTACCACCCCACTCACAGAATCACTAGTACACAGCCACTTCTTATACGGCCAGTCCCAACACTACTGCTAACAGATCTGAGCACTGGAGAGTATCAGACTAAATCTATGTCTCTTTCTCCAGATTTCAAGATATTTGTATACTATGCCATATATATATATATGGTATATATATATATGTATATATATACCTTTTCAACTATGTGTATATCATGTACTAATAATTTATATTCTGAGGTCAACAAATTAAGACACTGACGTCTTCTTGAGCACTCAAAGCTACATATGCTGGGTAAGATCAGTGACACAAAGTTAGATATGAAAAGAGACAGGCAGGGAGGGGACTGTGATTGAGATGTAACTTGAGATAAATAAATGTTAAAAAAAGAAAGGAGGGAGGGAGGCAATAAAGCCATGAAATGATTAAAAAAAAAAAAAAGAAAGACAATGTCTTTAAGTTGTTAATGCAAGTTAAGATGGAAACTGTGTTAGGTATAGGACTATTTTCAGTTGCCAAATATGTATAGACTGGACATGGGGAATGTATGTTATACCTTATAATTTTCATAATTGTTGCCTAATTGTTCTTACTGTTTTATATTGTATTTATTGTTACAAGAAAAAGAGCCTTATATTGGACTAAAAGGGGAAGCTTTTGGGGGTAAAAAAGTTACACCTTAAATTAAAAAAAAAAAAAAAGGCAGATAGGAGGGACAGGGGGAAGAGGGTAGAAGGGTGGGACCGGGAGGGGGAGGAGGAGGGTACTGTGACTGACATGCAACTTGAAGAAATAAATAAATGTTGAAAAACAAACAAAAAAAGAAAATGAAAAGCGACAGGCACACAAAGCTTTGTGAGAGCCTGAATAGTGTTATGTGCCTCTAGGAAAAAATCCTCAAAGATTAATGAAGCTGAACCTATTCCAGAACAGCCAGGGCTATGCAGAGAAACCTTGTCTCAAAACAAAAACAAAAATGAACAAATAAATAAATAAACAACATAAAAAAAAACAAAAACAAAAACCTGGCTTACTCAAGAAATCATTTCAAGGCTGGCAAGACTTCTCAGTGTTAAAAACACTTGCCACACAAGGCTGACGACCTGAATTCAATCCTTGGAATGCACTGTGGAAGGAGAGAACCCCCAAACACTGTCCTCCACACCGTAGTACTTACACAACACAATAATGAAACTTAAAAGAAAGCATTTCAGAACACCACACTAACCCAATGCAGAGTTGGTACTTAATTAAAATCCTAACAGAGTTGGTATTTAATTAAAATCCATACTTCAGCATTTCTTAAAAGAACTACATCTGGGGCTGGAGAGATGGCTCAGCAGTTAAGAGCACTGGCTGCTCTTCCAGAGGACCCGGGTTTGACTCCCAGCACCCACATGGCAGCTCATAACTGTCTATAATTCCTGTTCCAGGAGATCTGACACCCTCATAGAGACATACATACAGTCAAAACACCAATGTCCGCAAGATAAAAATAAATTATTATTAAAAAAAAAAAAGGATTTACATCTGGGGTACAGAGCTGTGGGAAGAATTCTGGTTTTAAATGGATATAAGTAAGGGATTAAGAACTACTATGTTAGCCATTAGAATGAGAATATGTATATATATATAATATATAATATATATAATATATAATATATATAATATATATATAATATATATAATATATATATTATATATATATATTAGTATTATTTTACTTTTGTCATTGTCTTTTTTTCTCCCCAGACAAGGTAGCCCACAATGGCCTTGAATTCCTGGTCCTTCTGTCTCCCATTTCTGAGTGTTAGGATCACAGTATGGACCACATCTGTATTTTTCTGCTTTAGAGAAGAGCAAACTAAAGTCAAGCAGTACCTATAGTTCACAAGACCAGATAAAGCAGAAGAGGACAGAAGTCCAGTTCTGACCAACTCGGAAGTTCAGGTAACATCAGCTATCTCTGGAAGGCACGTAGCCTTATGGAGCAGAAGCTGGGCTAGTAAGATGGGGAGCACACAAAGGTGCCAGTCAAACATGACACCCCCAGAAACCACATGCAGACGAAAGAACAAACTCCACCAAGCTGTCCTCTGACCTCTGTGAGCTTGGGCAGATACAAGATACAAAAAAGAAATAAATACAGATGGATAAATTTTTTAAAGAAATAAAAGCTGCCGGTCGTGGTGGCACACAAAAGAAAGAAAGAAAGAAGGAGGGAGGGAGGGAGGGAGGAAGAAAGAAAGAAAGAAACAAACAAACAAACAAAAGCTCCCATCTGGCATTAAGTGAGAACTCACTACTACTAGGGACTATACCAAGGTTCTATAACCTGAGAATCTGGACTGTTTTAGCTAATCTAGGAAGTAAATCCTGTTGAAGAAGGCCAGTCACCTTCCCTGGAGGCACTGTCCTTTCTCTGATGTGCTCACTTGTGTTCGCTCTTGTCTAGGGCACTCCAGCAGACGTACCAGCAAACCTAACTGTTTTCTGCCTTTAGCCATAGGGAGCACACTTGGTAACACTCCTCTGTGAAATACAGCAGTTCTTGATGTCAAAAACAGCATTTTTAAGATGGTAAACAGAAGACATGCAAACTTCTCCTCTAAAATATTATAGGATGTGAGGGAGATGGCTGTGGCATGTCACCCCACTGATCACCAGGGTAGATTTGGCTGATCTGGCTGGCTAGACAGGTGTCACCCTCTGCCCTCATTGCTATGTGTGTCCTTCTGCTCCTCTGCTGGAAACTCCAAACAGGCTCTTAAGTATTATCAAATATTCTTTAAAGGCCTTTTACAAAAGTATGTGGCGTGCTCTGACCTCATGCGTGTGTGCCCATGCATGCACCTGATGCCTGGGGAGGTCAAAGACATCCAGATGTCTTGGAACTGGAGCTACAGGTGGTAAGTTGCCATGTGGGTGCTGGGGACTGCACCCAGGTCCTCTGGAAGAGCAGTTTGCTACTCTTACCTGCTAAGCCATCTTGCCATACCCTTCCCCCTAATTAAAAAAAAAAGTAAATATTGTGTTCTTATATGTAATTCGTTTTTACCTTTTTCTTGCCTGTTACTATCCATTCTTTGAGTACTTCACTGGCACTACCTGAAAAAGAAATCAAATAGAGATTTCCTCTTCTGCTGCACACAAGGTCAAGAAGGAATCAGTGCATTTCATAATTTCTGGATACTGTACTGAAGTGATCACGTCCTGCTGCTGCTATCCTAGCCCACTGAGATCTCTTTCTGGTCATATAAGATTCTTTATCTATACATCTTGCTCTGAAATATAAAGATGACTAGTCTTTACCCAAGTATACCATCTTCTTCCCTCCAGGCTTTACAACATCTTGACTGTAGTGGCTGGGAAGAGCTGCCCCCTACCGCACACTTAAAGCCTAATATTATAAAGAAAACATGACAGCAAAGAAAAACCATATAGTATTTGGACCTTGTTTATCCTATACTTACAAATTCAGGAAAATGCAACAGGGAGCCCTGATCTATACCACTCTTCTCAACAGTAAAACAGCTTCAAGTAGTTTTTTTTCAAACAATTTATATGGAAAGAAGTTTTTAAAAATACGTATTAGCTCTATAAAACTAAGGAGTTAGACAAGGCTCTTATTGTTTTCTATCTAACATATAAAAAACATAAGGAAACTGAACTCACACATTTGAGTCACCTGCCAGAACCAAAGTAAATGTTAGCGGCGTTTAGAAATAAATGCTGAGTCCTTGAATTGGGAATCTGTTCCTGGCCACAACGTTATTCCTTTGCAGTAGTCTCTTAAATTACTGTATCCAATTCTATTTAAATCCTTATACCATCAGCTGCATACTTTCTTTGGGGAGGGGAGCATAATTTTCTTTATGATGGGGGCTCGCTATCCAGTAAGAGACCTGTCTATAATTCACTATATACAACCAAGGCTGGCCTCAAGTCACAGTCCCTGTCCTTCACGACTCAAATGGGGTTACAGCAATGTGCCATCACACTTGGTCTCATTTCTTTTTGCTTTTTGACACAGGGTTTTGATGGGGTGGTGTTACGCATTCTAAATGTTAATTGGTCCTGTTTGCTGTCTGTTACTTAGTTGACTCTGATTGGTTAAGTAAATGCTGAGGCCTGGAGATTGGGCAAAGACAGAGGTAGGCAGGACTGGGACTTTTACAGAGAGATAGAGAGCATCTTGGGAAGAGGAAGGTTGTCGGAGAAGAAGCCAGGAGTAAACAAGGAAGACACACCATGGGGTAAAGAAGATCCTTCCACGTGGCCTGGAACATCGGCTTATCGTGGAGAATAATAGTCCAAAGGGACATATGTATATATGGGGTCACATTTGGGTAATAGAATTATGAGCTAGCTTAGATGGGCTAGGATTGCACAACCCAGGCCTAGGCTTGTTAAGATCCACATGGGGTCTGTGTGTATTCATTTATAATGGCGGGTTAAGGATTTATACCACCGAACCAATTAAAGATAATATAAATACTGGTTAAATCATTTAATTAGCTATTTTTTTCAACAGGGTTTCTCTGTGTAAACCTGGCTGTCCTGGAACTCACTCTATAGTCCAGGCTGGCCTCAAACTCACAGAGATCCTCCTGTCTCTGCCTCCTAAGTGTTGTGATTAAAGGTATGTGCCACCACGACCAGCTAGAAAAGAGTATTTTTAACAACAAAAGAGTTTTCTTAGTTTGTCTCTTCCAGTTTTTCTACAGCCTGGGAGTGAAAGAAGTACCTTACATTAACAAACACCACAGTGTGCTGTGCTGTCCTGAGTCTATGTATGGTGGCTCAACTTCCAAAAGTTATTTGTGTTATTTTGTTTTTTGTTTCTTCCCCAGAGCTGAGGACTGAACCCAGGGCCTAGCAAGCGCTCTACCACTGAGCTAATCCCCAACCCTCAAGTTCCAAACTTGAGATAGCATTACCTTCCATGAATGCCTGTACTGTCTTGTCCACACAGTTATCAAAGTGTTGCAAAACCAGGATGATTTCATTGTTGCTCTTATTAGGAACTATTGCACGCACTGCGTTTATCTGCAAAAGATGACAGGGTCGTTTAATTCTAACATGAGTAAGTCACCGGGCAGCTGAAGTGCATCAGGGAGAATAATAGTGTCATTTCTCTTTCAGCAATATTATCACTCTTTAATGTCAGTAAGAACACAACCATTGCACTAGGAACAATAAACAGAGGGATGCTAACACCACATGAAAACTTAATTTCAAAATTTAAAATGGCAGAACATATAGAAATAAAAGGCACCACTGAGATGGTCAGTAAATGAAAGCATTTACAGGAACCTGAGGACCCGAGTACGTACGTACGTACGTACGTACGTACGCACGCACGCACGTACGTACGCACGCACGCACGCACGCACGCGCACACACACACACACACACACACACACACACACACACACACACAAAATAATGATTTTTTTATTTTTAAAGTTAGAAGGTCCTGGGTATGGTGGCACAGGCCTTTAATCCCAGCACTTGAGAGACAGAGGCAGGCAGATCTCTAAGTTTGAGGCCAGCCTGGTCTACAGAGTGAGTTCAGCCATGGATACACAAAAAACCCTGTCTCGAAAAACAAACAAACAAAAAGGTAGTTTAATGTAGGTACCAGCTACTAATTTAACACCAGTGGTTCCTCACTATAAGCATACTATAGGAGAAACTAGAAAATTTAATGAATCACTAACCCTAACAGTTTAGATGATTTTAATCTCTGTGATATGTATGTGTGAGTCTGGTCTATGTGAATATATGTGTGGGGGTACAAGGCCCCAAGCACATTGTAGAAGCCAGAGGACACTGGCTGCTCTACTCTATAACTCTCCACTTTATTCCCTTGAGACAGGGTCTTACACTGAACCCAGAGTGAGGCTAGCAGCCAGGAGGTTCCAGTGGTCCTCCTGTCTCTCCCTCCCAGAGTGCTGGGGTCACAGGTCTATGCAGGTCTGTCTGTCTGTAGGTCTGTGGTTTGAACTCAAGTCTTCACGAGCATACAACAAATGCTCTTACCTACTGAGCTACTTCTCCAGCCCAACAACTTTTACATAGCACTATTCAAAACATTCTGACTTTGTGTCATTTAGCTGTATAAAAACTCCACAGAGGGTTGGAGAGATGGCTCAGCAGTTAAGAGCTGAGCTGTTCTTCCAAAGGACCTGAGTTCAAATCCCAGCACCCACACGGCAGTCTGTAATGGGTTGGGCATGGTGCCTTTAATCCCAGTACTCGGAAGGCAGAGGTAGGTGGATCTCTGTGAATTCAAGGCCAGCCTGGTTTACAGAGTGAGTCCAGGACACCCAGGGCTACACAGAGAAACCCTGCCTTGAAAAAATAAAAACCAAAACCAAAAACCCAACAACTCTACAGAGATAACTTAAAGATATCATATGAATTGCTATAAGCTATTTTGGGCACATAAAACATAATGAACAATCAGTAATAATCCAGCTTAATAAAACAGAAATAAATGCAAATGAAGCCCAATGAACATCTATTAAATCCCATTTCTCTCTCTAGAAATTTCAATCCAAGCCAGGCCGGTGGTGGCGCACGCCTTTAATCCCAGCACTTGGGAGGCAGAGGCAGGTGGATCTTTGTGAGTTCGAGGCCAGCCTGGTCTATAAAGTGAGTCCAGGACAGCCAGGGCTACACAGAGAAACCTTGTCTCAAAAAAAAAAAAAAAAAAGAAATTTCAATCCAGAATTTGATTTACTTTCAATAAATTTGCATTTTATGATCTATATATGTACCTCTATAAGCAATATACTATTTTATATTAAATATTCATCATGCATGCTTATTTTCAATTTTTTAGTTACACAGCATTTTCCCCATATTGATTAGCATATCTGTTATTCACATAGTTTAACATATATTTATTATTTATATATTTAACATATACTCTACATGGCATTCCTATTGTAAAATACATGTAATTTATTCATCCTATTGATGAATAATTAGACACTTTTGTTAGTTTTTTACTTTTGTTTTTGTAGTGCTAGAGATAAACCCAGTGTCTCATTCATGCTAAGCAAGCACTTCCTCTGGAGCGCCAGACTTACGTTTGTGCTGTGAATCCTTGGTGCCTAGAATGATGCAAAATCAGGTCATCTGGGCAACTATCAGAATTCTGACCAGTATAGGACTTATAATCGTGCTGCACTGATAATGCCAAACTGGCTGCAAAATGGATAATTTTACATTTGTCTTGTTTGTTTGGATTTCACTATGTAGCCTTGGCTAGCCTCAAACTCATAGATCCACCTGCCTCTGCCTCCTGAGTGCTGGAACTAAAGGCGTACACCATCATGCCATCAAGTACACAATTTTGTTAGACTTATTCCAGAAGCACTTTATATATTTTTTAATTAAAAATATATAGTTTATAAGGGCTGGACAGATGGCTTAGTGGTTAAGAGCATTTGTTGTTCTTTCAGAAGACCCTGACTCCACGCCCAGCAGTATGTGCTGCTGTAACTCCAAGGGACCCAGACGCTGCAGGCACTGCACGCACATCATGCACAGACACACGTGCAGGCACAATACCCACCCACATAAAATAAAAACAAGTAAAAGTAGACACTTTTTAGCAACAGAGTATTCACACATGCATGCATCTCCACCTCCCCTGTGCTAGGATTACAAGCATGCACAACCACACTAGCTTTCTGTCTATATGAAGCTCTGACTTCCTAGTGTATCAGGCACTACATGGTACACATGTATCCATGCAGGCAAAACACCATAAAATAAATCAAAAAAAAAAAACTTAAAGAATTGAGTTATCTCTCCTGTTCAATATTTTATTATGTGTCTATTTTATATCTAGCAATTTCAATGAACTTTTTTTTTGATAAACTCTTGTTTGTCCTATTTATTGTTTTCATGTATTTTTCTGTGTAGAGAGTTGTATTTTCTTCCTTTTCAATGTTATTTGTCTTACTGTACAGCATGTAATTATTTCTTTAGGAAGTCCTAAGAGTGTTTTTGGTAGAAATCAAGATGGAGGCGTACGTGAGCTGACTGCCGCTAGTGAGTCAGTGTTTCTTCGCCCTCTCACCCTCCCAGTGGATACCGCGAGGACAATGTTCTGTTAAGTCATGAGTTCACACTGACATCTTCGATTCAAATACAACATTGTCATCAAGTTTTTGACATGGACTTCCTTTCTCTGAACCTTTATACCCTAACCCATTATCATACATAATTAATACTGCTAATCTAAAAAAACATTAAAAATTTGTCTGAGTCAAATACTGTGGAGCACGCCTTTAGTCCCAGCACTCAGGAGGCAGAGGCAGGTGGATCTCTGTGAGTTCAAGGCCAGCCTGGTCTACAGAGTGAGTCCAGGACAGCCAGGGCTACACAGAGAAATTCTGTCTTGAAAAAAAGAGAGAGATGCATTATCAGTCATATATAAATATTAGTAATAGCATTAATACAGAATATCTTCAATGAATTTAGAATAAACATATGGAAATGTCCAAAGAAAATTATTTTTGCATATTTTACTAAACTGGTTCCTCAGAGCCACTATGGTGATCACCCTTTGATTATATAGCAGCATTCTATTTTGTTCCTAGGATTTCATTTTCTTTTTTCTTTTTCTTTTTTGAAACAGGGTTTCTCTGTTTAATGGCCCTCCCTGGCTGTCCTGGAACTCACTCTGTAGACCAGGCTGGCCTTGAACTCACAGAGATCCACCTGCCTCTGACTCTCAAGCGCTGGAATTAAAGGCACGCCCCACCATGCCCGGCCTTCCTTTTTTCTTTCTTCCTTTCTTTTGAGTCAGATCTCACTTTGTAGCCCTGGTTGCTAGTTTCACAGAAATCCACCTGCTTCTGCCTCCAAGTGCTGGAATTAAAGGCACGTACCACTACATTCATTTTCATAGCCCATTTGTGTTAGTCACTGTTTATATTAATAATTTTTGCTATGGTATTCACATTTGTTCTCCATACTAATTACTTACCTTCTCCTTCATGTTCTCAAAAGTTCCTCCCTGGGCCAGTACAGTATTGGACTGCAAATCAAAAATGAATCCCGATGAATCTGAAAGAATATAAAGGAAAAATATATTCAACCTCATAAAATCTATGTATCCTATTCATCTAAGAAAGACCAAGACTAGCTACTTTTTTCCTCATATGATTACTAACAATTTAATTACTTGGAAAATTCCATTACATAAACAGGATATGTATAACTATATTTTGAGTTAGTCATAAAATGGAAAAATTTTTATTTATTTGTTTATTTATTTACTTATTGCCAGGTGTGGTGGTGCACACCTTTAATCCCAGCACTTAGGAGGCAGAGGCAAGTGAATCTCTGTGAGTTCAAGGCCAGCCTGGTCTATATGGTGAGTTCCAGGACAGCCAGAGCTACATAGTGAAAACTTGTCTCAAAAAAAAAAAGGAAAAGAAAAGTATTTTTATGCATATATGTATGAGTGCTTGCCTGTATGGATGTATGTATACCACATGTGCCTGTACCTGAAGAGGCCAGAAGGGAAGATGCCCTAGAACTGGAGTCTTGCATGGCTGGGAACCACCATGTAGGCATTGGAACCAAACCTGCGTCCTTCGCAAGAGCAAAAAGGCTTTTTTTTTTGGGGGGGGGTTTTTGAGACAGGGTTTCTCTGTGTAACAGCCCTGGCTATCCTGGACTCACATTGTAGACCAGGCTAGCTTTGAACTCACAGAGATCCACCTACCTCTGCCTCCTGAGTGCTGGGATTAAAGGCGTGCGCCACCACACCTGACAATTACAGACAGCTGTGAACTGCCATGTGGGTGCTGGGGTTTGAACCTGAGTCCTTTAGAAGAGCAGTCAGTGGTCTTAAATGCTGAGCCACCTCTCCAGTCCCCAGTAAGTACTCTTAACTGTTTGTTTTAAAGTATGTTTTGAGAAAACTAACAATATACAAACTATATAATCTTTAATCTCTTTCTTAATCATCCTACCTTAATTTATAAGCCCCCCCCACACAATGTTCTAAGCAAGTAACTATGATATTGTGAGTAGAGATGGAAACCTCTGTAATTAACAGCAGATAAAAGCAATTTGTCTTCTAGACTGCCATCTACATATCCTTAGACTATGAACTTCATGACTACATTCATTGACTGACGTGATGTGTGATGAAGCAACAGATCCAAATTTATATTACCAACACTATATCCAAGTTTGTATTCAGCAAATGAAACTGTACTCAATAAGCAAGGTAAACAAAACCAAACTTCCAATGATTTATTAATTTTTTTCAAGTTTTTTGTTTTTACTAAACTGTGACTATATAATGAGTAAGTTACCACAGCACACTTGTGTCCATTCATGCGTGCATCTGTGTGTGAGATACCGAGTCACACCTGGTAGGCAGGAGCTCTGCCGCTGAGCTCACTTCTAGTTGCACTCTATCTCACACCGAGGGTTTCAATTCTATGAGAGGCAAGCCTAGCAAAGGGAGAAATCGCTTCTCAGGCTCTGATGTGCGCGCTTACCTTCTGAGGACTCATGCCTCAACAGTCTAGCCTGAAGCCTGAGATTTTTATTCCCAGATGGCTTCAGCCTAACTTATTCTTGAATCCTACCTGGGAGTAGTTTGGTAATTAAAATCTCAGCAAAACAAGTAATAGGAAATTTTTGACAAAGGTACATTGAAATATGATGACAAAAAACATTGAAATATGATAGCAAACTCTAAATTCTTTTGCTATTACTACAAACATGTTTTAAATTTCATTTAGAGCTTAAATTTTACCTTTGTTCCAAATACCTCCTAGCTGCTATGGAAAATTCAAGTTTTATGTTAAGATTTGAATACTACAAATGTGAAAGAGAACACAAATAGAGCCCATGTTGGGTTTTGTTGTTTTGTTTTTCAAGACAGGGTTTCTCTGTGTAGGCCTGGCTGTCCTGGACTCCCTTTGTGGACCAGGCTGGCCTTGAACTCAGAGAACCACCTGCCTCTGCATCCTAAGTGCTGGGATTAAAGGTGTGCGCCACCATGCCTGGCAATTACAGACAGCTGTGAACTGCTATGTGGGTGTTGGGGTTTGAAACTGAGTCCTTTGGAAAAGCAGCCAGTGCTCTTAACTGCAGAGCCATCTTTCCAGCCCAGCCCATTTTAAGAGAAATGTTTGCCTGTTACCAATAAGCCAAGAATTCATTTAGATATGTAACCTCTATCAACTGAAAAGAATTGGGCAGCACTCACACAAACTCAGTGTCTGTTAGCCTAAGTCTTCCAGATGACTACACAACAAGGTTAGGTCTCACTTCTTCATCAACTGAAAGAGATGCAGTATAGAAAGGGGAAGACCTTATATGGTGAAAGCACCGTTGTCCAGACACCTCCTCAGACTCACTATAGATCAGCCAAATGATATAATCTGAATGCTGTAGTGCACTGTCCCCTCCACCAAAGAACTATCAATGAGCAGTGGGATGATACCAAGACATCAACCATACAATTATTAGAGACTCAAATCACCAATCTATTAGGAGAGGGGACACAGAGAAAAACAGCAAGTAGAATTCGGGCTGGAGAGGTGGCTCAGAGGTTAAGAGCACTGGCTGTTCTTCCCAAGGTCCTGAGTTCAATTCCCAGCAACCACATGGTGGCTCACAGCCATCTACATTGAGATCTGCCCGGGCATATATGTAGAGCAAATACTGTATACATAATAAATAAATAAATGTTTAAAAAAAAAACAATTATTAGAGACTCAAATCACCAATCTATTAGGAGAGGGGACACAGAGCAAAACAGCAATTTATAGTCTATATTAGAAAAGGATTGGCAGCCTGTTAATTGTCCTCTTAACACACCAGCAAACACAAACTACAGAGAAAACAAATGGCAGTTCTGCACTCAGATCCCAGAATTAATTTCCATATTATTTGAGTTTATCCAGCATGCCAATTAACATAAAACCAATATATAAAGCAAACTGGATGTGGTGATGCATGTCTGCAGTCCCAGAACTAGATGGGTGAGTGAAGGAAAGAGGAGAGGTGGTGGAATAAAAAGGACCAAATGCCAACTGACAAAATCTAAATAGTTTAAATATAGGGTCTATTTTGAAGGTCCTAGTGCACTTGGCTAATAATTGCAGGGTTTATCCACACCCCTAAGTCCTAAAGAGCTATGGAACTAGGGAGATAGCTCAGTGTTGACCGGAGCCAGAAAAGTGTGTCGGGATCCCCTGGAACTGGAGTCATGGGTGGTTGCAAGCTTTGTGGGTGCTGGGAACTGAACCTGGGTCCTCTACAAAAGAAGCCAGCGCCTTTAACCAGTTCTCCAATCCCAGAACTCATTTTCAAAAAGGCAGGCATGTTTGTATTTGTAATACCAGCCCAGGGAGGCAGAGACAGGCAGATGTCTGGAGCTTGCTGGCCGGCCAGCTTACCCTAGTCAGCGAGCTTCATTCAGGCCAATGAGAGATTCTATCTCAAAACCCAAAGTGGACAGCTCCTGAGGAACAGTACCTAAGACTGGACTCTGGCCACCACAGCCATGTCCTGAGGAAGAGTACCTAGGCTGGACTCTGGCCCCCATAGCCATATGAGCACACAGGCATCTGCACCCCCACCCATAAAATCTAAGTCGGAATTTTGTTTTCTAATTAGCTGTGGTAAGAGCATCCTTGTCATTGTTTAAGGTGTGGTCTCCCTGCCTCTACCTCCCAAGTGTTGGGCTTTATTTTACAGTGCATGGCTGAGCTCAAGATGGAGTTGAAATCCTCTTGTTGGCACTACAAGCACTATACTGAGCCGTCCCCACTAGATGGTCAAGAAGCTCCAGTGCTCTTAACCCTGAGCCCTCTCTCCAGCCACCAACCCTTTTCTTAATTAACCAATAAATCTCATTAGAGTTGGTCATAGGAGCAAGGGAACCTAACAAGTGATTACCCCCTAAAGAAAATGTCCTAGCCGGGCGGTGGTGGCGCACGCCTTTAATCCCAGCACCTGGGAGGCAGAGGCAGGCGGATCTTTGTGAGTTCGAGGCCAACCTGGTCTACAAAGCGAGTCCAGGACAGCCAGAGATATTCAGAGAAACCCTGTCTCGAAAAACCAAAAAAAAAAAAAGAAAATGTCCTTCTCCCTCATCAACTATTAACTGCACATATCCTCAGGAAGGGGTGGGTGTCCCATGAGACCCTCCCTCTTTCATAACAGTACAATAGGCACAATATTGGGTAGATTTTGTGGAAGTTACCACAGCTGCCATCAGGTCAAAAGTGTAGCAGGCAGGCTATACCCTGAAGTCCACACTACTTCTGTCCTTCTTCCAAGATATGCTTTGGAGGAAGTGATAAAAATATGCCATTTATGGCTGAGCATTTAACAGTCTCTTATTTTTAAATTTATCAGTGTTTTGCCTGTATATTTATGTGAGGATGTTGGATCCTCTGGAACTGGAGTTACAGACAGTTGTGAGCTGCCATGTGGGTGCTGGGAATTGGAACCCGGGTCCTCTGGAAGAACAGCCAGTGCTCCTAACCACTGAGCCATCTTCTCCAGTCCCCAGAGATATACTTTTTTTTTGGTTTTTCGAGACAGGGTTTCTCTGTGTAGCCCTGGCTGTCCTGGACTCACTTTGTAGACCAGGCTGGCCTTGAACTCACAAAGATCCGCCTGCCTCTGCCTCCCAAGTGCTGGGATTAAAGGCGTGCGCCACCACTGCCCGGCCAGAGATATACTTTTAAAGAAAGAAATGTTGTTAAAATTATTCTCAGGCAAGATTAAAAAACGATGTCGTAACCTCTAACTTTGGCCCCCAATCCCCTTTATAAACGCTACCCATATCTGAGTGAGCTTTCTATCAGGAATCAGCTTGGAATTCTTACAGAAATTTCAAATAACATACATTTAAAACTACTCAGGAAAAAATATTACTTGAATTACTACTGACATCTTTATAAACACCAAATTATGTTTTGTTTTTCTATTTTGGTGCCTTGAGATAGGATTTCTCTGTGTAGCCCTGGCTGTCCTAGAATTCACTCTGTAGACCAGACTGGCCTCGAATTCAGAGATCTACCTGCTTCTGCCTCATGAGTCCTGGGATTAAATGCATGCACCACTCCTCACACTCCCACACCCCCACATATAAACACTGAGTTTTAATTATTGTTTTGTGGGTCTCAAAAAACTGGGAGAGGGTCAGGAATGGTGTTTGCCTTATAACCTTAGCACTTGGAAGGCGGAGGCAGGAGGAGAGGGAAGAGGGAGGGGGAGGGGAGGAAAAGAGGAGGAGAAAGAGAAAGGGAGGGGGAGAGAAAAGAGAAGAGAAAGAATGAGAGAGGAGGGGAGGAGAGAGAGAACAGGAGAAAGAGAGGAAAGAAATCAGTTAAAAGTTGTTTTAGGCCTGATGATGTTACAAAGCCAAAAGAAAAACATAAAACAACCCCACTTCTGGGTATATATACAAAAGAATTGAAAATAGACCAATAAAAATATGCTATCTTGGCCGGGCGTGGTGGCATACTCCTTTAATCCCAGCACTCGGGAGGCAGAGGCAGGAGGATCTCTGTGAGTTCAAGGCCAGCCTGATCTACAGAGTGATTTCCAGGACAGCCAGGGATATACAGAGAAACTCTGTCTTGAAAAACAAAACAAAAAAACAACAGGAAACAAAAAAATGTTATCTTAATATGTGAGCAACTGAGCATTAGCTTATCAAACTGAACAACTAAAAACATACAACAGCTAGACAGTGCTAGTGTATGCATTTAATCCTAGCACTCAGGAGGCAGAGGTAAGTGAATTTGTGTGAGTTCGAGACCAGTTTGTCCACACAGTGAGTCCCAGGAAAGCCAGGATTACACGGTGAGACCTTGTCTCAAAATAAATATAATAATAAATAATAATAACAATAAAAACAACCATGCACCGGGCGTGGTGGCGCATGCCTTTAATCCCAGCACTTGGGAGGCAGAGGCAGGTGGATCTCTGTGAGTTCAAGGTCAGCCTGGTCTACAAAGTTAGTCCAGGACAGTTGGATATGTTGGGTATACACAGAGAAACCCTGTCTCAAAAAAACAAAAACAAAAAAACCAACCATGCAATAGATTCCCACAACACCACATATGAGTAATTAAAACTTCCACTACCTTGGACACTGAGAAAATCAATCACAGTCTATCCCTGTCCAAAGTAACATGCCAAGTCCTGGCACAATCAAAGGAGGCAGAGCTTTCCAAGACAGAGCGATCCTGTGTGGCTCATCTGAGACTCTACTCTCAGGGTTCCATTATTCTAACAGTGCCTTGGCACATCACCTTCCTACAGGTTCTTGCTATAACTCATTGATTCTCCTTACACAGACATAAAGCAAGATGAGGGACATTAGGATTAACATTTTCCCATGGCCAAAGAAAGGCAAGAAAGGTAAGATCCAACTAAACACAGGTCAAGTTAGAGATAAGGAAGTCAGAAACTCAGATAACCTAGAAGTGTGACTATCTTTAGATACCTCTATCATTTTATTCAATTCTCTTTTGAAAATTAAAAAGTAAACCAGGCAGTGGTGATGCACACCTTTAATCCCAGCACTCAGGAGGCAGATATAGCAGATTTCAGTTGGAGGCCAGCCTGGTCTACAGAGTGAGTTCCAGGACAGCCAGGGCTACACAGAAATTTAAAAAGTAAACTCAAGAGCCCACACATGACTAAGCAGGCAAAGGTCTCACCGCCAAGCCTGATGACCTGAGTTGCATCCCTGGGACTCAAACAGTAGAAGGAAAAAATCGGCTCCTACAAGTTTTCCTCTGAGCTCCACGTGGAAGCTACATCATCATACACAGTGTCTCTCACTGGTCTGAGGTTTGCCAACAAACTAGGCTGGCTGACCAGTGAGCACCAGAAATCCATCTGTCTGTCTCTCTAGCACTGGATTACAAGATGGACAGAATGAAAGAAATGAGGGAGGGATATAAGGAAGGAAGAAAGAAAAAGGAGAAGGGAGGAGGGAGTTACAGGTAGAAGGAAAAAAAGGAAGGGAAGAGGGGAGGAAGACATAGGAGGCAGGAAGGAAAGGAGGGAGGAACAGAAGGATATGCATAGATGAGAAGACAAAGCAGAGAGGTGAACTGCATGGTAGTTCATAGAAGGGTCAGATGTTTCCAGAAATACAGTGGCAAGCAAGGATATGTCTTAGCTTTTTCCTTATCAATGAGCCTTAGACTTGCTTTTCTCATGCCAGCTTGAAGAACAACTATAAAATTATAAATGCAGCTGTTGCTTCATATGAACTATTGGAAAATGTAGGAGCTAGGGTTCTACTATACAAATATAAGTACAAGTAGGAAAGCTACTGTTGCCAGGTGGTAAGGTGCACAACTTTAACCCCACTAGTAAAGCAGAAACAGGCAGATCTCTGAGTATGAGTCTAGCCTGGTCTACAGAGAGAGAGAGAGAGAGAGAGAGAGAGAGAGAGAGAGAGAGAGAGATCTATGCAGGCGTAAGGTTACTGTACACTTCAAATGCTGATTTCTGTACTCCCCATACATATCTGGTTTCTGTCCTTGTTCTGAGGAGCTCATGTTTCAATGTTATGTAAACACTACTCCCCAGTTGTCCCCTGATATGCCAATAAAGCAGCTTACAGCCAATCACTGAGCAGGGGAGAGAATAGGGCTGGACTTTCTGCCTTCCAGGGGAGGAGGAATTAAGGAGAAGAAGAAGGGAGATTCAGAAGAGGAGGCAGAGAAAAGAGAGACAGGAGAGACAGAGGAAATTCAGCTGAAGCAGAAAAGCTACAATGTGCAAATATCTCTTAAGATTTACACTGGGGGGAAGCCAGATTAGCTTAGTGGGTTATGAATAGAGTAATAACTGCTCAGTTTTTGTTCTGAAACATGGTTAACAAATAATATAAAGAATCTCAATTATTTTGATGATAGCCGGGTTAAGAGGTAAAGAGAGAAACTAACACAATTATAAAATTACGCTAACAAGCATCTGAGTGATAATCTTCTCTTCTACTAATAGCACTTAAGAATAAAGAAAATGGCCGGGAGTGCTGGCACACGCCTTTAATCCCAGCACTCAGGAGGCAGAGGCAGGTGAGTTTGAGGCCAGCCTGGTCTAAAGAGTGAGTTCCAGGATGGCCAGTACTGTTACACAGAGAAACCTGTCTTGAAAAACCAAGAAAAGAAGAAGGAGGATGAGGATGAGGAGGAGGAAGAGGAGAAGAAGACTACTGTGGTAAGAAAAAGAGACATTTAGAAAAATAAACAAAGTATGGGTACAGAGGAGATACCTCAGTCCATAAAGTACTTGCTGTACTAGCATGAGAATCCTGGCTTAATGTCCAAAACCAAAGCTGGGATTGGTGGCCTGCGCCTATGAATTCATTGCTGGGGGTTACTGGAAGCTTGCTGGTGGGCCAGCCAGCCAGCCTAATTGACAAGCCACAGGGCACAGAGACCTTGTTTCAAAACCAGCTGACAGTACCTAAGGAGGAACAAAGCTGAGGTTGTCCTCACACACATGTGCACAACAGACAAAAAGAAACAAAACTACAAACCCTCAAAATGTGTAAATAATGGAGAATCATGCTTAGAAAGGGAACAAATCACAGATGGGAATTTATATGATTTCTAGTTTACTCTAAGTAGTACTACTACAATGTTATGATAGTCTTCCTAAATGCTAACACTTATATTTTAAAAAGAGGCCATGAGCTTGAAAGAAACCAAAGAGTATATTGGAGGGTTTAGGAGGAGGAAAGGGAAGGGAGATGTGATATAATTATAATCTGGAAAAAAATTAAAAATAATTAATTTTTTTAAAATCTCCATCTTGGGGCTGGAGGGGGAGCTCAGTAGTTAAGAACACTTGCTGATCTTACAGAGGACCAGATTTGGTTCCCAGAACCCACATGAAGGCTCATAACCACCTGTAACTTCAGTTTCAAGGAATTTTGACAAACTCTTCTAGACTCCATGGGCAGTTGCATACACATGGTGCACATACAGACAAACATATATGCACACATATACAGAAATAAAAATACATCTTAAAAAATGTGAAAACTGGAGGCTGGAGAGATGGCTCAGCGGTTAAGAGCACTGGCTGCTCTTCCAAAGGACCCTGGTTTAAATCCCAGCACCCACATGGCAGTTCACAGCTGTCTGTAACTGCCAGGGGTAGTGGCGCACACTTTTAATCCCAGCACTCAGGAGGCTGAGGCAGGTGGATCTCTGTGAGTTCAAGGCTAGCCTGGTCTACACAGTGAGCTCAGTACAGCCAGAGATACACAGAGAAACCCTGTCTTGAAAAAACAAAAAGTGAAAGCTCCTCTTTTTTTTTTTTTTTTGTTTTGCGACAGGGTTTCTGTAGCTACTCTTGTCAGAGTATATCTGCTGATTCTTTTTTTTTTTTTGGTTTTTCAAGACAGGGTTTCTCTGAATATCTCTGGCTGTCCTGGACTCACTTTGTAGACCAGGCTGGCCTCGAACTCACAAAGATCCGCCTGCCTCTGCCTCCCAAGTGCTGGGATTAAAGGCGTGCGCCACTACCGCCCGGCTATCTGCTGATTCTAAAGTGATGAGTCTTACTTTCATTACGGCACTTCTCACTTGCAGGAGGAAAACACAAGCTTGACTTTTCAAGCACAATTGAAGGGAAAACAATCATGTGACATGTTGACTAAAAGGAAATAAACTCAAGTTATAAATTTTTTTCCAGTTTGTAAGTCATTCCACAGAATAGTTCCCCTTTTAAAATAATCTACCCATTCCTTACAGCTCCAGCTTTCTTCATGAAAATCAACTCTACAGTGAAACCACAGCTTTCCAAACTACAAGTAGCTGTGGCATGTTACTTTCTTATGAGATTCTTGAATGTTCAAATCAAAATTAAAAGCATTTCCACCATGTTTAATATGTGAAGAACTCAATCCATGGGATTCTGTTTTGAATTAAAGAGAATTAAAATGAACAAGAGAAAGAGTCAAGATGCCGCTGGTGACTTTAAATGAGCACACAGCACCATGTTCCGGTGCTGCTGTTACGTTTCTGTACCTATTCTAGGACACTGCAAAGGGCTCTACACAGCCTCTCTTGATACTTCCTGCCTATATCTTCCATTTTGCCAGAGTAGCAAACCTGGAAAGAAAGCTAAAGAAGGAAACAAAACCCGGAAGCATTCACTCTTCCTCTGCTTCCTTTCCCTAGGAATGAGAAACATCACGCAGGAAGCTATCTCCTGCCACACCTCCTTACATTGCTCACTCTACAAAAACGCACTACCAGGTCACACCTCACTCTCTAACAAAGTTACTACAACTGGATAAATCTGTCTGAATACAAAAGCAATTTCTAAGGAGATCAATTCCCAGACCTACTTATATACAAAACTAAAACTTAATACAATAGTTGAAAAATCATTCACAACATGTTACTAAAGGGTTAGTTTCAAAACATACAGATGTATGTGAGGATTCATGCTCTAGACTATGCTCTGGTTTTAACTTTTTGTGGCTCTTAGGGATCAAGTCCCGGCTGGCCTCATGCATGCCAGCAAGCCCTTGGGCTTTGTTCCCCAATCCTTTTCTTTGGCTTTGCTTATTTTCACAGTGCTAGGGAATAAAGCCCAGGGCCCTGTGTATGCTAGGCAAGTGCTTACTAATAGGTTACATACATCCCAGACTGCAACAATTATTCTTTGAACAACTTATGCACATATGTGATCTTACCCTTCTGGCTTTGTTTCCTAGACATTGCAGTTTACTCACGATCAGAAAAGGGAAGGGAAGGAAAAAAAAAAACCAAAACAGTAGAAAATATTTTTGTCCAAGTTCTGAGAATCCTGCTAATTTAAAAGTGGGCAATAGCAAAATCCTGGTTGGTTAAAATTCTGTTCACTAGCTGTTAATTTCTTTTCCTTCTCGGGTATCAACTTCTTGTCAGGATGTATCATTGCAGATAGTCATGTCTTTATCCAAGGAGATTCTAGAAGAAAAATACAAACACATTTACTATTACAGTAATAAGTATCAATAAAAACTGTGTAAGTGACATTTGTGGGTTTTGAATTTCTGCAAAATTAGTTTTAGTTAATGAAAAGCACCATTTTTTAAAGAAAATGTAATCTTAGAATCTGATTATCTTGAAAAACAACAAAAATAAAGTATACTTTCTCCAACCTCCCCCCTCTCCCAGGGTTTCTCTGTGTAGCCCTGGCTGTCCTGGACTTGCTTAATAGGCCAGGCTAGCCTGGAACTCACAGAGATCCATCTGCCTCTGCCTCTGGAGTGCTGAGATTAAAGGTGTGTGCCACCACACCCGGCCTATACTTTCATTTTTATTTTGAGATGTTTTTATGTGGGGTGGTG
Source organism: Lophiomys imhausi (assembly GCA_907164525.1). Classification (NCBI taxonomy): domain Eukaryota; kingdom Metazoa; phylum Chordata; class Mammalia; order Rodentia; family Muridae; genus Lophiomys; species Lophiomys imhausi. The sequence goes on along the minus strand of CAJQZJ010033609.1, from coordinate 3,057,753 downwards.
GAGGTGCATGACTTTAATCCCAGCATGCAAAGGATGTGCAGCAATTGTACTGGATGACTGACAGAATGAAGTAGTCCAAACCACATGTGTAAATGACTGAGTTTATTTTTAATATATAACCTTTTTTTTCAGGACATTGTTTTTGTATCCCTGGCTGTCCTAGACTGGCTTTGTAGGCCAGGCTGGTCTTGAACTCAGAGATCTGCCTGTCTCTGACTCCTGGGTGCTGTAATTAAAGGTGTGTGTGGCCACACCCAGCTCCCTTTTTTTCAAAGTATTTATTTTTATTATTTTTTAAATATTTACTTATTTATGTAGTTTTTATATATGGGTACTTTGCATGTACATATCTGTACACCAGAGATGGCATCAGACAGGTGTGAACTGCCATGTGGGTTCTAGGAATGGAGCTCACACCCTCTGCATAGGCATTACAGACCTTTAACCACAAGACATCTCTCCAGCCTGATAATACATTTATCTTGCCAGTCATGGTGGCGCACACCTTTAATCCCAGCACTCAGGAGGTGGAGGCAGGCAGATCTCTGTGAGTTCAAGGCCAGCCTGGTCTATAAATCGAGTCCAGGACAGCCAGGGCTCTGTTACACAGAGAAACCAAAAAAAAAAAAGATAATTGCTTTCTCCATTGTGTGAGTACTTCCAACCAGACATTTTGAAAGAGGGTGGCTTTTATCTGCTAAGTCACTAAAACACCCTGAATTATTTAACAGCAGTTCAATTAACCTTTCTTTGATTTTTCCTAGACACTCAAATGTTTGTTTTAGCAAATACCAAGAAAAATATAATCATAATTTAGTTAAGACATTTTAAGGAATAATATATCCTGTTTTGTGATGATTCTTTACATAGTGAACAATACAGATATTTAAAACTATTTTTATGTGTGAGTGCACCACATTCATGCAGGCAGGGCATACAGAGACCAGCAGAGAGCGCCCACTCCCCTGGAACTGGAGTTCTGGAGGGTTGTAAGCTGCCTGACTTGAGTGCTGGGAACCAAGCTAATGTCCTCTGGAAGAGAACAGTAAGTGCTCTTAACCTGTAAGCCATCTTTCCAACCACCTTTGGTTTTTAGAGACAGAGTTCTCTGTGTAGCCCTGACTATCCTGAAACTCACTCTGTAGACCAGGCTGGCCTTGAACTCACAGAGATCCACCTGCCCCTGCCTCCCGAGTGCTGGGATTAATTTAAAGGCATGAGCCACCACTTCCAGCAATTACAGACAGTTGTGAACTGCCATGTAGGTGCTAAGATTTGAACCTGGGTCCTTTGGAAGAGCACCCAGTGCTCTTAACCACTGAGCCATCTCTCCAGCCCCTCCAGTCACCTTTTTAATAGCTAAACATATCTGAAAATCAGAAACAGCTGGCAATATATTATATATTTTCTTTCTAAGTTCCTGGGGCACTACTAATCTCTGGAAAAAGGAAAATTGAACAAGAAAAGGAATACACAAAACTTACACGCGTAAGAATGGGGTGGGGGTAACTTATAGCTGGATTTGGTGGCACATGCCTTTAAGCCCAGCACTCGGGAGGCAGAGGCAGGTGGATCTCTGTGAGTTCGAGGTCAGCAGAGGCAGGTGGATCTCTGTGAGTTCCAGGTCAACCGGGTCTACAAAGTGAGTTCAGGACAGCCAAGGCTTGGTACACAGAGAAACTTTGTCTCGAAAAACAAAAGGGGGGTGGTATTAGATTCTCAGAGATCTGCCTACCTCTGCCTCCTGAGTGCTGGGATTAAAGGTATGCACCACCACTACTAGCTGGGTACTAGACTCTTAAAACAACTTTTTGTTTAAAGACAGGCTCTCATGCATCGATACACAGCAAAGGATGACATCCACTCCAACCTCCACCCTGAAATGGCTGGACAGGTGTGCCACTGCTCCAAACTTATGATGGCTGTGGGTCAAACCCAGAGCTTTGTGAAGGGAGGCAAGCACTCTACATCCCTAACCTTGAAACAGCCTGCTTTTTAAAAATATGTACGGCTGCTTTGCCTGTTTGTGAATCTGTGCACCACTTGTATGCCTGGTGTCCACAAAGGCCGAAGGTATGGTTGGTTCCTAGCTGGTGGCTTTCACAAGGCCACAATTGTTGAGACACTAGTCAACCTGTGTGCATTTTTTGATTGGTGAGTTTACTACTGGTTTATCTTGTTTCCTTCCTTTTCTGGAGTCAAGATCTTGCTATGGAGTCTACACTGGCCTGAAATTCACAATCTTGTTGCCTCAGCCTGCTGAATGCTAGGATTACGGACTCATACCAGCATGCCTGGCTTGATTTACATTTTTATACTTTCTCAGCTACATTAGGGGTCCTTCAACTGACTATTTATTTGAAATTGTCTCCACTTTCTAGTAGTGCATCTTATTACAGATGATAAAATAACAAGTCCAAGATGCTCATTAGAGAAATGGGGATACAAAAGAGTATGGTGGTACCACCTGTAATCCCAGCACTAGGGAGGATGACATATTACCACTACCTCAAGTTTGAATCCAGTCTGAGACACAGAGCAAGTACCAGACCAGTCAGGGCTGCACAGCAGGACTCTGCCTCAAAATAAAAAACAGGGATGGGGTGTGAGATGACTCAAGGGTACCGTGCTTGTTAACAAGCCCTGAAAAACCTAAGTTCAATCCCTGAACCCCACATATTAGAAAGAGAAATTCTCTCAAAAGTTCCCCTCTGACCTCTGCATGTACTCCATATACACAATAAATAAATAGGTAAAGAATTTTTAAAAGGAAAGGCCTATCTCAAAAAAAAAAAAAAGCTCAAATTATCTATGCTGGGCATGGTGGGACACACCTTTAATCCCAGCACTCGGGAGGCAGAGGTAGGCAGATCTCTGTGAGTTCAAGACTACCCTGGTATACAAAGTAGGTCCAGGACAGCCAGTCAGAAATACACAGTGAAACCCTGCCTTAAAAAAAACAAAAAACAGGCCGGGCGGTGGTGGCGCACGCCTTTAATCCCAGCACTTGGGAGGCAGAGGCAGGCGGATCTTTGTGAGTTCGAGGCCAGCCTGGTCTACAAAGTGAGTCCAGGACAGCCAAGGATACACAGAGAAACCCTGTCTCAAAAAACCAAAAAAAAAAAAAAAACAAAAAAACAAAAAAACAAAAACAAAGAGGGACTGTAGTGTGATTGGCACAGTCCTTCATTTACATGAAGCTTTACCATTATTGGTGCAAATACCCTTGCCACACGCACTCTTTCTGGCTCTGTGTGACTTTTCCAGTCATTTTCCTTTGTTGCCCCCTACTGTCACATTTGCTCCAACAAAAGGCTTGTCTCAGCTGCTGATGGTGCACACCTGTAATCACAGTACCCCAGAGGCTGATAGACAGATTGACTCAGAAGCTGGAAAATGGAGACAGTATCAAGAGGAGGTCTGGAAAGATGGCTCAGCTGTTAAAGGCTAGGCTCACAACCAAAAATATAAGATGAGGAAGTGTGCAAGATTCCTGAGGAAGCTGAGACATGAACCTGTAACCACTGAACTGAAGAATGGAACACAGGGCCCTGGAACAATCACCTGAACAGATGTCAGCAGGCGTGGAAACATGCCATAAAGCTGGGAAAGAACTGGTATGGCAAGAAACACCAAGTATTTAAGGAAATGACACTTGATTAATTTATTCTTCCAGATAACTTACCTCTAGATACCCAACTTGTGGCTGTTGACTCTAAGTGAAATCTAAGTCAGAAGAAGCTGCTGATGGAGAGTGGAAGCAGATAGAGAGAAAAAAGATATGGCTGTGGCAGAGGAAGAGGGAATCCTAATCAATAATGTCTCTCAAGATTACTGTTACAAAGTGATAAGCAACTGAGTGTTTTGTTTTGAATGGTTTTCTTTTTTATTATTTATTTGTCGTGCACATGTGAGCACATATGTACTTGACATGCATACAGGATCCGGTGGAGCAGAAGAGAGCTTAGGGTACCCTGGAAGTGGAGTTACAGATGGAGTCAACAACTGGGATTCAAACTCAGGTCCTCTGGAAGAGCAGTCAGTGCATTTAACCCTGAGCCATCAATCCAGCCCCAGTTTGGGATTTTTTTTTTTAAGATTTTCTTTTTGCATATGTATGCCTGTGTGTCTGCCATGTGTGTATGGATTCCCACAGAGGCCAGAAGAAGGCATTAGATCCTCTGGAGCTGGAGCTGCAGGTAGCTCTGAGCCAGTCCACATGGGTGCTGGGAACTAAACTGGGGTCCTTTGGAAGAGCAAATAAGTGCTCTTAACTGCTGAGCATCTCTCCAGCCCCCAATTTAGTATATTTCTTGTACAGGGTCTGCCTGCCAGTTTTTAGTAAACATAAACATGGAGGGAAGAAAAACACTGAAGTGGTCACTTACTACCCCCTTTTTTGGCTGTTGGTACTGGGGACAGAATCCAGACCCTCACACACACTAGGCAAGTGCTTTACCTCTGAGCTACAACTACATTACCCCGAGTTCTGGGATCAAAGGCATCACAATGTCCAGCCCTTTCTAACCTCCTTTTTGTCCTTTATCATCAGTTGAGCAGGCTGAGCTGGAAATAAGAAAGGACAAATGAAGCAGCAGCAGGCTGAAGACAGCAATGGTGACACTGGCAGAGGCTGCAGGAGTGACAAAGGAGCAGCTGAAGAAAACAGCAAGGAGCAGAGGCCACAGGGACACCACAAGACAAAGGAAGAAGAGAAACTAGAGGACCTGGTCCCTGGAAGACTTCCAAAGAGATGCCAACTCCACAGAGCCAAGTAGTCCTGACACCCTAGGCCTGAAGACTGTAAACCACCACTGTCAAGGGCTGAGGATTCTGAAATCCTGGACCCAAGAGTCATAACGCTGTCCCCATAGGTCCAAGGGTTCAACACCTGAGGGCTTATACAAGAGCTGCACCATTAGACAGCACCGTCTGTTGTTCCTTGCTGAGGTCAGCTGCCCCCACATGCTGCTGCTGGAAGCGGACATGCGATTAGATGCCACTCAATGCAGGTTAAAGTCCAGAGCAACTGGCTTCAACTAAGCTGCCTAAAACTGCATGTTGATGTCTTCTAACGCTTACAGCAACAGGCCCCAAGTTTCAGGGCTTAAAGCCAGAGTCTCTGGGTCCACCTGATCAGCCTCTAAACTGACACTAAAGGGCTCAAGGACTGTCAGCCAGAAAGAGCTTGTCTCTGCCTACCCACAATCTCTACCTGGATAGAGCATCAGGACCCTGCCAGCTGGCTGATAACAACATTGGGGTGACTTAGACACTGATGATTTAGGGCATCAATTAAAAGCAAAATATCAACACTGACAGTTACACTTTAATTGACAATAAATATAGATTTTTGTAGCCTCACCTCCTACTTTGGAAAAAGTAAGCAATGTTTTCTGCCAATGCCAATCACAGACAGAAAATGTAATGATAACTCTAGTATCAGCTAATATTTATTGAGTGCAAACCATGTACACTAATAGAGCTAAGTGCTCCTAGCCCTGAGCTTCCATAGTCATAGGGAATCTGAAACAGGAGGACTAGGAATCTAAAGCTAATGCCAGGCCAGTCTTTGTTACATAGAGACTCTGTCTCAAAATTAATTAATGAGAGCCGGGCAGTGGTGGCGCACGCCTTTAATCCCAGCACTTGGGAGGCAGAGGCAGGTGGATCTTTGTGAGTTCGAGGCCAGCCTGGTCTACAAAGCGAGTCCAGGACAGCCAGAGATATTCAGAGAAACCCTGTCTCGAAAAACCAAAAAAAAAAAAAAATAATAATTAATTCTAAAAAACTGTTTAGACTTCAAATACATTCCTCTAAAGAAGATACAAAAAGGCAAGAAATACATGATACGATTCTCAATTATGGGCTGAAATTTTTGATGTCTAGTGGTGAGAAGTACTTACTGCTCTTGCAGAGGACCCTGGTTCAGTTCCCAGCACCCACTAGAAAACCACAACTGGGGCTGGAGAGATGGCTCAGAGGTTAAGAGCACTGGCTGTTCTTCCAAAGGTCCTGAGTTCAATTCCCAGTAACCACATGGTGGCTCACAACCATCTACATTGAGATCTGGTGCCCGGGCATATATGTAGAGCAATACTGTATACATAATAAATAAATAAATAAATAAATAAATAAGTAAATAAATAAATAAATAAATACATAAATAAATAAATGTTTAAAAAAAAAAGAAAAAGAAAACCACAACTGTGGGAACTCCTGCTGCATACACACAATACACATAAACTCATGCAAGCACATACAAAGATACACATTTTTTCTTAAAAGATGCTCAAGAGCCAGGCATGGTGGCACACGCCTTTAATCCCAGCACTCAGGAGGCAGAGGCAGGTGGATCTCTGTGAGTTCAAAGTCAACCTGGTCTACATAGCAAGTCTCAGGTCAACCAGGACTGAACAGTGACATCCTGTCACAAAATTAAACTTAATTATCTAACATATAAATGTAATAGAGCCCCTAATTTGTTCAGAATATGCAACAGGGCTTACAGAGGCAATTTACTACAAAGGCATAACCAAAGAAAATAAGCAGAAGCCACTCCTGCCACACTAATGGACACTTAGAATCTAAGTAACAGTAAGCCAGCAAGTGCCAGCTGTGTGCTAACCACAATGACAAGCTGTAATCACAGACCAAGTGGGTAATTCAAGGAAAAGTAGTGCTCTATGGTTAAAAGTGGGCTTAAAACAGCAGCAAGCCAAATACTATTGAAAAAAACCCATGTGGTCAACATAGAAGATACTGCAGGTTTTACCAACTGGTATTTTCACTACTACCCATACCAAACAGAACTGAAATCAGCAGTGTTTTCAAGTTCAAAATGTTCTTTCATTTATATATAACTTTATTCAAATACATTATATAGTGGTCTTATCCTAAACCTCCTCCTCAGTCCCAACACTCTTTAGTCTACCTAAAGAAAGCACACACATATACACTCCATTGCAGTAAACATATTATTCTGTTGATTGAGTAATGTCAAAAACTCCATCTTACCAGCAATCCAATGTTAACTTAGGGTCTGGGCCAGTAAAAAAGCTTCATGCAGCTGGTGAAAATCTCCAGAACTTCTACTTGTACCTAATCACAAATTCGTCACAGGACACTGGCTACAGAAAATACCTTTAAGCTAAACTACATTTTCACTCTGCAGAATGTCTTAAAGGCCTGGGGCTTCCAACAGTGGGTGAAGCACACTTCAAAACCCTCTCCTGCCGGGCCGTGGTGGCGCACGCCTTTAATCCCAGCACTTGGGAGGCAGAGGCAGGCGGATCTTTGCGAGTTCAAGGCCAGCCTGGTCTACAAAGCGAGTCCAGGACAGCCAGAGCTGTTAAACAGAGAAACCCTGTCTCGAAAAACCAAAAAAAAAAAAAAAAAAAAAACCCTCTCCCTGCCAGCTGCTGTGCGTACGTGAACACTGACAGTAAATGCTGGCCTCTGCTGCAGCCTCACTATTCAACGACCTGAGAACAAAGGGTTTCTTTTTTTGTTTGTTTGTTTGTTTTTTTTCAAGACAGGGTTTCTCTGTGTAACCCTGGCTGTCCTGGACTCACTTTGTAGACCAGGCTGGCCTCGAACTCATAGAGATCCGCCTGCCTCTGGCTCCCGAGTGCTGGGATTAAAGGGGTGCGCCACCAAAGGGTTTCTAAACCTCAAATGTGTAAAAGAGCTCAGGATCAACTCAACTATCAAGTGGTTGGCCTGAACTTCAGATAGACCCCTCCACAGTAAGTGTGGCCGCACTGTTTCCAAAAAGCTCCAGACAAATAGCACACAAACCTAAAGTCACTTTAAGGCCCAATAATCATAGGCAAGATATAGGGATAATTAACCTCCATGGAGGACATTTAGAAAAAATAAAACAGGAGGTGAAACCATCCTAAGGGAGAGTTTGCTGTAGCTATATCAACCTTTATATCTGGTATTATGCGACAACTCATACCCATGAAAAGAATGAAATGGAATCAAATTACTTCAATTTAACTTCCTGTTCTGCCCAAGCATTCCAGCTAACTATCACAAATATTTGAAGTAGCTGGGTGTGGCAGCAAACATCTGTAATCTCAGGATACTGAGGCAAAAGGATTGTCTCAAATTTCCAGGCCAGCCTTGATTACATAGGGAATTTGAACTCAGTCTAGACTATACAGTAGGACTCTGTCTAAAAACAAAAATTAACAAAAAATTTCAAGCATATGCCAGGCAGTCAGATCATTTTCAATAAATGAATTAGATATAAAAGATCAACATAACCAGCAATTGAAACATGTAAAACCTCTTTAAATGAAGGGGGAAAAAGTACACCCAAGCAAGTGCACTGGAAATGTTCTATATTACTGACACTTTTTTTTATAGACATAACACTCTGAAGAAGATGGCACTCACAGTTACATATGTGATGAAAAGATCTGTACAGCTTTAAAAGTGGTCCCTCTACACTAGAAACCCTGAGCAAGACATTCCCTTTGAAATGATTTCTACTTGTCCTGTCAGTATAGACAGAGCTAACGAGCAAGTGCCACCCCTTATACACAAGGTGGAGTGCAATCTTCAGGTGAGCAGGCAATGAAATTATCTATTGAAGTAACTAAGCTTTCTCAAGACATTAAATGCACAGAGCCAGGCACGTGGCACATATCTAGAAGGGACAGGCAAGAGGGTTCTTGAGTTCAAGATCAACCTGGTGTACGCTTTAATCCCAGTGCTCATGAGGTCAGAGGCAAGCAGATCTCTGTGAATTCCATGTCAACCTGGTCTACTTATTGAGCTCTAGGACAATCAGGGCTACACAAAGAAATCCTGTCTCAGAACAAAACAAACTCAAAGCCTACCTGTACTACATATTGAATTTCATGTCACTCAAAAACAAACAAAAAGCCAGGTACAGTGGCACACACTTGTAACCCCAGCACTTGGATAGAAGAGACACGAGGATCAGGAATTCAAAAATCATTCTAAGATGCATATTAGCTATAGCCCAGGCTGACCTTGAACTGTAGAGGCAGTCCTCATAATTCAGTTGCAGGGTTTTAGATTGCAGGCACAAGCCACCACACCTTGCTTGATCCAGCAATACCACTAAAAACTGGAAGTAAGGACTCTAGACAGTATTCACAATAGCCCAAAGGCATAAAGCAGCCTAAATGTCCGCTGAGGATGAAGAAACAAAATAACAGTGTAGCAGGACACAGTAGTGAACACCTGGTCTCAGCTGCTTAGAGAATGAAGCAAGAGGCTTATCTGAACTCAGAAATTCAATGGTTTAGTGCATATGGCCCTAAATTCAATCCCTAGTGCACATGGGCATGTATGTATACGTACACACACACGGGGGGGGGGAGAGAAAGAAAAGAGAGAAATAATACAGGATTCCATTATCTGTGAAATACACAGAATACTCAAACTCATAGACATAGGAGGTAAACAATAAAGTGGCTTTACTGACAAGAGCCCAGATGATTCACCCAGAAGTCAGGACCTCAGTACAAAGGGGGACCGACAGCCCATCCTCATATTGCTGAACACACACTAAGCAGCTAGGCAAGCTAAGGTCTACTCTACAAGAGTCTGTTGGTCAAGTAATGGACAGACTCTTCCTTCCCTGAATCAAAACAAATACAAGCCTTTCCCTCCAGTCTCCAAGGAAAGCCTCAAGACTGATACAAGCAGTTGTACTTCTAAGACAGAAGTAAAGTGGTGCAAAAGATTGACATCTTTTTCATTCCCAGCTTTAATATAGTGGTTCTACAATGAGAAACTGTAAGCAGCAGTTTTAAAAATAGTACATACACTATTTTTAAATTTTAAATTAAAAATTTCTTCCCATACCAATATTGAGTATATACAGCTCAGCACCTAGAACACATAAAACCTCAACAAAAGAAAGTATCTTCCCCTCCTCTCCCTTCCCTCCCCTCCTGTTATTCACTAGCGTCTGTAGACTGATCAGCCTCTAAGGATTGTGCTGATGTTTTGGCCAGTAACCTGCAGCTCCTCCCTCAGGCCCCAGCTGTTTCTCTGTTCTGTTCATTCTGGGTTTCTTACAGTATCCTATCTATATTTAGAAGTAATGCCAGCATCAACTGTGGAATCAACAGGTGCTTGGAGAGCACTTGAGCACTGAGCAGTTTTCAATTGTTTTCCCAAGTTAATTAGTTGTGGCTTTGCAACTGGCTGTCTTGACTCCTGTAGAGTGAGTGCTCGCACTGCAGGCTACCTCAGCTGGACTGAACAGAAAAGTACGTGTGAGCACAAGATAGATCTTACTGAGATGTTTAAGCACTATCACCAGAACCCTAAAAACTTTAAAATCACAGGAGCAACAAACTTTCAATGATCCTACAGATGGAATTATTCTACAAATCAATCCAAGCTAAGGCACTGTTTGCTGTTGAGACAGATGTGGTGTACATGCCTGTAACTGCAACATCTGGGAGGCTAAGGCAAACAGATTAAGGAGAGCCTGGGCTATATTACAAGACCATATCCAACAGGACAGATGATAGGAGGGGAGGCAAGAAGGAAAAAATTACTGTTGTCATAACAGACTCAAGTTTCAACCAGTTCATACTGCTTTACAACATAAAGCAGTATGGCCTGGCAGTTAGGAGCGATTCCAGAGGAGTTTGGTTCCCACATCGGGAAGCTCACAGCTGCCTATAACTCCAGCTCCAACACACACACACACTTTTTGAAAAGGATAAAGGTAGGTACACTGTTCATTCCTCTAATCCCAACAACTGGGAGATTGAGGTAAGGGGCTCACACAGAGTTCCAGGCAAGCTTGAGCTATAGGGTGGAACCTAATAAATCCCATGTCAGAAGAACAAGAGAGGACCTGAGGACCTGCCTGGCCTGGTGGCACACATTAATCCCAATCCTCAGGAAGCAGAGGTGGGTGGATCTCTGTGAGTTTGAGGACAGTCTGGTATAACAGAGTTCCTGGTCAGCAAGGGCTACAGTGAGACTACCTCAAAAGGAAAACAGAAAACACAAGAAAAGATGGAGGATGTGTTCCACTGCCACATGAACTTGGCATGGTTGCAGGCCTATAATCCTTTATAATCCTAGCCTGCAGGAGGTAGAAGCCAGATGACTGTCTCCGGGGGAAAAAAAAAAAAGAAGAAAAGAAAGAAAAAAGCCTAAGCCAGGAAAACAGGCAGAGAAAAATTAAAGAAGTCATGCAAACAGAGATAGAGGTGGATCCAGCTTCCATATTCACTAGTTCTGTGACCTTAACAAATTATTTAATCTCTAAATTTTTTTATTTTGTTGGTTTTTTGAGACAAGAGTCTCTCTGTGTAACCCTGGCTGTCCTGGAACTCACTCTGTAGACCAGGCTGGCCTTGAACTCACAGAGATCTGCACAGAGATCACTCCTCTGCCACCGGAGTGGTGGGATTAAAGGGGTCCACTACCACATCTGGCTTTTTTTTAAATCTCTAAATTTATAAAAAGAATTATATTAAGCGTGATGATTAATTAAATGAGATTATACATTAAAAAATAACCTTAACACTGCCTAGTGCACTAAAAGCTCAAGAGCCATACTTCACCAGGGAGAACCCTGTAATCTCTTCTTGCTTTGACTTGTGGGTAGGGGGTAAGATAGGGCCTCATGTAGTCCAAGTCCAGGATGATCTCAAACTATGTAGCCAAATATGGCTGACCTTGAGCTTCTGACCCTCAGGCCTCCACCTCCCAAGTGCTGAGATTACACTCTTGCACGACTATGTCTGCCTTTTCACTTGATTCTGGTTCAAGAAAATACCATTTAGCCAAGCATGATTGCTTCATTTGCCTATAATCCCAGAACTTTGGAAGTTGGGGCAGAACCAACTATTATGAACTACAGACCAGATTGGACTATATAGAGTGATAGCACCTCAAAAATTGTTTTAAAAATTTAAGTGCAATTTAGAGACCTGACAAACAGTTCTGGTGGTTAAGAGCATGTACTACTCTTGCAGAGGATCAGAGTTCAATTCCCAGGACCCACCTCAGGAGACTCAAAACTGACAAATCTAACCCCCTCTTCTGGCCCCTAAGGGTACTGCACTCTCATGCACAAATACACTGACACGTAATTTAAAATAATAAGTTTTTGTTTTGTTTTTGTTTTTCAAGGCAGGATTTCTCTGTGTAGTCCTGGCTGTCCTAGAATTCACTCTGTAGACCAGGTTAGCCTCGAACTCAGAGATTTCCCTGCCTTTGCCTCCTGGGTGCTGGGATTAAAGGCTTTCACCAACAACACTATAAACAAGAATTTTTAAAAGTATATTTTAAATCATGAGTTTTGGATATTTATAAAGTAGCCTAACAGCTGAAAAACACAAACTGATGAAGCATAGCTGAAAAATATAAACTGATGATTGTCCAGAAATCTTAGTTTAGATGAGTCAGCAAAAATTAATGCCCCACAAATGAAAAGCTTGACACAGACATCTATGAATACATAATAATAGTTTCAAATTCAGTGATCTTCTAGTCAGTGCTGTATTAAATTGATCTGGAAATCAAAGTATCAAGAAAATACAAATCCAGAGTGGTGGCTCACACCTGGGAGTCTGAGGCAAAATGACTACCACTTTGAGCCCAGCCTCAGTTACAGATAAGGAGTAAGACCCTCCTAGGGACGGGGGATGGCAGGGTAGAGGGATACAAAGTCCATAACCAAGAAATACTTTTTCACACTATTCCCAAATCATCTTAGCTCAAACTGGAAACTCTTCCCCAAGCACAAAGCCAGAATTAGATGATCTATGAACATCTCTCAGGGGGAAACCGAAATTCTAACAAAGGGCAGACAATTTAGATTTTTCTTTTTTTTTTTGAAATCACGGCTATTCATTACTTTTCAGTCCAAACATCTTGAACTCTGCAGTATCACTAACCTCACTCATAGTAAAATATTTCTCATAACGTGCCCTCTTGCTTCAATAAATACAGAGAAATTATGTACAGTAGTCTGCTCAGCTGATCGGAAATAAATATTACAGCCTTGCCTTACAATAAAATGAATTACAAATAATAATAAAATTTTTGAAAGACTAGTTTACATGCCTTAGCAAGGGGCCAAGTCGAAAACTAACACACTTTCTAAAAAAATTCCAATTATCCTGCATGAATTAGGAGACGAATATCTCTCTAGAGCACCTATCCTATACTCTGTTTTCATTCAAATTCGTATTTCCTTGCCTCTCTCTGCCCTTTTCTAGTCCGTTTTCCTCTCAAATTCCGAAACTGTCCTTCTCTCCCATAAGTCCCACGATGGCACTTGCGTCCTAAGGACGGCTGACACGCAGGCAGAAGACTTCACACGTGCCCATTTCACTGTACTTCACATTTCAAATGACCCATTATTTCATTCTTTTCGATCACGCACGTACTTTCTCAAATCCAGTGCGGCACACAGGCTCACACCAGAGTCCCCCTCACTCCATTGTTTCTCCGGCCTATCCTTTGGAAACTCCCCAACTCGGACCCGTGTGCTTCGCTCGCCCCATTGACCCCAGAAACCTTCGGCCCTCCCAGCCCCGCAAGTCCCAGAGGACTCCCGGTCCCCCTCCTCTCGGCATCCCAACCCCCAACAACTGCCCCTTTCCTCTTTTCCCTACCCCGAGCCCTCCCTCCATCTCCGGCCCCTCTCACCCGGCCACCCACTTCCCCCAACACCCTCGGCCTCACCTAGCCCGGGCTCCCTGCAGTCGCCGCGTCCCCCAGTTCCGGGCTCCTCGTCCCGGACGCTCTCGGGTCTGGGATGAGGAAAGAAGAGCCTCCGCCTCCTCTTCGTCCTCAGGAGCCGCTGCCGTCGCTGCCCGGCTCCTCCCCCAGCTCGCCCAAGGCCCGACGCCGCCGCGCCGCCCCGCCCCCAACGCCGCTGTCCCCGCTCCCCTCGTTCGCCGGGCGGCCGGCTGAGACTCGCCTGCGCGGCTGGGGCCGGAGTGCCCGCGGATCCACAGCCGCCCTCACCCGGGCGCGCGTCGCTCGCCCGCTCGCCCCGCCTCGGGGCCCGCGCCTGCGCCTGCGCCTG
>CAJQZJ010033609.1:3022467-3038700 GCA_907164525.1 Lophiomys imhausi | reverse complement strand
GAGTGGTTAAGATCATGGTAGCCTCCCCCCGTGGTATAACGGCTATCTCTCCTGGAGATAGAATTGCTCAATTGATCATATTGCCGAGCTTACATGACCGCTATGCAGCAAAGGATAGAGAGAGAGGAAAAGATGGTTTTGGGTCCACGGGCACAGATTTGACTTTTCTCTCCCTGGATTTGGACCAACGCCCTGTCTTGGAATTAAAAGTTGATGGTAAAATGATCCTGGGCCTTTTGGATACTGGGGCTGATAGGAGTATCATAACAAAGAAAAACTGGCCTTCAGGTTGGCCCGTACAAGCCTCTTCTCAAACACTTCAAGGCCTGGGTTATGCTAGGACTCCAGATATGAGTACAAGGTTATTAAAGTGACAGGACCAAGAGAACCATTCAGGAAAAATACAGCCATATGTACTTGAGCTCCCTATCTCCCTTTGGGGAAGAGACCTTTTAAAAGATATGAGATTTAAATTGAGTAATGACTATTCTGATTCAGCCCAACGTATGATACAAGATATGGGATATGCTCCAAGCTTTGGAATAGGAAAATATTTGCAGGGACGAAAGAGTCCCATATCTATGCAGCAAAGACAAAAGAGACAGGGCCTGGGTTTTTCCTAGGGGCCACTGAGGAGAGCATTCCTATAACTTGGAAAACGGAGGATCCAGTATGGGTTCCTCAGTGGCCACTTTCCTCTGTAAAATTGAATGCAGCCAAAGATTTGGTGGATGAACAGATGTCTTTAAAGCATATAAAACCATCTGTATCTCCCTGGAATACACCTATCTTTGTCGTTAAAAAGAAATCTGGAAAATGGAGATTATTGCATGATCTGCGTGCCATAAATCAACAAATGCAGATCATGGGCCCAGTGCAACGCGGCTTGCCGCTTTTATCATCTTTGCCAGCTTCATGGCCCATTATAGTTATAGATATAAGAGATTGTTTTTTCTCCATCCCTTTGTGTGCCAAAGATAGTGAGAGATTTTCATTTACTGTTCCATCCTGTAACCATGAGGAACCTGATCAGAGGTTTGAATGGGTAGTATTACCCCAGGGCATGGCAAACAGCCCCACTATGTGCCAACTATATGTGGGGGAAGCCATTGCTCCCTTGAGAAAGAATTTTCCAGATTTGAGATGTGTTCATTATATGGATGATATCTTACTGGCAGCTAAGAGCGAACAAATGTTAGATCGGGCCTATGAAGAATTAGTTCAATTATTAAAAAAGAAAAGGTTGTTTATTGCTCCTGATAAGGTTCAAAAGGAAAATGTGGTTGATTATTTAGGAGCGAAGGTTGGACCTGAAAAGATAATACCTCAAAAGATTGAGATAAGAAAAGATAATTTAAAGACTTTAAATGATTTTCAAAGGTTGTTAGGAGATATCAATTGGGTAAGAGGCTATTTAAAGCTACCAAATTATGAAATAAGACCTCTATATGATATTTTGAAAGGTGATTCAGCACTTAATTCTCCTAGGCAATTAACAGAAGAAGCAAGAAAAGCTTTATGTAAAGTGGAAGAAAGGTTACAGAGTGCCTTCCTAAAGAGATGGCAGGAAGGACAGCCCATTGCATTGTGCATATTTGCCACCTATAGTCAACCTACAGGATTGTTATGGCAGGACGGACCATTATTATGGACCTATTCAAAGATTTCTCCGAAAAAATCCATAGAACATTATCCCACTGCACTTGCTGCTTTAGCCTTGAATGGTATCCAACAATGCTTGCAGTCTTTTGGAGTTGCTCCTGCCAGTATAATAGTGCCCTATTCCAGTTATCAAATTAAGATTTTGTGTGGCACTGTAGATGACTGGGCAATATTGCAATGTAGCTTTGAAGGAGTGATTGATAACCATTACCCTAAACATCCATTGCTATCATTTTTCAAGGAGCACCCAGTAATATTCCCTAAGGTTACTTCAGCAGTACCACTTCAAGGATCACCAAATGTGTTTACTGATGGCTCAAAGACAGGCTGTGGAGCCTATTTGATAGAAAGACAAGAGCCCGTGTTATGTCAATTTCAACTGGGTTCCCCCCAAATAGTAGAATTGAAAGTAGTAATTGAGGTGTTTAAAAGATGTCAATTTGCATTCAATTTGATTTCAGATTCAGTTTATGTGGTCAACGCAGTGAAAGTATTAGAATTAGCAGGTCCTATTAAGAATAGTAGTACTGTATGTGCCTTATTACAAGAGTTACAAGTTTTAATCTGGCAGAGAAAAAGGTGTTTTTATATTCAACATATCAGAGCACATACAGGATTACCTGGACCATTAAGTGAAGGTAATGATAAAGTTGATCAATGGACCAGGATGGAATGCATTTTTTGGAGCTCATTCCTGGACCAAGCCAGACAGTTTCACCAATTATTTCATGTAAATACAAAAACTCTACAACAAAAATTCCATTTGTCTAGAACAGATGCTAGACAAGTAGTTTTGGACTGTCCTCAGTGTGTGATTCATCATCATCCTCCCAATGTGGGAGTGAACCCTAGAGGGTTGATGCCACTCAAAATCTGACAAATGGACGTTACCCACATTTCAGAGTTTGAAACCTTAAAATATATTCATGTATCTGTGGATACCTGCTCAGGTATCATACATGCTACACCTATGAGTGGAAAAAAGACTCGCAATGTCATAGGACATTGCTTAAAAGCCTGGGCTACATGGAAAAAACCACAACAGCTAAAAACGGACAATAGACCAGCCTATACGGCTCAGTCCTTTGTCTCCTTCTGTAATCAGATGGAGGTACAACTTAATCACGGATTACCATACAATCCTCAAGGACAAAAAATTGTAGAGCGTGCTCATCGCACCTTAAAAAAATGCTTACAAAAACAAAAAGAAAAAATAGGCCAACGCCGTACCCCCAAGGAGAGAATATCTTTAATAGGCCAAGGCCGTACCCCCAAGGAGAGAATATCTTTAGCCTTATTTACTCTAAATTTTTTCAATTTGGATGCTCAAGGCCGCTCAACAGCGGACAGACATCAGGATTCCCATGGTTCACCTAAAAGCATGGTGAAATGGAAGGACATTCTGACAGGCTCTTGGCGGGGGCCTGACCCCATGCTAACATGGGCGAGAGGGTCTGTGTTTTTCCTCAGGATCAACAAGATCCAGTGTGGGTGCCTGAACGCCTTGTGAGGAAGATTCGTCATGAAGACCTTCCTAAGGATTCTGGTGATAGTAGCAGTGAGTATGTCAGGAATGACCGAGCCGAGATGGGGGATCCTGTCGATATTCCCAAAGCCGATGCCGGTCAGACATGATGCAACTGTGTTTCCACGCTTATTTAGCAGTAATAGAAGCTTAGGCTTACCCTACCTTCCCTTTGATGATCAGAGAAGCCCTATAGAGGGTAATAGAAATGTCAGCTTGAAGGGTAGTTTGTGCTTTTTAATGAGCTTCAATAGGTCAGATGATACAAAATGCATTAAATTGTCTCAGCAGTCAGCAGATTTTTTACCACAACTGAGGTTTGGAGGTAGGAGTGGTGGTTTGTTTTCAGGCAATGGTTCTCGCCTTGAAGGATGGTGGCCCACACGAGTCTCTGACCGGGACCCCCCCAGACAGCCACGCTGGGCACCTTTTTGTAGAGGATCCACAGGAGAGGAAGGACCTTTTCCCTGGACTAGATGTCAGGAACACAGAGCAGTTTGGGTTCAACAAGATTATTTTTCCTTTAGCCCCATGATTAGTAATGTAGTGAATAAGTCTTGTACAGGAATGCTTGATATATCTACTAGGGATCCTCAGCAGACTGCCACCAATCCTTTTGATTTGTGGCTTTTGTGTGGAGTAAATGGAAGTTGCATGGACTTGGGACCTGTCATTATGCTTGGGGGAGGAATTTATCAAAGAGGTAATTTTTCCCTAAGGTCTGCTACCAAATTGGATTTTTCTAGCGGTAGTGGCTCTGGTACTTGGAATTCTTTGTTTCATTCTTACCGCAATAAGACTTTTTTAGCTTCGCCAGTATGTCTCTGGCCTCCTTTTCTGTGGATTGTAAGTAATGGGAGTGCATCCTTAGGTGAAGAAAAGTTAGTATGCACTCCAGGTACATGTTTTTATGCCCTATGCTGGAATGCCACAGCCTTTCCTGTGGCTGTGGTGACTAAAATGCCTCGATATGTACCAGTTCCTGTAGAGGCTCCTAATACCATGATGCTATTCAGATTTAAAAGGGATTTTGGCATCACTGCAGCTATTGTTACTGCTATCACTATTGCTGCTGTGGGAGCTACTGCCTCAGCTATTGCCTTGTCTAGTTCTATACAGACTGCCAATGCCCTGAATAACATCTCAGCCACTGTGGCACAGGCATTGGATACTCAGACCTCTATGAATTCTCCTCTCAAAGGAGGTCTTATGATAGTTAATCAACGCATAGATTTAATACAAGAACAGATTGATTCTCTTTGGCAACTAGCACAATTGGGGTGTGAGTGGAAAATGCAAGGTTTGTGTGTTACTTCCGTACAATATCAAAATTATACAAAAGCTGCTAACTTGTCCAGACAATTGTCAAAGTTCCTCTTACAGGATTGGTCGGCTGAATTTGAAAATTTGATGAGAGAGCTGAGAGCGACAATCATCCACATCAACTCCACTCGGGTGGATCTGAGCCTGGCTACTGGCTTGACTTCTTGGATACAGACGGCTATGGATCATCTTAAGGAGTGGGCGGGTGTAGGCTCTTTGGCGATACTAATGATGCTAGCCTCTCTGGTTTGCCTATGGTGCATCTATAAAATGAGAGCCACACAAAAGCGTAACGCAGCCATGATTATACAAGCCCTTGTCGCCATTGAGGCGGGCCAGTCCCCTCAGGCATGGCTTGCTGCCGTGAAGTAAATCTTCACTAAGCATAGTCCCTGCCCACTGAGGAATTCGTTCCACGGATATTAGGGTCTGGTAAGTCAGTGACGGAGTTGACGGGTAAGTCTCGGCCACCTAAGACAGGGCAGTCCCGAGTGGGGAGGCTGACCCAGAGACGGGTAAGAGTTTGAGCACCGCCCTCCTACAGGCTCAGGCCCACCGTGAGATCCCCAGATAGGGGGATTACGAAACCTTTCCAGGGACTTCTACCAACTTTAGAAAAAAATAAAAAAGGAGGAACTGTAGAGAGCTGCGACGTGCCGCGCCTTAAAGATGGCGCTGGTCTCCGCCTTCCACCAGCCCGACGGTGAGCGCTCTCGGTGGTAAACAAGTCCATATTTGGCTAAGACCGCTGATCTGGCTTGCTTCCGCATACGTGGGCCTCTAAGATTGCACTACGTAGCTTTACTTGATTGGCTGTTCATTTAGTATTTAGCCTGTGGGTTGGGTCTGCCCGGGCATTCAGAAGACTGTTTTCAAGGGACCTGAATAAACTGCTTGAGAAGAGCTTTTGCGAGTTGCGTCATTCTTGCCGGTCGAGAGGGACGCGACAGTTACTAAGATTTAAACTTCTAAAGTCCAAAAGTCCTTGGTTAAAAGTTATAATCTTTTACAAATAAACAGGGACAAAGGAAGAGAGTTGTGGGGGAAGGGAGAAAAAAGAGAAAGGGAAAAAAATGTTAAAATGACATCTCATTCAACCAGAATGCCACATAAATTTTTTAAGACTCACTTTAGCAAAACTAAACTAAACTAAATCCAACCTATAAAACAGCTGAAAATGCTTCAGTCCCTGTGGTGGCTGAGAAGGTGCTGAAGAGAACAGGCTCCTGAAGGGAAAACAAGGTCACCTTCTCAGGGTCAGAGGACACCTCCCAGTGGATGCTCTCCTGCCACCTTGTGGGATCAAGGGATTAACCTCAGGCTCCCGCGGCCTTTATCCACTGAGCCCAAGCAAAACAGAGTACTCCAGATCTGCCCGGAAATCACAGGGCAACTAAAACCGGCCTTGCAACTGGGGCTGGCCCTGAGCAACATCACACACTCACCATCACAGCTGCCCATCCCCTTCACCAAAAAAGAGGATAACTGAATTCTGGAAATTATCCTCCTAAGAGATGGGCAACTACTAGACTCTAAAAAAGTACAGAGGGAAGTGGGGCTGGAGACACTGCTCAGCAGTTAAGAGAACTGTTTTTCCAGAGGACCTGGGTTCAATTTCCAGGACCCACATGACAGCTTACAACTGTCTTGTAATTCCAGTTCCAAGGGGTCCAATGCCCTTTTCTGGTCTTTGTGGGTACTGTACACACAATACACAGACATACATGGAGGCAAAACACTCATACACATTAAAAAATAAAAACAAATACCAACAAATTAATTTTTTATTAAAAAAGGGGGGGTGGAAAGCACCATGTTTTGCCCTGTGACAACTTGTAGTTTCTAGCTAAGACAAAAAAATTTAAAACTGGGCTGGAGAGATGGCTCAGAGGTTAAGAGCACTGACTACTCTTCCCGAGGTCCTGAGTTCAATTCCCAGCAACCACATGGTGGCTCACAACCATCTATAATTAGGTCTGGTGCCCTCTTCTGGCATGCAGGAGTACATGCAGATAGAACAGTGTATGCATAATAAATAAATAAATCTTTAAAAAAAAAAAAATTTAAAACTATACCTTCAGCTAGCTTCTTAGGTACTCAGCATTAAAGAAGAAAAGAAAATGGGGCTGGGAAGATGACCCAGTGGTTAAGAGCACTGATCTCTCTTCCAGAGGACCTGGGTTTGTTTCCCAGCACCCACATGGTGACTCACACCATCTTGCAACTCCAGTCCCAGGGGATTCCATGCCCCTCATGCCTTTTTGGTTACTGCATGGATGTAGTAAACATGCCTGCAAAACACTAATACAAATAAAATAAAAATAAGGGTAAAAATCTTTTTAAAGAGATCCAAGACACAATAAATTCAAGTCCAGGATCCTCAAAAAGCCCGGTAGGTATTAGAATAACTGCAGCTTTAACATGGAGACCCTGGAGGTGGGGGAGGTGGTTTAACTGATTGGCATGCCTGGGTTTGGTCTCCAGCTCTACATGACCCGAGCTTGATAGTGCATGTCTGTAAATCTCAGCGTTTGGAAGATAGAGGCAAGGATAGCAATTCAAAGTCCTCTGCTACCGACATGAGATCCTGCCTCAAACCAGAAAAATACATAAAGACACAGTGCTGGGGGAACATGCAAGAGCCTTAGATGGAAGCTCAAAGAATAACACAGACATACAAGCCAAACACAAAGAAAGAGGGAAAGAGAGAGAGGAAGAAAGGAAAGAAAAAAAAGAGAAAAGAAACACTAATAAATTCTTGGGCTGCTTGATTTAAAGGATGATATATTGTCCAGACCCTGAGAACTTAATAGCCCCACAGTGCCCTGTTCTGTCTGAACACACTGAGAATTGCTTTAGTTCTGGACACCACAATTTAAGAGCAATATTGACAAAGGCTGTAAAAATGCTCATGCCCTTTGACCTAATAATCTCACTCATGGGAATTTATTCTAAGGGAATAATTCAAGAGCATAAATGAATTTCAGGCATGAAGACATGGATGCACCATTCTCTAGTATATATACATATCTATATGTGTAGGTATAAATAAATGTTTCCTATAAAGGGATGACTGAATAGCTTTAAAATGTGAATTATTTAAATATAAAATAAATATGATAATGATGCATGCAATAGCATGGATTAACCTTGAAAAATCATGCTACATGAAAGAAGGCTGAGATACACAAAGGGCAATATAGTGTCTGATTCCATTATTCAAAATAGCCAGGATAGAGCTAGGTGTGGTGGCTAATGACTATAATCCTGGGACTAGGCAGAAGGATTGCCAGGAGTCTGAGGCCAGCCTGTGCTACATAGTTAAGTTCCAGGTCAGCTTGAGCTATAGTGGAAGACCCTGTCTCAAAAAAACAAAATAGATAAATCCGCCGCGGTGGTGCATGCCTGTCATACCAACACTTGAGAAGATCAGAAGATCGAGGTCATCCTCAGCCTGGGATAATTATCTATCTAACTAATTAATTAAAACATCACAATAAGTAAGTTTACAGAAGCAGAACACAGAGTGTGGTTGCCAGTGGCTACTAGGAGACAATAAGGAAGAGTGACTGCCAAGGACTGTGGGACACTTGGGAGCGTATGTGAGAAAACAATGCAGAATTAGAGTCCTGATGGCTATACTTGAGAATAGGTTCAACACCCTAATATTGTAAACTTTTTTTTTTTTTTTGGAGACAGTATTTCTTAATGTAGCCCCTGGCTGACCTAGAACTCTATGTAGATATGTAGACCAGGCTGGCCTTGAACTCCCACAGAAATCAACCTACCACTATCTCCCAAGTGCTGGGGTTAACACTGTATACTTCAAAAGGATGAACGTAGGCTAGGCAGTCTTGTATACCTGAAGTCATGAGGATCAGTGAGTAGTTCAGGATCAGTCTCAGCCACAGAGTTCAACACCAGCCTAGATCACAGAAGCCCCTGTCATAAAACAACACAGAACAAAGCTGATGAATTTGCTGAGCATGGTAACATATGCCGGTAATCCTTGGGCAGAGGAAATGGGAAGATCATGAGTTTGAGGCCAGACTGGGCCTTAAGAGTAAGGGCCCCTCTCAACAAAAGAAAATGAAACTCAAAAGGACACATTTGACAATGCCTCTTTCTCTCTCCCTTTTAGGGCAGTGGTTCTCAATCTTCCTAACTGGGACTCTAATATAGTTCCTCATGCTGTGGTGACCCCCCAACCATAAAATTATTATTATTATTATTATCATTTTATTTTTGGTTTTTCAAAACATGGTTTCTCTGTGTAGCCCTGGCTGTCCTGGACTCACTTTGTAGACCAGGCTGGCCTCCAACTCACAAAGATCCACCTGCCTCTGCCTCCCAAGTGCTGGGGTTATAGACATGTGCCACCACGCCCAGCTCATAAAATTATTTTTGTTGCTATTTCATAACTGTAATTTGCTACTGTTATGAGTCGTAATGTAAATATCGGTGTTTTCCACTGGTCTTGGGCGACCCCTGTGAAAGGGTCACTAGACCCCAACAGTTTGAGAACCATTCTTTTAGGGGCTATGCTGTCAATTAAAACAATGCCATGGGGACACTCTACCACTAAGTTACACTCCCAACCTCTCTCTCTCCTCCCTCCCTCTCTCTCTGAACTGTTTTTAGGGCCAGCACAATGGCTTAGTGAGCAAAAGTCTTTGCAAGCCTGATTACCTGAGTTCAATTCCCAGATCCCACACGTGGAAGAAGAAAACCGAATCATTAAAGTTCCCCTTTGACCTCCATGTGTACTCTGTGACGCACTCACACAATGGTAATAATAATACTACCTTAAATTAAAATTTTTTTTTTTTTGGTTTTTCGAGACAGGGTTTCTCTGTGTAACAGCTCTGGCTGTCCTGGTCTCACTTTTGTAGACCAGGCTGGCCTCGAACTCACAGAGATCCGCCTGCCTCTGCCTCCCAAGTGCTGGGATTAAAGGCGTGCGCCACCACCGCCCGGCTAAATTAAAATTTTTAAGTTACACTTTCTTCTCTTAGCCAGATATGGTGAGACCTGCCTGTAATCCCAGCACTTAGGAGCAAAGACAGAAGTTTGAGTGTCTAGGCAACTTGCAAGACCCTGACTCAAAATAAACAACTTATTTATTTATTTGTTTATTTATTTTAGAGACAGGATCTCATTGGTTAGCCTTGGCTGGTGTGGAACTCACTATGTAGACCAGGCTGGCCTTGAACTCACAGAGATATTCTTGCCTCTGCATCTCAAGTGCTGGAATTAGAGGTGTTCATCAATACTTCCTGCTAACATTATTATTATTATTATTATTATTATTATTATTATTATTATTATTTTACCAAAGTAATGTCCCCAAGAGGGCAACTAGAAGGTGACAAGCCAGATTGTTTAACATAAGCCTCAAGTGAAAAGAACCATAACATCCAATGTTAGCTGTGATCTTAAAGGTCACCAAAGTCTAACTTCCTCACATTACAAGGAAGAAAATAAGGCAGTGGCAGTGAACTCACCCAGTCACCTCACTGTTATCAGAAAAGGCAGAAATAGCTGAGCCTAGTGCTGGCCACCTGGGATCTCAGGGCTGGAGAGGCAGAAGAGGACTGTGAGCTACATAGCAAGCTTGAGGCCACCCCGGGCGACATGAGACCCTGATTATCAGGCAGGAGTAGAGCCTAGCACCTCCCTTCTTTGTCCAGCTTTTGTCTACTAAATTGTAGTACTTTTTCAGAAATGTATTATTTAATATGGAGAAGGGGAAATTAAGGGATTTGAAATAAAGGGAACGCTCTCATTGAGAAAGAGGTGTCCTTTTTGGTCTTTGTATGGAGAGGTGGTGGGTCTAAAAAGAAGTTATAGGTTGTTGCCTAATTGTTCTTATTGTTTTGTATTGTATTTATTGTTATAAGAAAAAGATCCTTTTATTGGACTAAAAAGGGGAGATGTTGAGGGGAAAGATATACTTTAAAAAAGAGAGAGATGATAAGACCAAAAAAGAAAGAAATTATAGAGAAGAAAATTATAGCCCCCCAATATAAAGTAACCACTGCTTTTCTTCTTTTTCAGGGCTGGGGATCAAGTTGGGGCCCCAAAAGCACTCTTAAAAGGAAGGCATGGTGGCACATGCCTGTAATCCCAGCACTTGGAAGTTTGGGACAGGAGGATTGCTCTAAGGTAAAGGCTAGTTTTGTCTACATAGTGAGTTACAGGTCATCTTGGTCTAAGCATCTCTGAACACATGCAGGGAGGGACATTCTACTTCTCAGCCACATCCCAGTCCCATAAAGTCATTAAATAGTGTCGTCCGAGCTTGCTGGTCCAAGCCTGCAAGCACATCTATTTGGGAAACTGCTGCAGGAAGATCACAAATTCAAATCTTATTTGGGTGAGAATGAGTTCTAGGATGACCAGGCAACTTAACGAGGCTTTGCTGTTGGAACCTGCTGGTAAGGTTGAAGACTGGCATTACTGGAAAGCCCCTGAGCTTGGTGGTAAATGACAAACTCCCTTTTCTCACCGGAGTTCTCTCTTCCACCTGATCTGGAGAAACCACAAACCCACACCCTCTGTCTGAGGATTGTCACGGTAGTGCTCAGGGATGGTACAGAGCCAACCCTTTCTCCTGCCCAGTGATCCCCATGCTAATGAGATGTCTTGGTGCCTTGGCTTTTAGCCAATGACCTTTGTCCATGTCTCTAACCGTACCTGGAGTTCTTCCCCCACCCCTGCTGCTCATGAGATAATTAGGTACTGTGTTCCCTTTCTTATGATAGGACCATGCTACTGTATGTAAATGAAGTATCCCTGGCACTCCTAGCCCCAGTGAATCAAATTCATTTACCTCCAAAACTCCTCCCACTACCAAAGGTTTTTGTTTTTGATTTTTCTTTTTAGGTTTTTTGAGACAGGGTTTCTGTGTATCCTTGACTGTCCTGGACTCACTCTGTAGACCAGGCTGGCCTTGAACTCACAGAGATCCACCCGCCTCTGCCTTCCGAGTGCTGGGATTAAAGGTGTGTGCCACCATGCCCAGCCATTACAGATAGCTGTGAACTGCCATGTGGGTGCTGGGATTTGAACTTGGGTCCTTTGGAAGAGCAGCCAGTGCTCTTAACTGCTGAGCCATCTCTCCAGCCCTGCCCAAGGTCTATAATGTCCCTTTTCACAAATAGAGTCTCTCTTCCACTCCATGATCACCTGAGACTTGGCTGCTTATTTTGGGCTTGGGGAGGAAGGGTGTTTTCTCCCATGAAGAATTCCTCACTGGATCTGCCTGCCTTCCCAGGCTCCTGCCTTGCCGCTGCCTTGCCGCTGTTCATGTCTTTATCACCAATGCTGCTGGTCACTCCAATCAATACCTCCGAAGCCCCCATGCCCACGCACCTCTCTTTGTAGTGCTTATGTGCAGTGGTAGTGGGCTGCTGGCTGTTCCCAAAGCAGCCTCCAGATCTGCCCAAACCAAGTCGGACTCCCAAAAAAGCTTGGCTCCATCCACAAGCTCCAAGCTCCTTGAAGTTGCCTGGTAGCTTAGCTAAAAGAGCTCTGAGCTTTAGCTATGCTGCGGAGAAGCTCATCAGAAGAACTGTAACACATTACCGGAGAGAAAATCCTGTCTCCATCCTCTCTCCTGCCTCTCCTGGATATCCTGTGTTTCATCATTTTCTGCCTGGAAACCAACATAGCCCGGACCTTCTGGCGGAGAAGTGTACACTTCCGGCTTGGTGCCTGACAAGCCCTGAGCTTCCTGGGAGAGTACTGGACAAGGCCGGATCTCAAGGCACAGAATGACACTTGCCTTGAAATAAAAGGTAAGGAAGGGTTGAGCTATATCCAGCGCTGACATACAGCTCTGGCCTAGTACTCATGAGGCCCTGGGTTCAACTCACAGTTCAGTTTCCAAACCACACACACAAATATGCCAAAGTTGGGGAAGAGAAGGGATCTCTAATTCATGCAAAAGTGAAAATGATCATCTGTGAAGTAATCCCAGGATTCTGTGATACGTGGTACATAGACTGGGGACTTTCTCAATTCCCTTCCAATGCAGAGTCTATGAATATTTGATTTGTAGACTCAGGTGGTGGTGGCATACAGATTCAATCCAGTATCCAGGATGTAGAGGGCAGCCTGGTCTACATAGTAAGTTCCAGAACAGCCAGGGCTATATAGAGAGACCCTGATGTAGAAACAATTAATTAAATTGTTTACTTGTATTTAAATTATCAGTAATTGGTTTGGCAGTTAATTCTGCTCTCAAACTCTATCTAGAAGAATGCCTTAGCTCTCCACTTTTGCTTCAAGGCAACAGCTTTTGTTAAGGGAGTCGTACCTTTGAAATGTATTTGGGTTTGGTTCTCTGTTCTTTGACTAGGAAACCTCCGTTCACCTGGGCTTTCTCAGGTTGTAAGCATGGATTCTAATTTCCATACTTGGGCACCATTTGTAGAAATAATGGCAAATTATTTACCAGTATTTAGGTTATATTTAATTGATTGGTGGTTGTTAATACTTAACCCACCTTTATAAATGAGCACACAGACACCACATGGATTTTAACAAGCCTTGGCCTGAATCGTGCAATCTTAACTCGTCTAAGCTAGCTATTAATTCTATTCCCCAAATACGACCCCATATATACATGTCCCCTGGACTGCTATTTTTCATGTGAGACTGATGTTCCAGGTCATGTAGAATGGCATTCTTTTCTCTAACCCATGGCATGTGTCCTCTTTCCCACTCTTCATTTTGCTGTTTGTCTTGGAGGCTTCTTCTACCCAATATGCTATCTCATAAGCCTAAACACCTTAGTCCCACCTACCCCTGTCTTTGTCTAATCTCAGACCTCAGCATTTATTTAACCAATCAGAGAAAGTAACAGACAGCAAGCAGGCCTCTAGGACCAATTAATTAACATTTAGAATGTATAACATCACCCCATCATCCTATCTCAAATAAATAAATAAATAAATAAATAAATAAATAAATAAATAAATAAATACCTAATTTTGTGTTCCTGTTGCCCAAGGAGTCCAGAAATGGGTGCTAGATCTCTGGAATTGGAGTTAAGGACAGTTAGAAGCTGCCATGTGAGTGCAGGGAACAAAACCAGGTTATCTGCAAGAATAGCCAGTGCTCTTAACCACTGACCCATCTCTCCATTCTCAGAAAAAAACAAAAAAAAATTTTTTTTTTTTGTTTTTTTTCGAGACAGGGTTTCTCTGTATATCTCTAGCTGTCCTGGACTCACTTTGTAGACCAGGCTGGCCTCGAACTCGCAAAGATCCACCTGGCTCTGCCTCCCAAGTGCTGGGATTAAAGGCGTGTGCCACCACCGCCTGGCTAGGTTTGCCTTTCTTGTTGCTGATGATGATCCCTTTGCTAATAGCAGACCTTTGTTCCCAAGCTTTCATCATGGAATAAAGACCAGTGTCTCTCCAGAAACTTACCTTGTTCCTGGCACCAGGTGGGGACTACTGAGACACCCCACCTTGTAGACTGAGCAACTATGGGTTGTTGGCCCTCAGTAAGAGACAGCTATTCCAGGACTACATTGAGGTACCTCAGGGGTATTTTGACTATCACTATTTTAAAGCTCACTACACACATACACCCTGAGTTCTGTTTCTCTAGACTAAAACAGTGGCTCACACCTATAATTCCAGCATCAGTAAACAAAAAGATTACTAAATTCAAGGCTAGCCTGAATTATAGTGTAAGACCTTGTCAAAAACAAACAAAACAACAACAAAGCAAATAAACAAAAAACAAAAATAAGACAAAATAGCCTTCAGTACTGGGGAGGTCAGTATCACTGAGCCCTGGTTATTACTGCTGGAGCCTCATGCATGTTAAGTATAAGCTTATGCTACTAGAAATCTCCAACTTAGAACACTGATGCAGTGATCTGTTATATATTCTAAATGTTAACTAATTGCTCCCAGAGGCCTGCTTTCTGTGCACCAAGTAATGCTGTGTTACCTTGCTTTCTAATCATTGATTCTGATTGGCTTTAATAAAATGCTGAGTCCTGAGATTGGGCAGAGAGGTAGGTGGGCTAAGGTGCACGGGCTTTTGAAGCAGGTAGAGAGATGAGAAGTCATGTGGGAGGAAGAAGGAGACACTCAATGGGGTAAATGGAAGAAGATCATTCCACGTGGCCTGGAACATCGGCAGAGCGTGGAGAATAACAGCCCAAGGGGACATGTGTATATATGGGATTTTATTTGGGGATAGAATTATAAACCATCTTAGATGGGCCAAAATTGCACAATCCAGGCTAAGGCTTGCTAAGATCCATCAGGTGTCTGTGTGTTCATTTATAATGGTGGGTTAAGGATTAACACCACCAACCAATTAACTATAATATAAATATGGTAAATAATGTAATTATTTATTTCTACAGAACACTGTGTATATCAGTCAGAGTTAACATCCAAGAGAAAAGAAGTGTGAATAAAACACACTGGAAGAGCAAGAAAATGGCAAGTAAAGCATGTAATTTTGACACGTTTCTGGTCTTCAGTCTTCCTCTGCAAAGTGACACATCCTGGTATCCTTTTCCACATCTAGCTAGAATTAAATAAAGCTTCCTCGAAATTCACAGACTGCTAGTTCCCCAGGGCTTCCCCAAGCTGCCTGAAAGACACATGGGATATAGAGTCATGAATCTTCCCATGAGTCCTGTCTTAGTTTCTTTCCTGTCGCTATGATAAAAGACCCCAACAAGAGCGACTGAAGAGAAAAGGATTCACTCTGACTCACAGGTCA
Source organism: Lophiomys imhausi (assembly GCA_907164525.1). Classification (NCBI taxonomy): domain Eukaryota; kingdom Metazoa; phylum Chordata; class Mammalia; order Rodentia; family Muridae; genus Lophiomys; species Lophiomys imhausi. Next base: position 3,023,432 of record CAJQZJ010033609.1, on the reverse strand, counting down.
AGCACAGTCCATCTTATGTAGGAAGACAAGGCAAGAGCTTGAGGGCGCTGGTCACACGGACCAGGAGCAGAGAGCACTGAGAACGCATGCAGCACTCGGCTTGTTTTCTACTTTCACTCAGTCCTGGCCTGGGTCCAGTCTGTGAAAATGTGCTGTCTGCACTCAAGATGGGTTTTCTCACCTCAGTAAACCTAATTTAGAAAATCCCCACAGACCTATACACATAGCCCAACCTGATCTAGACAACGCCTCAACAAGCCTCTCTTTCCCTCTCTCTCCTCTCTCTCTCTCTCTCTCTCTCTCTCTCTCTCTCTCTCTCTCTCTCTGTGTGTGTGTGTGTGTGTGTGTGTGTGTCTGGTAATTCAAGAGAGTGTAATTAAATGTGTGTAATAATTAAAACCATCACATTTGAAGCATGATGACACATGCTTTATTCCCAGGACTGGAGGCAGAAGCAGGTACATCTCTGTGAGTTCCAGGCTGTCCTGGTCTACAAATCCCCATAAAAAAATACCATCTGTTCCTCCAAGACCCCAATAATTCTTTTATAGTCCTATGACATTTAGCTCAAAAGAGAGAACAAGTCAAACTTTGATATTTCTATTCCCACATTGCAATCCTCTATCGGAACAGACGCTCCTAAGAGTGTGACATGACACTCACGATTTGGACTTCAAGTACTGAGAAGACCTTAGAATCCAGCCTGTTCCAAACCCATGAGGGCCTCTCTATAACTCTATGCCACTTGAGGCACTCCCCCATGCCACAGCAACCTGGTCCTTTTGGGAAAAGTGTAAGAATAGAAAGCATATGGAATAAAACATTTTTCTGGAACTTTGACATTTAACCCCTGACTTACCTCTTGGAATTCCTATTATCATAGGACCACACATGAAATATTTGAATCTTCATATTTTTTCTTCAGTCTCCTTAACCCAGTGCTGTACACACTTTTTTTTTTTTTT
>CAJQZJ010033609.1:2967265-2992467 GCA_907164525.1 Lophiomys imhausi | reverse complement strand
TTTATGGGTTTTTTTTTTATTTTTTTAAATTTTTTTTTTTTTTTTTTGGTTTTTCGAGACAGGGTTTCTCTGAATATCTCTGGCTGTCCTGAACTCGCTTTGTAGACCAGGCTGGCCTCGAACTCACAAAGATCCGCCTGCCTCTGCCTCCCAAGTGCTGGGATTAAAGGCGTGCGCCACCACCGCCCGGCTCTAAATTTATGTTTTTATAGGTCTTGGTTTTTGTGTTTCTTGTGCTTTTTCTTTTTTGTTCTAGTGGGGTTGTTTGCCTGTTTGTTTTCTAAGGATAAGGAAAGGGCATGGAATTGGGTAGGTAGGGAGGATTTAGGAAGAGTTAGGGGAGAGGAAAACGTTACCAGAATATATTGCATAAAATTTTTCAATAAAAGCTAGGTGTGGTGGCCCACGCCTTTAATCCCAGCACTCAGGAGCCAGAGGCAGGCGGATCTCGGTGAGTTCAAGGCCAGCCTGGTCTACAAAGTGAGTCCAGGAGAGTCAGGGCTGTTACACAGAGAAACCCTGTCTCGAAAAACCACAAAATATTTTTTCAATAAAAAAGTATATATATTTAAAAAAAATTGGAGGGGTTGGGCAAGGAGACTATTTGGAAGACAATCGCTTTTTACACCAAGCTGATTTGATGACCCAGGAACTCAGAGAACCGTCTGCACTTCCTCTGGCTAAACACCTGAATTCTAAAGATGCTTAAAGGTAAAGTCTGTAGGCATGGAGTCCAGGACAGCCAAGGATGTACACAGAGAAACCCCTTCTCGAACCCCCCCCAAAAAAAGTGGGGTATGGAAGGGGAGATCCAAAAGCAGTTAACGAATAACGCCTATGTTTCTGGCTTGCGTATCAGCATCCTCTAAACGTCAAACTGTTGTCTATGCAGGGCGCATGCAAATCCTAGCACACGGGAACATGAAGCAGGAAGTCTGAGGTCATTCTGGGATAGAGATTTTGTGTGAGCGAGCGGGTAGGGGAGGGGAAACATTACTCCCATTCTCCATTTGATAGCCTCACATCTGCCTGTCAATGGGTAGCAGGTGAGACCTGTCCCCAGATTAGTAAAAGGCAGCCTAGAGATGTGGGCACCCCCACACAATTTTGGTTAACAGAGCTCCTGCCACGCTGGTGCTAAGCACACCCCACGACGCTGTGAGGTCCGAGTGGAGATATGATTTCTTGGCCCCTCATTATGTTGGGCTCGGTTCAAATACCTCCAGCCCTCTCGCCCGTCAGGGGCAGTTCCTCATCTCCCGCAGGAAGTGCCATGCTTCCTGGAATGGTCCCGAAAACTAGGCCTGACTCTACGTTCAGAGTGCGGTCAAAGCAACTCTCCATGGCTACCCCTTCCCACAATTCCGCCACCGTCCCTGGAGGGGTCAGTCCTCGGCTGGCTCCACATCTCGCGAGACTACGAAAATGCCGTTGCAGACCGGACTCGCCTTCCGGGACATCAGAACTGCATCCTCCCTGGCTTTCCCCCCCCCCAATCCAGCCACTTGCGCTCCGCTCTCCAATTAGCTGAGGGCGCTGGTCAGTTTTTTTCCCAGCCAGGAAGCGGTTCGACAACTTGTCCTTCTCTGGCCCCGCCTTCGGAGCCTGCGGATTGGGTGAGTGGGTGTGACGTCACACGTCTCTCCGCGGGAACTAGCCAATCACGAGCTTGGCGTATTTTACAAACTGGGGAAGCAGCAGCAGCAGCAGAAACCCAGAAAATCGACGAAAAATCTGAGAAAGTAGGGAGGTGACCCCGAGGGGCTCCTGGAAAGGTGCGGCACGGGAATCTTAGAGGGGATGAGTCCTGCCGAGGTTTACTAGGGAGGGGACCAGGTTGGAGTTCCGGGGCGAGATAGCAGCAGTTTTTGGGTGTCTGGTAGGAGTCAGCCCGGAGAGCGGCCTTGCTGCCGGTGCGGGCTTCTAGGCACATGGATTGGGACCAAGGTGGAAGAATCGGGGATGTCAGCACCCATGGCTTGGAAGTGATTTGCTTTGATCCTCAGCCGTGTCTGTCTTCTTGTCTCAATTGTAGCCGCCATGACTACTTTCCAGACCAGGAAGGCTCCCCACCTCCGAGGTGTATCTCCCACCCCTAGCAAGATTCCAGTACTCTCTCAAAGATGCCCAGATTTTTCCTCAGTCAGGTCGTGCTCTCTGGACCAAGAGAACCAAGATCCAAGGGTAAGAGGGGTTTGATGGGTGACGAGAGTAACAACATGGAAGCAGCTCACGTCAGCAATGCACCCCAGCGCTGAATCCCAGCATTTTGTTCCCCTTCCCATCAGAGACTGGCGCAGAAGCCACCGCTCAGTACTCAACATCAGCGCATTGACACAGCAGGCCTCAGATCGAAAAACTTGCACCAGACAGAAAAATCACAAAAATCGGGCATCACTCAGCTCCGGAACCCTTTGAAGGAACTCAAGCCTAGCTCTGGGGGATCAGATGTGGGGCTTGTGACCCATTCCCAGACAGGTATCTGTTGGAGGCCTAGAGAGAGCCTATTTGTCTGAGTGAGAATGGGAAAGGGGGGCTTTGCACGCTTTCTGGTGTCTTGCATACTGTAAGAGTCCTGGACCCTGTCCTGAAAAGAAGCCATCACCTTACTTCAGCAAAATGTCATCTCTTTCCAGTCATGGTGACCCACACTTCTAATCCCAACACTTTAGGAGGCAGATTGGTGTCTGTGAATTTGAGGCCACCCTGGTCTACATAGTGAGCTCCAGGCCAGCCCAGCTATACATGTGTCTCAGAAAAAAAAAACAAACCAAAACCAAAACCAAACCAAACCCAGCCACAGTCAGGTCATTTTCTCAGTTGTGTGCCAATTCTTTATAATCTGTCCATACTTCAGCCCGAACTTATTCCTTTTCAACAATAGATTTTTTAAAAGATTTATCTTTAATTTATGCTAGTCCCTATGAGTACAGTCCCCGTGGCGTTCAGAAGAGGACATTGGATACCCTAGAACTAAAGTTACAGCTGGTTGTGAGCTGCCATGTGGGTGCTAGAAACAGAACTCAGATCCCCCAGAAGAGCAGCCAGTACTCTTAACCACTGAGCCATCTCTCCAGCTCCTAAAAAAAAGATTATTTTTAATTATGTGTATGTGTGGGTGGGTGGGTATGTGTTCATTTGAGTGCAGGTGGCTGTGGGGTCACAGGCATTGGATTGTCCTGGAGCTAGTGTTATGTGCTGGTAACTGAATACCCATCCTATGCAGAAACAATATTTGTGTGTTCTTACACTAAGCCATCTCTCCAGCCCCCAATGATATCTTCTGTATGACAAAAACTTTGTTTTATCTTTACCTCAGTGGTTAGAGTAATGGCTTATATGGAATTCTTAAATATTTGGGGGAGCTAAGTTCATCTGAATGACCTCTTCCCCCATCTCTCTCCTGATCTCTGGAGGTCTTATGTAGCCTGGGTTGGCTTTGAGCTCTCTGTGCCATGTCGGCTGGCCTTGAACCCCTGGTTCTCCTTCCTCGGTATCCTAAGTTCAGGGATTACAGGTGTACACCATGAAACCTGCTTGGATATGTTACTGTGCTCATTGTTGCTAAGGTCATGGACACCTTAGCCTCCCCTGTTTCTGTTCCTTCTAATCCTGTGTCTTCCCTTTCAGAGGCCACAGGGAGTCTAGAGTTTGTTGCTGACCCTGCAGCCCTGGCCACCATCCTGTCAGGTGAGGGGGTGAAGAGCTGTCCCCTGGGGTTCCGGTCCAGTCTGGCTCAGAGAGTACTAGTTCGAGGGAACAAGGGAGGCACCACCCGGAGGGGCCAGGTAATGAAAAGGATGTGAGACCAGGCTGGGGTGGACTAAGCGGGCAATTCTAGGCTCTTGCTAATAGCCTCTGCTGTCATCCCAGACTGCACGGTCTTCTGCATACCTGGCTCCCAGGACCCCCGTCCATCAACTGGATCCTGCCAGAGCTTCTTGCTTCTCAAGACTGGAGGGACCAGGACCCCGAGACCACACTTTGTGCCCACAGACTTTAGAGGCTCCAGTGAGTAGCCCTTGTGGGGCTTACTTCTAGAAACTTCTTCCTAGAACAAAGTGGGCCCTGGCGCAGTATCTGAAGATGGGTTGGTGTTCATGTCTAGTTCAGGGCCTAACTTCTCACTCTGCTCTCGTGTCTTGCTCCGGACCAGAATCTTCCTTCGGGTCCTTCCACTCACCCCTCCACTCACCCCAGTTTACAGGAGCTAAGAAGAGAGACATGTGGCAGCAGCAGGTAAGGAGAGGTGTAACTTCTTTTTCAACCCAGGAGGGGATGGGCAAAATGTGTCGCTGGGCAGGGTAAGCCCTTGGAATAGCAGTCGGGCTTTCATAACCAGACCTTGTCTATGACATGGAAAAACAGAGAGATGGGAAACGCTGTGTCTTTGGCTACAGCGTAACTGACAATAAATGGGCTTTGAGTTTAATCCCCAACTCCTACCACTACTAGTTGTGCAAGCGTGCCTTAACCTGTCTGAGTTTTGACTTCTGTATCAGCCAAGCAAGAATAACATTTGTGCCTTAGAGGCTATCATGAAAATGCAATGAGATGGTGTTTGTAAAGCACTTAGCAAATGGCCGGCCCTTGCTTGACACTCAGGGACGGCTATTGTACTGTCAGCAGGAGTTCAGCTAACCGCCCCTCAAGACTGCTCCCGAAGACCCCAGTTCAGCCTGGTGAGTTTATCAGGATACAGGAAGAAAGCAAGGGTGAGTGACTGCCTGCACCAGGACCAGGAAAACGGTCAGGAGGCCTTGAGGAGTAGGCATAGGGTGAGGAAGAAGTTGGAGGTCTAGCTGAGGGGTAGAGTGCTTGCCTTGCATTCACATCCCAGAAACATCCCCCTACCCCACAAAACAGACAAGACCTCCTGGATAAGTCAGAGGTTGGCCTAGTTGTACTTGTGTCTCTGTTTCTGCCACTTCCTGTAGACTGAATTTCCATTGTGTTCTGTCCCAATCCCTTATGAGCCATGGGTCATCTCTAGCCCACTCAGGGCATTTGAGTTGTGTTTTTTTTTTTTTTTTTTTTTTTTGGTTTTTCGAGACAGGGTTTCTCTGTGTAGCCCTGGCTGTCCTGGACTCACTTTGTAGACCAGGCTGGCCTCGAACTTGCAAAGATCCGCCTGCCTCTGCCTCCCGAGTGCTGGGATTAAAGGCGTGCGCCACCACTGCCCGGCTTGTGTTTTTTTTTGTTGTTGTTGTTTTTTCAAGACAGGGTTTCTCTGTGTAACCCTGGCTGTCCTGGACTCAATTTGTAGACCAGGCTGGCCTCGAACTCGCAAAGATCCGCCTGCCTCTGCCTCCCAAGTGCTGGGATTAAAGGCGTGCGCCACCACTGCCCAGCTGATAAGTGTTTTTGCCAAGGTATTATTGGGCTCTCAGGATGCCGAACGGGTAGACTTTGGTATTGTAGATAATACTGCAAGTGTCTTGTTTCTCCCCAGCTTCCTTACCCCCCATAGGAGAGCATGAGGCTGTCCCTGGCTCAGAAGAAGGAGGAAGAGCCCTATTGGGTCTGGCTCAACGAGTACCATTGAGAGAAAGTCTAACACACACTAGGGTGAGATGAGACCCTCCTGGGATGGGAGTGGGGCGTTGAGGAGAAGTCCTGAGGATTGTGGGTAGAGTTGGCAGACTCAGGACTCAGGATGTTCTGTGGTCTTAATTTGCTGGAGTTGCCTGGTGTGGAGGTGCACGCCTTTAATCCCAGCACTTGGGAGGCAGAGGCAGGCGGATCTTTGCGAGTTCAAGGCCAGCCTGGTCTACAAAGTGAGTCCAGGACAGCCAGGGCTACACAGAGAAACCTTGTCTCGAAAAACCAAAAAAAAAAAAAAAAAGATTTATTTATTTATTTATTTTACATGTATGAGAACTATATCTGCATGTACCCTTGCATGCCAGAAGAGGGCATCAGATTCCATTCTAGATGGTTGTGAGCCACCATGTGGTTGCTGGGAACTGAACTCCGGACCTCTGGAAGAGCAGACAGTGCTCTTCACTGCTGAGCCATCTCTCCAGCCCTAAAAGTGGTTTTAAAAGAGATGCTAAGCACCCTCTTTTTTACAAAAATGTACTTTGGTCAGGGAACTGTCATTGAGAAGATGAGGTTTAAGTAAAGGCCAGGAGTTGAGGGTGTGAGCCATATAGATAAAAAGGGGAAGAATGAAGAAATATTTAACCAAGAGAGGCTGCAGATGCAAAGTCTCTGCAGTGAGCACACACCTAGTGTTTGTGAGCCAGCGAAATAGACCAGTGAGGTCGCTGCCTAGGAAAGAAGAAGAGGGCCAAGAGGAGTGTGCACTGACAACAGAGGAGGCTAGGTAAGGTTGTGCATTCTGGTGTAAGTTCTTGGCTCTTTCCTGGGCTGCGTGGACAGCCAAGGGGAGAGTGTGAACAGGGAGCGAGTTGATTTCTATCTTGAAAGAACCATGCAAGCACATGGTGACACATACCTGAAATCCCAGCCTTGGGAGGTAGAGGCAGGAGGATCAGAAGTTCCACGCCAGCCTCTTGCCTATCTTTAAACTAAAACAGAGTAACTGCTCCTGTGGGGAGAAGAAGAATAGCACTCTTCCTGGCTTTTCCCTCATGGCACCGTCATGACTCCCATCCGATGCCCTCTCCTGTCCCTGTAGCCCAGCCCATGCATGGCCATGTAGTGCCACCTTTTTGTCACCAACCCATCACCTTTTAGATAGGCTCAGGGTGTTCCCTCCCCATGCCTCTCAGCTGTGGTTTATATCACCAACTCTTGAGCTGGGCAGGATCAGAAGAGTAGGGCTAGAGAACCCTGCTCAGCCACCCTCATCTCTCCCCAGACCTCATATTCATCCCTGAAACATTTTACCGCTCGACCAAAAGCCCAATTCACACCCCTCCGGTCGTTACCCAGAGTTCAGCAGGTAAGAGAAAGCAGTGGAGGTAACTGGTGTGGGCCCCATCTAGGGAGGAAGGGAGGGGCGGGCAGGCATGGGATCGGGGGTAGGGGTTAAGACAGGCCAGAGGAGAGTGGGTCTCACTCATGGGTGGTCTGTCCTGTCTGACACAGGCCCAGTGGCTCAGTGGCCTCTCCCCTCATTCCTCCCCTGAAGAGCCTGCCCTGCCCTGGGTAAGTGTCAAAAGCCTTCCTGTACTAAGGTCTGTGGTGCTTGCTATCCTGCTGGCCTGGAGGGCTGGCAGCCTTGTGACTTGAGGTAGGTGTATTTGCCTCTTGCCTCTCCATCTGTCCTTCCTAGTCTATTCTTGTAATGTATGTCTGTCTCTGTCTCTATCTTATGCTAGTATCAAACTTTGAAAAAAATTTCTTCTGTGTGTACGAGCATCCCCACAGCCTGGGCCTCAAACCTTTGACTCTCCTGCCTCAGGCTTCTTGAGAGCTAATGTCAGCTTTGGTATAGGCCTGCACCACCATACCTGATTTTTAAAAAGAACTATGAGGGTGCTTTGATCTGTTCCTCAAGAGGGTGAGAGAGGGTGAGGACAGTATTCTTCCCATGTTAATCTGGCTTCTTCACCCGCCCGTCTCTCCTTCTACATTGGCAGGAACAAATTGCTGTAAGGTTGTTTGCCCAGGAGAGCCATATCACGTTGCAGAAGGCATCTGGGAAACCACCTGTGACAAACACATCTGGACCTCACCCCAAAAGAACCCCTAACCATCAGGAGCTAAAGATGCAGGTGGGCCTGCAGGGATGGTTTGATGGCATCTGTACCATGAGAAGACTGGGGAAGCGGGAGCTGGAAGGAAAAGTTGGGGTATGGGGGAGATGACATTGTGGGGAGACCAGGTGAACACACAGTGATGGCAGGCTGGCATATTCTCTCCCACCGCAGCGCATCAGCATTCTGCAGCAGCTCTTGCGACAGGAGATAGAGAGGTTGGCAGTGGACAAGTGTGCCCCTCCGAATGGAGGCTCTGCTCTAGATATGGTTGAACTTCAGCCCCTGATGGCTGAAATCTCTAGGACTCTAAATGCACCAGAACACAACTCTGGAACTTCCCTTCTTGGACTGTGGAAAGACTCTGCTGTGACAGAGCCTGTCCTTGCAAAACAGTGTGGGGAGCCACAGCCCCTCCTTGCAGAAAAGCATGGGGAGTCACAGGCCTGCCCTGGGGAGGAGACAAAGGTGGCTCAGCCCTGCTATACCACCGAACCAGAGCCCCCAGTGCCATGCAGGAGAGGTGGACCAGAGCCCTCAGAGACTTGCCTTCCAGCACTTTCTGGACCCCTTCTGCCTAGTTGCCAGACACAGTCTGGGCTCCCTGAAGCCTGCCCCAGGATAGAGTTGGGCCCATCGGCAGCCTATGCCCTGGAAACCAGAAACCCAGTGTCTAGCTCACAGTCCTGTTGCAGTCAGGGGCTTCCAGCAACCACCAGCTTGACCTTCTCGTCACAAAGCCCACTCTGTGCCAGCCCCCCTATCCACTCGCTCCAGTCTTTCAGGTTCCCAGCAGGCCATTCAGGTAAGGAATTGTTTGGGAAAGGATGTGAAGAAAAGGTGCTATCTCCTTGGGAGTGGGCTGCCGTGCTTTCTTTCCTCTGGCTCCCATGTGAAGAGTTCTCCCACCCTGTGCTTCTAACTGGCTGTGCTCGTTTGGGAGGAGAAGGGACAGCGTCTGGAGGGAATGTAACTCCAGAGGCCCCTCTGAATTCTCCATGACCTTCAGGCTCCAGCAGTCTGGCCCCTCGAACCCTGGCTCTGAGGCAGCGCCTTAGAGCATGCCTCTCAGCCTTCCACTGCTTCCATGAGTCTCGCCTGGATGATGAGTGTGCCTTCTTCACTCGCCGAACCCCACCTCCAGGGCCCACCCGGGTCTGCACAAACCCTGTGGCCACGACGCTTGAATGGCAGGACGCCCTGGTGAGCCTTCAGTATGCAGCCAGACCATACTGCCCAGCAAGCCTGCAGGACAGTGTCAGGGCTGACCTTGCTCCTCTATGGAGAAGTGACAGAATGTGACACGCCTTCTTCTCTTTTCTTTCCTCTAGCGTTTCATTCCAGTTGGCTCAGTGGTCCCACAGGACTCTCCATCCTGACTGGCCTCCGCTGGGCTTCTCGTGTGCAGCACTCACCCCTTCCTTTTAGCCTTATTTATTGTTGATCTGCCCATTGGACTGGGAGCCAACACCCTTTTATCCTTTAATAAAGTCATTGTAAATTTTAAGTGTTTGAATAGGGCAGCTACTGCTGTTGCTCTCCAGTGGTCCACATGGTGGCAGTGTGTGCCAATGTAGAGGGGACTAAGCACTCGGAACCATGGTCTTCCTCTACAGCAGCTGTCCAGGCCACTTAAGCTAATTCTTGAGTGGGTTAGGGTGAACTGTGGGACTGTTCTCTCTGAGATTAGTCCCACTCCAGAGGCCACCAGCTATTCCCTCATCTAAAGTACCTCTGTTACAACTCTCATTTAGGCACCTGTGGCCCTGCGCTATTTGGAGGCTGAGGCAGGAGGATCACTTGAACCCAAGAGTTGGAGGCCACTCTGGGCAAAAAGCTATGACCCAGCGTGTCTCACATCTTTAATCCCAGCACTTGGGAGGCAGATGCAGGCAGATAGATCTCTGTGAGTTTGAGGCCAGCCTGGTCTACAAATAGAATCCAGGGCTATACAGCAAAACCCTGTCTGAGGTTTGGGGGAAGAAGCTATGACCCATCTCAACAATAGAAAAAGGGAAACCACAAACAAACCAACAACAAGGAAGAAAAAACTGCTAGAATTTTCATGCTGGCATACCAAACCTCCACCTTGAGAATCTGTCATACTGCACCTACAATGGCAGCTCTCCTGAAGGGGCTCCCTCCTTGCACTTGTCCTTCACACATCAAAGCTGAAATCTGCATTCCTCCCCTTGGGCAGAGACAGACCTGACTGGGCTTAACTGTATAGATCTATCTAGCAGAGATTGGTAAGCAAGGTGGGAGTCCTTTCAGTGTGTCAGGTAAGGGGCCAGCCACTCTCCCACCTTCCAACTCTGAACCAAGGTAGGCAGGCACACAAAATCCCCAACCTCACTTTATTGGAAGAAGTAACAGTATCCTTAGCTCCAGGACCTAGCCTGGAGAAGGGTGGAATGGGGACTGTACAAAATGGGCTTTAAATGCTAGGAAGGAAGTCCTTGGTTCCTCCAGGTCCCGGGTAGGCCGCCTGAGGCTGGAGCCTGAAGAATGGAGATGGAGGAGGGGCCGGGAAAGAAAGTGGCTACTGAGGTCCAGAATCTAACCTGTGCCGGAGTCTCCTAGACAGGCTCCTGCTCCGGTCCTTTCCCTCCCAAGCTGCCAGGTCGTCCCTTTTCCCTGTGAGTCTTTGATCTCCATTAGTGAAAACGTTCCCCAGATACAGGCAGAAGGGAGGGCCATGACCTCGGTCTCTCTCTGACCCGGTTTCATTGAAGCACAAGTGAGGTGGTCCCTCCCTAAGCAGCTCTTCATCCGGTCTTCCCACCTCTCAACTCCCCCAGCACTTCAAACCCCTTGAGCCCCAGGAATCCGCTCACCCATTTAGGTGGTCTGGGGAGCGGAAGAGCTGCAGGCTCAGAGGATGGGGCCTTGAGTCGGGTTAGATGGAGGTGGGTGGGGATTAGAGAAAGGGGTCGAAGGGGCTGGCGAACGCGAGAGTGTGTGAGGAGGTGTTGAGCTCAGTCAGGGTAGATAATAAACCCCGAGAAGGTGCTGTACTTGTTGGTGTTGCCGCCGTGCACCTTCCCACCATCCAGCTTGATGAAGACCTCGTCACCCACATCCAGGTGCAGAATGACGCTGTTGCTGGCGTAGTCGTAGTTCTGATCGGCATCCTGAGCAATGGCGCTGGCCCGGACCTAGAGAGTGAGGTAAGACGGAAAACCAGACCCACAACCCTTATGTCCTGTGCAGAATTGAACTGACAAAGAGGGTTGAGTTGGTGGGCTGCTGGGGCAAGGATGGCTTAGGTACTGGGGGTAAGGGGACCAAACAACGGTTCTCAACCCTGTGGGTCGAAACCGACCCCTTTGGGGGGTTGTATATCAGATTTCATGCATATCAGATATTTACATTATGATACAGTAGAAGTTATAGAATCATTGTATGGCTGGGGGTCACCACAACACGAGGAACTGTGTAAAAAGATTGCAGCGTTGGGAAGGTTGGGAACCATTGAGCAAGGAGACCACAGAGCTTCCCAGGCATGAATTGGGCACTTTCACATCTTCTCTGGGCCTGTACTAAAGCAATAAGGGTTAATAACAATGGAAACTACCTTATGAGGTGGCTAAGATTAAATGAGTAATTACTCGTGGAGTGAGTTCAGAGCAATGTTTTGTATACATAAAATGTTATGTAGAATTGCTATTCTCATGCAAAAAAAAAAAAGCTTTCAGGATACTTCTAGGATTCCATGCTGGCTCTGAATTCCTAAACTAGCTTTCCTGAGGTGCTACGACATACATGTGTCTATACGTTTGTTACACCTGTGTTGTAGTCCTGGGCTCCAGTTTCCCTGTGGAGTGTCACCTGGTTCCCCACCACATGGGAGTCTCCCTTTAGTCCCGACCTCTGGTCGGCAGCAGTCACACCGTCAGTCAGCCCCTTCCCTCAGTTTCCATCCCATTGGGACTGGTTATTAAATCATTAATTATTCATCATTATTCTAATCATTATTTACCATCCCCAGGGCTGCAGTGTCGGCTCTGTGGAATACAGAGTGGAAGGAAGCTGCGCCACCCCGCCCCCTCCAAAACCAACACACTCCAACCTCCTCCCAGATCTCTGGCACAGACTAAGTCTACCTACTCGGTGCCACAAGAAGAACAACACCAAGCTCTACCTACACTTTGGCATTCCAGAGTCATAGATACATTCGGATCATGTGGACACTCACTTCCTTATGAACACTGTCAACCCCGTATAGCCTGACAACTCCCTTTCCTCAGGTTTCAGAGGGAGGGCTTGAGAGAACAGACCCCAAAGATGAAGCAGAGAGTAGGCTGGGGCGGTGTCTTCTTAGGATCCGGGAGCATTTCAGCTATGGAGCAGGGCTCAAGGCTTAGAGACCCCTGAGCAGTAGGCCTGATGCACCGTGCCCCACCCCCTCCGTGGAACACTCAGAGGTCACTTCTCAGTCCAAACCTTCCTCTTCCTGCAGAGTCTAGGCAGCTCCCTCCACTCCAGCCTGTGGCATCTTGCTTGTTCAAACATGTGAGTCTTGGGTTTTTTGGGGAGGGGCTATTCCTGCAAACCTAAGTGGCAATGATTTTGACCACCCACTGGGACAACCCCTAGCAGAATCTGAGAGGTTGCTAGGGATGGTGTAGGGACCACAGACTAGGCCTCCCTCCTGTCCATTGCCTCCTAGCTTGTCCAAACCCAAATCCGAATTAGTTCATCCCACCACCTATATGGCCCCCAGCCAGCAGACCATTTTCCACATCTGCCTACAGACTCAGTGTTAGCTGAGGGTAAGGCTTGGTCTAGGTTTGGCCCCGGCCCTGGGGATGGACAAATAGGACCTAGCAAATGGGCAAGCTACTGGTTTGGTTTTTGGTTTTTGTTTTCCTTCCCTCCCCCTCCCAGCTTTTCTTTGAAAATCCAGCTGAATGACTTCACCTGGGTGAAGATTGCCCCTAACCCAAAACAAGAGATTCTATTCTAATTCCTTGGAACTAGGTTCCATGCCAGGACTGGGAACCCATTGACCAAGAAGACTGTCCCAGTAGAGAGGGCAGCTAGGAGAAGAAGCTAAAGGGTGGGCAGGGCACAGAGGACATTTGATTTGGCAAGCTATGGTTGGAGGTTGGAGTGTGAGGCTGCACAGACAGAATTTGAGTCCTGAGGTCTAGTTCTGACATTCTAATGCCCCGTGAGACTTCCGACAGGTGATTTTCTTTTCCAGACCCCTAACTCCTCCTCTTTGACTAAATTAAATGACATGAGTTTTGGTAGCCTGGCATTCTTGGGTACCCTGATAGTGTTTCAGGAAAGGAGCTAGGTTGTAAACTGAGCGCAGGGAATTTTAGGATGTCATTAGTAAGATCTGAGGCTAAGTAGAGGGGCAATCTCACCTGTCCGTTCTTCATCAAATCGGCCCACATGCTGGTGCCATCGCCGCCGCGCATGAGCACATGGTAAGCGAAGAAATAGACGCCTGGCATGGGACAGGTGAATTTGCCGCTGGCTGCCTCGTAAGCGTTGCCCACATTGGTCACCACGTCGTCAAAGCGCAACACTTCATAACCCTCATGAGGCCGCCGAAGACCCGCGTAGAAGGCAATTCTGGGTACATAACCTGCAGGGGGCGCTGCCCCTCCAGGGCCTGGGCCAGGAGGACCCGGGGGACCTGGCCTGCCTGGCTCTCCAGGTGGCCCTCTGGGACCCGGGGGTCCTGGTGGCCCCCTCAGGCCTGCCTTCCCTCGCCGACCCACCTCTCCCTTGGCACCTGGAGGGAAGGGAGGCACCGAGGAGAGCGCGCCGTCGGGGCCTTGGCCTCGGGGTGCTTGGGGGTCACACACCATGCGACAGCGACCCAGCATCTCATAGTGTGTTGGTCCTCGAGAGCTGTGCACCAGTAGCGGGATGGCTACCAGCAGCAGCAGCACCATGGCCACCCCGACGGCCGCGCCTGCCACCCGCTTGCGGCGGCTCAACCTTGACGCGGCCAGGGCCAGCAAATCCTCTTCACTTTTAGGCGCAATGGCGGCGGAGGCCCGGGGCTCTCCGCGGGATCGGGCCCCGGTCTGGATCTCCCGACGGCTGTGCCCGACCACCTTGCCCCGGCAAATTCCTTCCGTCACAGCAGGGCTGTTTCCCAAACCACCTGTCAGGGTGACGATCTCCCCGGTGGGTTGGGCCAAGGACGGCCCTTGAGGGTTCAGAACCTATAGTCTGAAATTACCCTCAGGTGCAGTTCTGAAGATCCAGGGCGCCTGAGACCCTCGGCTTCTTGGACGGCTGGTATCTCACAGGTCCAGGATGCCAGCTCGCCAGACAGTTGCTTTCTCGCAGATGGCGGTGTATGGGTCCCGAGCTCCCCTCGCTGAATTCTCCCGGCTAGACCGGGAACCTCTCTCTTCCCGCTCTCCGACGTCCCAGACTCTGAGCTGCTGGGGTTGGGATGTGGGGGCGGCTTTCACTGGACGCGACCTCGTCGGAGATTTTGCACTCTAGCTCTTGGAAAGCACAACCTGCCTCCTTCGGCAGCCGTGGCCCCAGTCCTCATCACAGCCCTAGCTAGGCGTCCCTCTCCCGCAAGCGCTCTCCTTCTCCGCGTCCCTAACCTTCCTGCCTGGCAGCAGTGCGGGTGGTGTGAGTCGCTGCGCGGCAGGAGCCATTATAAGCGGCCGCGGGCAGAGCGACCCCTGGCGTCCAGAGCGGGAAGCACGGGGGCGGGGCAGGCCGCGCCACCTCCCCCACCTCGCTGCCGAGACCCGGCCTCCAGGTTCCTTGACCGCTCCCAAGGCTCTGCAGCGATTCTTAGCCCTCACCGTAGGTATCCTCACTTTCATCCTGTACCTGGAGTTTGGCATTCTCAGAGCTTACGGGAAGATGGACCCAGTGATGGGGTAAACAGGGGTCAGGCTACAATATTTGTATAAGACTTCAGGGGGCTGCAGAGCTAGACAAGGGGCAAGGGGACTCACATATAACAAATAGAAAACAGAAATAAATAGCAATTCGCCACCACACGTCCCTTGGTGCCCCTAACCAAATACCGAATATGGCAAAGGGCTAGACGGGTACTTGCTGACCAGAATGGGAAAAGATAAATCTCCTACTGCCCCGACCCTGGCCTCTACGATTATGGGATCTCATAGCAGCAGAAGCGACAGAGACAGACAGACAGACGAAGAACTAAGGAATGAGCAGGAAACGCGGACAGCTGAGAAATCAGAGAAATTGAGACAGAGAGACAAAGCTTTGAAAAGAGAGACTGACAGCCCCAGAGCGTGAGAGGGAGAAACAGAGACAGAGAGAGAGAGAGAGAAGGGAGCCCAGACAGGTTGACAGATCGAGAGAGAAATGTAAATGGCGCGCTGCAGAGAGACACCCAGGTCCGTGTTCGGACTCCAATGTGACATATCAACTGTGAGGAAGACGCGGGGGCGGGGCAGTTCTGCAAGCGGAGTGGTAGGCTGTGGGTCTGTGTGTTGTGACAGTGCTGGAATACTGTGTGTGTGGTGGGACAGCCATAAGATCCCGGCCTTGCTGTGCCTGGGTGAGTAGTAATGTGGATTGTGGGCTGTCTTTGTGTACACATGTATGAGGCTGCTTGAAGAGGTATTTGTATGTCTCTGTCTTAGTCCTAAAATCTGAGACCCACAGAAGCTGTTAGCCTGTCTCACGACTGAAGCCTATGGAATCTCCTGGTGACAAAAGTCAGAAGGCTGCTAGGCTTACTTGCCCTTCCTAGACTGGCACAATCCTGGTCTTGCCCTAGCCCAGTCTTCATTGGTCCCAGAAGTCTGGGCTTCTGCAGACCTCCCCAGTTGTTTGTTACTAGAGAAATTAGGCCCCATGTAATGGATGTTTGGTTGCTTATGCCTTATTAACACTATTCAAATGTGGATTAGGTATTAGGTGACTGTAAGGTGACTGACTGTCTGCTTTTAGAGTGACCAAGAAGGAATACTGGCTTTCATCAGAGTACAGAGGGAAAGCCAGTAACTGTATCTCTCTGAGGACAGAAGGTCAGAGACTGGGAGAGTGGGCTTTAGGACTAAAGGATCTAGGGGTGTTTGGAGATCTAGCAGTAGGCAGCAACTGGGCCTCTTGGAGAGCAGGGTAAGCCAAAAGTGTGATCTGTGGAATACGCTGGGTAAAGCAGAGGGCACAAGGCACACCAGGGCACAGTTGTCTGTGAAGGTAGTTTCTTCATCTCTCGTTTCCAGCCGCACTCCTTCCTTAGACTCCCTGCCACACCATTCTCAATCTGGAGAAAGAAGTGGCTGGGGCTGAAGCTGGGGCTTTTGCTGTAGGAGTAGGGTGAGGTCCCGACCTGCCTGAAAGGATTGGAAGAGAAGGGATTGGCAGCCAGTGGGGGAAGGGCCTCCTCCTCCAACCATAAATACAAATTTTATTCAAGGTCTTTGTCACCATTTGTCTTCGGTGGGGGGGGGGCTGAGGGCCATGTCTGCCTTGTGCATGTCTAATTCCAGATACGATCCCCCAGGCTGCATGACGGATAGATCAGAGAAAGTGATGGATCAGAGTCCCAGCTCACACCAGCCTTCTCTGTAGAGCCGCAAGCCTCATCCACCCCAAGTCCCCACACCCCTTTTTCTTCTTCCCCACATTCTCCTCTCTCCATTCAGCAGAGGCCCTGTCTGGCCAGCTCGTCATCCACCCGACTAATCCTAGTTCCCAACACCCCTTTATGGTCCCCTCACCTTAGCCCCTTTCAGAAGCCCAGATGCCAGGTTTCTTCTCTAGAGCATCCCCTCTGCAATCCCCAGCCCAGGCTGGGACTAGCGGTGACCAGCCGGCTGCAGGAGGCATCAGTTGTGTTTTTGGGGGGGGGGGGGGAACAGGCTCCGCTCACAGGGAGCCAAGGGGCCAGCTCTATGAATTTATTCATGTTCTGTTGCTTTTTCCCCACGCTGCTCTGGAATGAAGCTGCCAGCTCACCAGGTCCTCATAGCTTCCCCTGCAGCTGTCACATTTATCCAAGGAGGGACATAGTTAGGGCTAAGACCAGCAGGTCTTCCTGGGGCCAAAATCTATGAGAGAATGCCAGAGGAATGGGGGTGGGGGGGCAGTGTCCCAGACAGTTTACCAAGATCAAACTAGGAGGTCCCAGTGAACCAAAGAACCCGATGAACCTAAGAATGGGAGGTAGGGCAGCCAGGAAGACAACAAAAACACAATGTAGGGTTGATGGGAAGGAGGTGAGGAGAAGATGACTTCCACAATCTCCTAATCAAACACACAGCCCAGTTTGAATCCTGTACTAAAAACCTCTACCAATGACTCTGCACTTACCCTGATCCTAATCCCAAACTACACACTTAACTTCTCTCTCCAATCCTACAATGAATCTGAATTCCATAACAAGACCCTAACGGGAATCCTCACCACCCTGGAACCCAGGGGTTTCCCCAGAATCTCCCCCAAGGCTATAACCAGGTGTGCCGTCAGAGCTCTAAGGCTCAGACTTTAGATTAGCATGTGATTAGCATATGATTTGCATGCGTTATGTGCCTTCTGCTCTGCAGAAGTTTTCATGTTAAATTTTTATGAAGTCTAGCAGAAAGGTCCTGGCACCTTGAAGGTTCTTTCTTTTTGTTCTTTCTCTCATGCTTACCATCACTGACCCAGATGCCCTCTAGGGAAGAAAAGGGGTGAGGAGGTCAGCAGTAGAGAGGGTGGGAAGATCAGAAGTGTGGTTTCACTCACTGTACAATCCTCACTTTCCTCATCTACCTCATTTTCATCTCTTCTTTTTCCTGTGTCCCCATCTGGCTGGTGTTCCATCAAAATCCACGAACCCCTCCCTTTCCTCTTCAGGACCCTTAGAAAGTGACCCCCCCATGCTCTGGCTTTCAGTTCCATTTTAGAGGACACACAAGCTAGAAGCAGCTTCGATTGCTTGGCATTAGACCCTTGTATGAAAAGAAGAGAACTCTGTTCATCTTTGAGCACAGGAAGCGCCAGGCATGGTGGCTTTAATTCCAGCACCAGAGAGGCAGAGGCAGGCAGATCTCTGTGAGTTTGAGGCCAGCCTGGTCTACAAAGCTAGTCCAAGACAGCCCAGGGCTGTTACACAGAGAAATCTTGTCTCAAAAAACAAAAACAAACAAAAAAGATGAGGCTGCTGCTGGGGTCCAGAAGTGGTTTGTCAAGTAATCACCTTGTAAGGAGGTATTCCTAAATGGGGAGGGGAATCTTAGAATGGGACTTTTGATGTTTCAGCTTCGTTCCCAGTGGTTGGCACCAGAGGTGATAGAAGGGTATGAGAAGCTGGGCATGAGTAGGCAGCAAGATGTTTACAGGGACCCAACAATCTGCATGTTGAAGTCCACAGTAGCCTCAACTTCCACCATCACCAGGCTTTCCGGTCACATGTCCCCAACCTCTGCCCTAGCTGTCAACTCTGACACCATTAAGGTTCAAATATCGGCCAAGAGAAGGCCAAAGTAGGTTACAGAGAATGGTTCAGATAGCAGAGGGAGGGAACACAGGGAAAGGAGGGGAAAACGAAACTCTCCTTCTGGGACTGGTGTGGAAAAGCTGGTGGCTGGACCGCTGTGCATTTTTACTTTCTTTTGCCTCAGAAGGCCCTTGTTGAAGCTAAGCCAGAGTTTCCAATCTTCAGCTAGTCAGTCCCCATGGCCTAGATTCCCAGACAGCCAGCCTTGGGTTCAAAACCCGCTGGCCTGGGAGTTGGCTCCTGGCTCAGTTAACTAGAGTTAGGCTTCTTCCCTCCCTGCACACCTATCCAGATGAGGCACCCTCTCCACCTTCCCTTGAGCTGGCAACCCCACCCCTTGCCCCCATCACCACCTCTGACCCTCTCCAGACTCCGGTTAGTGAAATGTGGGAGTTGGCTGCACAGAGAGCTGGCACACCCCTCACTTCTCCGCTGGGATATTGACTCCCTCGCTGACATGAGACCATCAGGTGAAAGGAGGTGGATGAGGTGTAGAGAGATTACTGAGAGCCCAGGAGGAAACGCCAAGCTGGAAGACTCTAGGGCTCCGCATGAGTGAGGTAGGCCCTAGGATGCTCTTTGTGACCTTGTGACCAGAGGCCCCTAGTTCTTTAGTTCTTTGACAAGGAGCAGACCTAACCAGCCCCATACCCACTGCCATCAGACAATAGTCGACCTCAAAGTTCTTGTTCTACACCCTGGGCCAAGTCTGGCTTCAGTGAGCTCAGCAAGCAACGCCTAGAGCTCAGGGCGGCAGCTCGGTGCTTTCCTGCCATCTCCTTGCATCCCTTCCCTCTCTCTTCCCCCTCCTTCCTGCGCTCCCTCCCCCGCGGCCGCGGCCTTTATTAGGGATTCCGGGGCTGTCGGTCCCGCCATCCATCCTGTCCGCCAGCAATTAGGCGGCCAGACAAAGAGCAGCTTCGGATGGATGAGGGTCCCGGCGGATCGGAAATGTGAAGGGTCAGCGCTGCCGCCCGCGGCGCACCCCGCTCCCCCTTCCGCATAATCACCCGCTGCCCGTCACTCAGCCGGCCGCCGGGGAGCTCCCGGGCCCGGGAGAGGGAGGGGCTAGGTCTGCAACCCCGGCTCCCCGGGCCCGGGCGGAGCCCACTCCTGCAGGTGGGTCTCCTGCTGGAGCAAGGAGAAGAGCCTTCCGAGGCACTCACAGAGGAAGAGGAAGGAATTTGGGCATCCCCTAAGGGGAACTTGGCACTCGTGGCCTGAGGCCTTCCTAAGGGGAAGTGGAGAGTAACTGTTTGCTGCAGAGAGGCAGATCAAAGTCCTGGGCGTCCCCTGCTGAGAGACTGGAGGACTAAACCTTTAGGGTCTCCACTAGGGCACAGGGAACTAAACCCAAGGCTACCCCTTTCAGGAAAATGTCAGGCCTCTAGCCTCTGGCGCCTCCTATAGGACTACAATGACATTGCGCTTCTTAACCCCGCTCTCCCGAGTAAAATCCAAACCATCCACGGCAAATCAAGAAATGCTCCAAATCCGGGCGAACCCAAGTGGAGCCAGGAGGAAGTTCAAGGAGTCCAGGTTTTACTGCGGATTGTTTGGCGCCGGTTCCCAGCTGACAAATCAACGTCTCAATCTGACAATTAGTGGTCCAGGGTCGGGGACTGGGGCGGGGGGCGGGGGGAGGCCCTTGCTGCTGTGGAGCCCTCCCGGCAGGAGGCAGAGGTGGGCGGTGCTGGCAGTGATGAACGACTCCGGGGGGGCCCAGGGCCCCGAGCGCGCATTCATTACTCCACTGACAGGCGGACGGGGACCGGGTGGGCGGCGAGTGGACGTGCCGGGAAAGAGGCCAGTGACAGAAGCTGGAGCAAGGGAGCATTTAACAGTCCCATCGCTCCCTCTGTTCCTCTTCGACCCTGGCCTTGACTCCCTTGAACTTGGTCTCCTGGTTGTTGGCCTTCTTCCTAATTAAAGAATTAGGGAATCGGAGACAGAGACAAACTCTGCCCTTGGGTTAGGTGATTTAAGGTCAGACACCGAGAAAGAAGGTAGATAGGTTTTACAACTAGGCGCTTTGGTGCCTGACCTCAGAAGAATTGTGCGTGAGATTGTTCATTCGGACAATGGTGTGCATGGCAGCGATTGATAGAGTGGATGTGTATTAGCACCAGTGACTAGAGTTTCAGAGCCGGTGATGTGTCCTCCTGTTTTACCAGTGGAGGTGAGCTTCATGTGTTGGAGGATGAGCCACCCCTCCCCGGCGTATGCCCCCCTCCAACTTGCTGTCAGTTCTATCTGCAGTTCTGGTGGAAATGGCAGCCGCAGGGTGACAACTGAGGTGTGCTCCTGGGGGTGTGTAATACGTTAACTGTGAGAATGTTGTGACAACTGATCCCTTCTAGCACTTCCATCTTCCCTTTCCCAAACGTCGAAAGCAGTAGAGGCCCTCCCCTCCCAAAGTCTAGGTATCTAATACCTTAGTCTTGAAGAAGTGATTACTGAGTTCTTCATAACCCACAGTCCTACATATACAGCATATGCAGTCTGCAACATGTAATCCCTAATCTGTCTAGTTTCCCCTGGCTGGTGGTGATCTCAGAGAAAGGAGTGGCTACTAAGATCTGTGCTAGAAAGACCAGATCTTTTGATCTCTAAGATAAGCTTCTCTTAGGGCCTGGAGAAGCAGTAGTTGCTTGAGACCGGAATTTTTGGACTCTCGGGTACAGCTAGTTACTAGTTAACACTTTGGGAAGATGATACTATTTACAGCATAACCATCTCTTTTCACCTAGCTTTGTCTCTAGTCTTCCATTTTATTCTCAGACCACCAGCAAGTAGAGCCTGGCCTCTCTGGAGCTGAAAGTACTACAGTTATGGTGCAGGGAATTCTGGGTCTTTGGAGCGTTGGTCTATACAGCGCATCTTTAAGGCAGCTCCCGTTTGCCTTGCTCTTCCCAGGCCTAGACTGTTCTCGGGGCTGCTATAGTTTTGTTTCTTCCCCCTCGTTTTAACCTTTAGAGGTTTCTTCCAATTTTTATCTCCTCAAATTTGGGGTGGTCTTGGGGATCCTGCCTCTGGTAATAACCCAGTACAATAGTGAAGTGCTGTAGGGGAAACCAAGGCAGTAGGGGTAGAGCTTCCTTGTTGCCCCACAACAGAGAACACAAGAATGACCAGGCCATGCCAGGGCACGCCCGCGGTTGCTTCTCATTCTGGGCACAGGCGAGCCTGGTCGATGCCCTTCTGTCCACCCCCCTTGCAAACGGCCCTCCTCCTGACTCCCGCCCCCTCCGCCCGCCTGGAAAAGGCAAATTTGACATTTTTAAATCCCGAGCCTTAGAGGGATCGATGCGGCCCGAGGGCCCCGCCCGGGGTCGATATTCCTGATTGGGAAGAGGCCGCTGAGCGGAGCCCGCGTGTAAATCACCCGGACTTGGCGGGGAAGTGGGGGGAGGACCGGGTAACCTACTGAATATCAGGCGCGCTCAGCGGGAAGGGTCCGGGCCCAGGCTGGACCCTGGGCGACCGACTGAGAACGACGAGATTTAAAAGAATCGGAGACGCGCCCTCCTAGGGCCTCTCTCCCTCCCCTGTCTAGCCCTGCCAACTCCTGCGGCCCGACTCCGGTCTCGCTTCAGCGGCCGCCATCCTCCGTTGCCCCTGGAGCCGCGAGGGAGGCCGGTGTCGGAGCCAGCCACGCAGCGTCTCCTCTCCGGCCGCTCCCGCGGGGCCCGGGCTTCGGCGGCGGCTGTCACGGAGCCGACAGGCCGGGGCTGGCGGGGAAGGGGCGGGCGGCGGGGAAGGGGCGGGCGGCGGGTGCTGAAGGCGGAGGGGGGAGGCAGCGGGGAAGCCAGCGCAGTTCTCGCTCAGCGGGCGCAACAGATGTTTGCAGAGTGCAGGAGCGGCAAAGTGGTCTAGGGGAGCGAGCGAGCGCCCAGGGGGCGAGAGAGGACGTGGGCACCCTTGGGAACGAGGGTGGGCAAACCTGCGAGGTGAGCGCCGAGGGCGCCGGCAGGAGAGAATGGGGAGAGGCCGCGGAACTTCTGGCCGTCCCTGGTAATCGCCCCGGGTCTCCAGGATTTGCCACGTTCGGCTGGGGGGGAAACCGAGGCAGCGGAGATTGACAGGGGCCAGGGAGGTGGGGAGCGGAATCGGTGGTGAAGGGTGGGGTGCCAATCAGTTTCCGCACGGGTTTCTGTGTTAACCGAGGCCAACCCTGGGCCGGCGGCGGGTAAATGAGTTCCCAGGCCCTCCCTCGACAGCTGCTCGCACTCTCCCCTCCCGCCTCAGCTTGTCAGATCCACCCCCCACCACCACCTCCATTCTCACCCCGCGCCAGTTTATAGAACAACAATTTGGGGAAAACAATCCCGGCCGAGTGACGGCCCCGTAATTGTGACAAAGTGGGTGCTGACGGCTGGAGGGAGAGCGCGAAGGCGGGAGCACGGCGGGGAGAGAGAGGCGCAGGCCGGGGAGCCTCTCGCCCACCCACCCACCGCCCCCTTGTTCTCATTCTGGTCGCCTCTCATCCCTCTCCTTGACTTTCTCCAATTCTTCTCCTCTAGGCCCCTTGTGCCTTCCTTCTCTCGTTTGTTTCTCCATCGCTCGCTCTGCCCTTTCCACACAGTAATAGCTCTTCTCTCGCCCCTCACCCTCCAAATGTTCCCTATCCCGGCTCATTCCTCCCTCTCTCTTCCACCCTCCACTCTTCTCTCCAGCCTTTCCACGCGCTTACGTTGCCCTCGGACCCCAGGCTCCAAGGCAAAATCTGCTTCGCTCCCTCCCTAGTCCTTCCTTCCCGGCCCGGCACCCCTGGGACCCACTGGCGCCCAGGAGAACTGGTTCCCTGCGGGTCCCCTCCCCCCCTTCGCCGCGGCGGCCGGCGCCCCGCACCCAGCTCCCGCAGCCCAGAGCGAGCGTGTTTGTCCAGCGGAGGCGGCGGCGGCCGCCGGCGCTGTTTGCCGAGCTTAGCGCGCCGCCGTGCAGTGCGGGGGCCCAATTAAGTCTCATTCATTATTCAGCGCCCCTGCCCCGCCCTGTCCCCAGCCGCGGCTGTGTTGTCTTTTCGCTGCCCCTCCTCAGCCCTAAAGGGGCCGAGTTCCGAGCTGCATTCTCACCCCCAGCTAGGGGTAAGGGGGTGTTGGAGGGATCTGAAAGATTTTTCCTAGTGTTGGCAGGGGACCCTAAGTGAGGCCCACTGGCTCCATCCCTACCTCTAGTCAAGACAGCGAGCTCTTGCAGATCCAAGCTTCTTTTTAAAGAAACCGAAGCTCAGGAAAGGCTGTGACTTGGCCAAGGTCACGGAGCTGCACCCACCCAGTATTGGAGTCTGGAACATTGAAGGCATCTTGTACGGCAGCTGTATTCCAGCGCCGAAGGGAGAAGGCGGAATCCCCTTGCCCTGAGTCCTGATTTTGGTGGCACACTTCGACCCTGTATCCCTTGCTGGTGTGTTTTTCCTTTGCTTCAGGGTACAGGGTCAGAAGTTTCTCGGGGCTCTCTGGATTCTGGGCTATGCAGGCTCAGGTTTGGATGTGGAGAGAGAGGCCTTGCCTGCTGCTGGAGACAAAATCGGGGGTCTTGATGGGCGCTCCCTTTTGCTTATAGGTGGCTGTCTCTTCCTTAAGGAATTAGGAGTGCTACAATAATGGCCACCTTGAAGCTCTGGGACTGTGGAGAGAGGAGCGTGCAGCCTGAAGTGAGAGAGGGATCACCTCCCATTTGTGGCAGGGAAAAGAAGTAATCAATAATTTTAATTTTATTGATGGGAATCATCCTCTCTCTCTCTCTCTCTCTCTCTCTCTCTCTCTCTCTCTCTCTCTCCAGGTAGCCGCACATTCCGGACAGCTTTGGCCAGGGGTCCCCCAATCTTGCGCAAAAGGTGATCTGGGACTTTTTGGGACCCTCCCTTCCGCAAGAGGCAGCGCCACCTGGCGGCTGTAGTGACGGGCTGCAAGAGGCGCGCTCTGCCCGGTGGTGGGGTGCGGTTTCCAGGCCCCATGATATAAAACTGGGTGAGCCCGGGGAGGGGTTCCCACAGAGTTTACCCGAGGGGGCGGGCGGGCAGGGGAAAGCAGGACCGGAAGGTGATTCCGAGGGGGCTGACCAGGGCTTCGGGGAGGAGCCTGCGGAGGTGGCCTGACTTCAGAGACAGTCAGCACTGAGAGGCAAAGTCCACTCGTGTGGAAGTGGGAGCAAGGGCAGAAGGGCCGTTTCGATTCTATGGTCAAAGGAAATGACTGGTCTGAAGCGGCCTGGCAGCCTGAGCAGCCAGGTACTGCGGCTCTACTGGGACTGCCTGAGGGTGAGTTCGCTTGAAGTAGGTAGGACATAGTGGCCGGCTCTCTTTGGCACCGGATTTGATATTCTGAGGATTTCTGCAGCCTCTTTGTAGAGGCTCTTCAATCCTGTTTGGGGACAGGGTGGCTGAGCTGTGGGCCGCAAGGTGTAGGTCAAAATGTTTTCCAGAATGTTCAAGTGGAAGGAATTCAGGATCCCTTTCAAGTTTGACTTGTGGGAAATTTTCATGATCGGGGAGATAGGAAGGCTGGAGTTTATAAAACCCTGGGCCCGGTTATGGAGAGCAGCCACACACATGGAGTTAAAGGGAAGGGGGGCTTAGAAACATTGAAAAAGTATTCTGTTCGACCCTTTCTTCTGTGAACCATTACCCTTCCAGGAGTCTGGGGGAGGATGGAAATCTAAGCTTATTATTATTATTTTAAATTTACTTTATGTGCACGGAGTGTTTTGCCTGTATCTATGTGTGTGCACTGCCTGATGCTCTTGGAGACCAGAAGAGTGCGTGTCTGAGCTGTCATTCCAGTGCTGGGAATCGAACCCCTGTCCTCTAGAAGAGCAGTAAGTGACCCCTGGGCCATCTTTCTAGTCCCAAGCTTCTGATTATTTTTTTCAGGCATCTAGTTCTCAGTGTCCCAACTAAAAACATTTAAAATATTCTCCTCTCGCCGGGCGGTGGTGGCGCATGCCTTTAATCCCAGCACTTGGGAGGCAGAGGCAGGCGGATCTTTGCGAGTTCGAGGCCAGCCTGGTCTACAAAGCGAGTCCAGGACAGCCAGAGCTGTTAAACAGAGAAACCCTGTCTCGAAAAACCAAAT